>JALIZF010001647.1:0-529914 GCA_029948255.1 Telmatactis stephensoni
TCAAAAAAAGGTCTTTATTATGTTACGGTTAAGTGAAGAATGCGTGAAACGGCTCGGGGAAGAGTACGCACGGGGCCGGTCACTGAAGGGCTCCCGGGGCACGAGTGAACGCACGTGTGCGTCTAGTTTGCTGTAATGGGATGCTTACCGGATGTCGATCGTACATTAACGATCTCATGTCACAGGAATCCCAATATTAGCGTTTCGATAAAGTATAGAAATATAGCTGAATAAAGCCGGGTTCCCTGTGTGTAACACTGATATTAATTCATATCTACGTGACAATTAATGCAAACCAAATACCATCATATCAGTACTCGAAAATTGAAACCAAAATAGCCCACTTTCGATGTACAATTGGATGGGTGATAGCAGACAACGGGGTCAAATCGAGGCTCAGGGGAAATAAATAATTACGATTTCCTTGAGATACATCACGCCTAATATTGAAAGTGGATAAAATAAGATGTAAAAATTTTGATTTAAAAACAAACGTCGTCGATCTATTGATCATCATCAGGTATGGGAGGGTTCTTCATTGTTAGACCAGAGCCTCGTTTTGAATTGCTTTGTGCGTGATCACTCAACCAACATACACCTATTTCAAAAAAGATTGTCGTACAAGAGCTCTCAAGCCTACGCGACAAGACCGAAAAGAACTATGGGTAGTAGGTAAAAAATCACTCTTTTTTCAGGTTTAATCTTGATTTTAGCACCAACAAGTGAAGTTCTTTAGTGTTTAAAGTCGAGGTAAGCTATTTTGAGTTGTCGTATGGCTGATTTGTGTGGTTTTATAGCTTAAGTAATTTCTACCCATACTCCCTTTCGGGTAAGTCGCGTAAGCTTTTACCGACAACATTAATTGAAATAGGTATATCGAAAGTGGTCTAAAGAATGAAGAAACAAAATAGACAAGGAAGAAGTCAAATTTGCAGTTGAAGGTCATCGACTAAAATGACTGCGCCGTGACGTCACTTGAAAAAAAATGGCGTTTCATGCCTAGAATCGTTTTCCCTTATAGCTTCTTTTGTTATACCAATTCTTCACTATTATCTTGGTGTTCTCAAAGGAGTTTTAACAATTGGATATGAATTTCAACTGAAAAGATTGTGGTAGTTTAGGTATGGTACGTCATTAGCGGAAATTCAATTGTGATTGACAGTCATTTAAGTTAATAGATATTACGGTACAAAGGATTATGTAACAGGAATCGCCTCGTGGTCGAGTAGTAAATCCGAGAGAGAGAGAGAGAGAGAGAGAGAGAGAGAGAGAGAGAGAGAGAGAGAGAGAGAGAGAGAGAGAGAGAGAGAGAGAGAGAGAGAGGGAGGAAAAACACGGTGAAATAAAACTGCGGGTGATCAACATTTGTGTCGAACTTCTGTTTTCGACATCATAAGGATCTATAGGAGGATCTTTGCTGACGTCAATGCTTATATTCTCCTTCATTAGCATATGGTTAAAATTTGATAAAATTTAAAACTGAGTACAAAACTTTTAAGAGTTTTGTTACATAAGAAATCTACGAATTTTTTAGCTCTTTGCGTGCAATATTATGCAATCAGTATTATATTAGAACTTTTAAAACCGCACCACGCACAAACTATCGCTTGTGTCAAGTTCAAATCTCCAAGGAAACCTAATTTTGCTATACCCTTTCAATATTCAGAGTTGATTTGGTGTTTATTTGGTTGAAAAGAGAGGCCTATACTAATGAACAAAACGTATAAACAAAGATCCGCCTATAGATTGTGAAACTTACTTACCACACCATGCTGTGACCGTATCAGTACTGGATGTCTATAAAACATTCGAACCTCCTGTCGTAACGGACCGTTTTCACAGTCATGTGAAAACTACCCTAGTAGTTGCATGCACACTCACCTTAATAAAACGCTTTACTAGTTCACGCTCGTTTTTCATTGGCTGGACGGGTAGTCGGCGCGGTACTGGGGTTAATTTCTGTCGCTCTTAAATTTCGTTCCCACATCAATAAATCATCATTGCTGTTAATCCAGGCACTGTCATTGTTGATGATAAGGTCTTTGGGAAACTTCGTCTTTTTCTTCAGTTTCTGATAACGGCACTGAAACAAACAAACGTCGAACAAAATACGTTGACTCGTCGCAGGTATCTTGTTCAATTCACATTAATTCAGACAAATTTGAAAAAGCATCTTTTTTGTTACGATCAGTCCTTCCGTCCACACAAAAATGGCTGAACATCTACATCACCCTTTCTTTCATATATATTGTTTACGCCGTGGCCCCAGTGGGATCTAGGGAATGAGAGATTTAACAAATTTCATTTTTCCGTGCGTCAGTACTTTACTAGGCAAAGGCAAAAGACAAAGGCAATTTATTGTACTTCGAAGCGCGAGGAGTGGTTTCCCAATGCTCCTGAGCCAGGGGCTCATGTATAAAGTGTTCAAAGTGTGCGCCTTTACCCCCTCTCTCCATCAGTGCTCCGTTTTAGGGTATTTAAAGCTAATTAAAGCTACACAGAAAGGAAAGAAGTCGCAACAAGGATGCGAGGTCACTTGCAATCGATCTCAGACCTCTTGCACCAAAAGCAGCGCACTACCAAATGTGCCATCCTTGCTCCTTGTGTTGCTCCTAGGTGCAGAGATGACGTCAAAATGTGGTGAGAATAAAAAGTATATACGCCACTCGACTTCAATGCACCACATTTTGACGTTTTTTTTGCATCTGCTAGAGTACAACTTATTTGTTGTAAATATTCAGCGAAACATTGCCGTAAGATTCAATGGCGTCATCTGTGCGTGTGTACTGCAATCACACACGATTCTCGACCAATCAGAGTGCGCGTAAAATACCACTAAGAATAATTATATAACATCAAGAGACCATAATACTAAGAGAGCGAAGCTCAGTATTGATGTCTGTGCCATGTTCGTGGCGGCTAAGGCTATTTTTAGTAACTTCGCCATCGCGCGCGCAAGGCTCTTAAACAATAGAATTCAAACGTTCCCGTTCGCGCGCACGTCAAAAATCAAATTCTATTGGTTGAGGGACTTGCGCGCGCGATGGCGAAGTTACTAAAAATAGCCTTAGCCGCCACGAACATGGCACAGACATCAATACTGAGCTTCGCTCTCTTTGTATTATGGTCTCTTGATAACATATCGTAGCAAAAGACTTACACACGTTATTATCAGTGCTATGAGCAGTATTAGACATAACCCCACAGCTGCAACCATTATAACAAAGCTGTTCCGATCTCCAAGCCATTCCCCGACCACTTTATTCCATACTTGTGTTGGTTGAGGCGAACCTAAAATATGGAATTAATCTCTTTAATATATACAAACGCGCTCCGCAAGAATCTCGGTAAGGGACGGACCATTAGATTTTTGATGGGGGGGTTGGGCAATAACCACAAAAAAATTCGAGCAAAGCCTTAAATGAAGAAAAAAAATTCGTGCACAACAAAAGTGCCAGAAAAAAAATTCGTGCAAGCAGCTTAACATTTTCAACACTTCTGGCAAGGATTGTACCTGTCATCTTAGCTCGCAAATCAACCAAAAAGCAGCCATTTGTGAACGAATTTGGTGAAAGATTTCTGTTGAGCGGCTCGCGCTTCGCGCTCGCAACACCAGGACATGTACAACTATTTCAAACATCGTCGTCGCAAGTCAAGCTTAAGTGTCAAGCCAAGACCGAAATGAATGCTGGTTTTATGAGCAATTACTAAATATGGTCATTCCTACGTGCTTGTTGCTATATTGCACTTTATTCTGTTGATAAGATGTGAGGTCTAGCTGGAAATCGAACTCGGGACCTCTCGCACCGATATAAGAGCTTTTTATAACAGCAATTTCATCCTACTGTACAGTACATATATATACAGGCGCACAGTACAAAATAAGTAACTATTCATGGGTATGGAATTTGTAAAAGAATAAAAGCAACAAAAACACCCTTCTTCGAACCCTTTCAGGTTTCGTCGTTCAGCTGCGCCCCAAAAGAATTTGCTTAAAGTACCCCCCCCCCCCCACCATTTCTTCAAAGCTTACAAAAAAGTATAAATCTGGTTTTCTTGTGGAATTTGATCTGCAATATGTTTAAGCGTATTTTCAGAACAATATCTAATATCAAAAAAACAAGAAACGGAACTTAGGGTGTACATTTGTGCTGCTTTCACTGTTAAAATCAGAATTCCTAAAAAATCTAAAATATTAAAAATTAGCTCTCGAAAAAAAATATCCTGCAAGCAAATCATGTGGGGAAAAAAGTTCCTGCACCGCCACAAAGGACAAAAAAAATTCCTGCACCGCCACAAAGGACAAAAAAAATATTCGTGCACAGCAAAAATTGCCCAACCCCCCCCCCCTCCCCCCTCAAAAATCTAATGGTCCGTCCCTAAACTGAGTCAACCAGCTCAACCGGGCCAGCCTGCTTCATATCATCGGAGAGGACTTGTATGTATGCCACCAGTACAGCTTGAGGCATTTGATTTGTGAAATGATTTGACAGTCTATATAGCAGATAGCAAACACGGTTCTATGATATGAATTTGCAATGCGTACAAAATAAACGAGCTAAAGAAATGTAATATATATCTTAATGAAATTGAGTTTACTGAGGATATTAAGTATAAATATTACACAAACAAGACGTTTCGTTTTCATCTCGACAACATCATCAGGTCTGGAAAAGTTATGCTAACTATCAACTGATGATGTTGTCGAGATGACAACGAAGCGTCGTCTTGTTTGTGTAATATTTTAATATACGTAATATATATCATCAGTATTTGTTTTCAAATCTCTCGTTCTTGTTTCATATGACACATTTTCAGACAGACGTATAATAGTGCACTTGAGAAACAAATCTGAAAAAGTGTGGATCAAAATTGAGTCCCTGTTCGGAAATAGCATCCAACAGTTAATGATTTACAAGTCGGCCTTCTTGCGATTGCTAAAGCCTGGTTTTCACTAGCGACGCAAGCACAAGCGCAAGCAACATACGCAGACTCAGTACTGCATTTATCACCGAGGTGTGAGAAAAGACAAGCACCGCTAATGAACAGTACACTACTGAGTCTGCGTATGTTGCTTGCGCTTGCATGTGCTTGCGTCGCTAGTGAAAACCAGGCTTAAGGCAATGTCGTGCCATGCGGTAAATATGATGATGATGATTACAGTCAGGTAAATCTTGATTGTTAATTGACAGAAATGAAAATAATTAGCACTCACTTGGTGTAGGGCTGACTGTGACAACTGCAAAAGAAGTTAGAACAAGTTAAGTTATAAAACCTTGTTCATACAGTTAATGAAAGAAAGCGAGGACGTGTCTTAAAGACGACCATTGGAACCTATTTCAGCCTCCCGATCTTTCGGCCTTCTGCACTTTGTAACAGGGCAGTAACAAGGGCTGCGGGTGGGCCCCCAACAATTTTTAATTCCTTCCCTTCGCAGTATACTTTTTAAGTTGTTCGAGCGTTACATTTTCACTTAGCTTCCATAGAGAATGGAATTGCCGATAATAATAATAATAATAATAATAATAATAATAATAATAATAATAATAATAATAATAATAATAATAATAATAATAATAATAATAATAATAATAATAATAATAATAATAATAATAATAATAATAATAACCAGTACATTTGCATTACCAGTACTACAGTACCACATGTGGACAGGCGAATGGACAATAAATAATCTAAAAGAACTTGACAGACGTACCAGAGAAATCATCAAAAACAATGGAGGCATGCACAAAAGTGAGTCAACAAAACTGCTCTACCTTCCCGAGGAATTAGGAGGAAGTGGCTTGAAAAATGTAGAAGACACATTTAAAACAACAACGATTAAAATGGCAAATTACCTGAACAATTCTGAAGACAAAAGAATTCAATTAGCAAGAACAATTGAGATGAACAAGATCGATAAAGGAAGAAAATCTATTTTCAAACAAGCAATGAAATACGCAGAAGAATACAACATACAATGCAGATTTAATGCAACAGGAACTGAGTTAATCACTCACGACAGTAAAACCACTCATACCAAGACAGCAAGCCCACAAGCAATAAAAGATCTATTACGCTCGAGTGTTAACAGGAAGTACCTCGAAGAATTTCAAAGCCAACAGTGGCTAGGAGCACTGACAACTAAACAACTCAACGACCCGGAAATGTCAAAAAGAGCCAATGACGTTCACAAAACATGGAAGAACATACCCGACGTAGTACATAGTGTGAATAAGAGCATAAGACAACAGCTCCTGCCAACGAAGGCATACCAGCAAAGCAAATTACAAATGCACGTTACTGACAGCAAATGTCGCATGTGTCATACAGCTATTGAATCTACAACACATGTGCTCTGTGCTTGCCCAAGAATTGCACAGACCTTGTACAAAGCCAGACACGACAGGATGCTTAGACCTATCTACCATTACCTCCTATACAGATACGACTTCCAAGAAAGCGATCATTCCAAGCCTTGGTATCAACAAAGTATTCCAGAATCAATCGTAGAGAACGAGAAAGCCAAGATAATTTGGGACCTGCCCTTTCACCTTGATAAAGCCCCTGAAAATGGAGCCAATAGAATCGACATGGCTGTACTAGACAAAGGAAACAAAACATGGATCTTGGTAGAAGGAACCATATGCAGCGTTGGAAGCATCGAAGAAAGAACAAGATACAAGCAAGAAAAATACACAGAACTAAGAGCAGGCATAAAGAACATCTACAGAGACTGTACAGTTACCCAAAAGAACGTTGTATTTGATTTTCTCGGAGGTTATCACCATCTATTAGAGAAAGAAATGAACTCTGTGACAACGAATAGCCAAGAAACAGACTATCTCCTTAAGAAATCACAAAAATGGATCCTTTCCCAAAACGCAGAAATTACAAAAAAATTCTATGAGTTCACAAAATAGCAAATTAAAAAAAAAGTGATGTTTAGCATATAAGAAAAAAATACAACAAAGCACAGGTGCATTCCCGCTTTGTTGCATGTAATTAGATTTGAATTGAAAACAAAATAAAGATGCCATAATAATAATAATAATAATAATAATAATAATAATAATAATAATAATAATAATAATAATGAAAACTTTATTCATATGTTTTATCTCATAGAATACAATTGTGAATCTCACTTAACAGGTAATTCACAACTGGCTACCAGAACTGACAATACTACTAAAAATACATATACACATATATAATATCTTTAAAGCTACACATTATATTTATATAATAAGTTTAAAATTTCATCAGGTCGGGATTATCCCAATTCTTGTTTCTTTTACAAAATATGAAATAAGTAGATCTAATAGCAATGCTAATTATTTTTTTAACTATATACATTTGATGTTTTTTGTCTATTTTTAAACTTTTTAACATGTCTAAGAACGATGAACATTCATTTGAAAAGACTAATAATAATAATAATAATAATAATAATAATAATAATAATAATAATAATAATAATAATCATTTGATAAGACTAATAATAATAATAATAATAATAATAATAATAATAATAATAATAATAATAATAATAATAATAATAATAATAATAATAATGATAATAATAATGAAAACTTTATTTTTATGTTTTGTTACATGTACGTGCAATTGTAAATCTCTCTACTTATAGGTGAAATACAATTGGCTACTTGATTAACAATATTGTCATAAACTAGATACATTCAACATTTACATAAACTTGAAAGAAAAAAAAAAAATTCCTTAACAATATTTCATTAGTTCTGGATTCGTCCATGTCTTGTTCTTACAGCAAAATATGTAATACGTAGTTCTGATAGCAATCTTTACAATCGATCTTACAATATACTTTTTAAATTTATCATCGACACCTAGATCATCCAACATTGTTATAAAGCTTGATGAATCATTGGCAAACACACCTAGAGCACTCACAGAAAGATTTACAAATATCACGTTTTTGAACTGACGTTTTAAGTTTTTGAAAAGGACTTCGTATTTAACTTTTTTCCGTTCAATGTTATTCTGGAGATTTGATTCAAAACCTACTGTTAGTTCAAGAACGTATAATAAACCAGGTTTGACAAGCAGTAGATCAGGGCGGTATTCATCGTCTGTAATTATCGAGGGACTTCTAAAATCAGGTAAATCAGCATAAAGGGATGAGTGGCTGACAGATTTGAGAGATTTTGCCAAGAAATTTAGAATAGAATCATGCCTCCAGGTGTAACGTCCTTCATCAAGATAATTCTTGCAGCCCGCAACCACATGGCCAAGAGTTTCAGGGTTTAAACAGAATGTACATTCATGGCTAGATGATAAGCCCCATTTAGCAAGGTTTTTAAGTGTAGGAAGAGTGTTATTTATGTAACGGATTGTAAAGTTGAATATGTTTTTGGGTAACTTTGACTGTGCAGTAGACCAGATTTTGTTCACCTTAGTTAGAGAGTACTTGATTACACTTGAAAAGAAAAAGCCTTGTGAAAGAAGATGGTTTTGTAGTCTTTGCTCATGGTTAGTGTGGAATTCTTTGATAACATCTTTGGTGGATTTGTAGGCGTCATATTGAAGATTGGTATAGCAGCTTGTAGATTTCCAAAGGTCATTAACGGAACGATTCTGAGACATTTTGAGGGCTTTGCGAAGAACTGTTTGACACTGTGTAAATTTAACTGAGGGAGGACATAAGTTAAGACCAAATTTATTAGTAGGTAAAAACGTGTTACTAAGTGTTCCAGATATGGGGACATCTAACCATTTACGCACATACTGAAGTACTATAGGATCCAAATTTTCTGTTATCCATGTCTTGGAGATGTCAGCGACGGTAAAATGCCAGGATATTTTGGAGAGAACATAGTGGTTATATAAGAGGAGCTTATTCTTAGGATGAAGTGGTTTAAGATCAATATCAGACATCATGTCTTTAATAGTGGTGATAAGTTCAGATTTGTGAGTTTCATTGGACATTTCAAAATCAAAGTGACGGCCAAGGTATCTAAATGACTCTCCTATTTCTACACAAGGAACCAGGTGTTTGTTGATTAATAGTTTAGGAAGGTACTGTTGAGATTTAGTTAGGGATTTCTTGATTCCAAAAGTGCTACATTTATCAACTCTAATACACATGTCAGCCCATTGACACCAGATGGAAAAACGGTTTAGTAGATATTGGTTTTCACTCTCTTGGCCACTTATCACTGCCGCATCATCAGCAAATTGAAACCAATGAAGGGGGCTTAGGAATAGACCAGTGGTATTGAAAGAGAAGCCAAGTTGACGATATTTATCAGATTTAATGTGTTGAATGAAAGTGTTAAAACACATGTTAAAAAGTAAAGGACTAAGGCAATCGCCCTGAAGGACGCCGCGACCAACAGCAATGAATGGAGTATTGAATTCTGAAGTGATGATGCTCGTCTTGAAGTCAGTATATAAACTTTTGATAAGAGTTTTGATGTGATGAGGGACATGATGATATTCGAGAACAGACTGTATGAGATTATGATGCACTTCTCCAAATGCATTTTTAAGATCCAGTAGTGTGATTACAAGGGAACGTTGTTTGATTCGCGCTTTGTTGATTATGTTTGCCATTTGAGCAGTGTGTTCTAAAGTACCTGACAAACCAGGAGTGAATCCCTTTTGGATATCATGCTCTATAAAGTCATTGACCTTGAGGAAACGGAAGATTGAGTTACGAAGACACGAGGTAAATACTTTTAATGGCACGGATTGCAGAGTTATAGGACGAAAATTCGATGGTATATCAGTGTTTCCTTTTTTATGAATAAGTATGGTACATGCTTTTTTCCATTCAGTAGGGACACATTTAGAAGACCAAGCGTCACGAATTATATCTGTTAGATAAGTTCGTAGAAAAGGGCATCTTTTGAAGCATATAATAGAGAGTTGATCAAGAGGACAAGGAGAACCGGACGCTTTTATTTTACGAATGACATTCGTAACTTGATCGTATGTTGGTGGATTAAGGTCAAAAGGAATTTCAGGGGCTGATAGGCTAGGAATCCAGTTTGGAATGATAAACAGCTTGTTTGGAAGGATTGAAGAGAGAGTTTTACGGAAATAAGTTGTGCATTCTGCCATATTGAAGGATGGGAGAACAGAATCTTTTTTGTTTAGAACGTTTTTGATATATCCCCAGAGACTCTTGCTTATGTACGCGTCATGATTTATATTTCTGTCTTGCTCATTATCATCAGTCGAATCGGAAGTGAGTTTGCGTAATCTGTCACGCAAGGTTCGAGAAACAAACTTGACTTCAGCAACATTCACATCATTACTGGACTTTAGATCTTTTAAAACTTTTTTAAGTTCCTTTACTGAGCAATCTTTATATTTAGCAACTAAGGTTCTATCACACAACTCCATGACTACACCACATGTATCAGAGAAATAATTATAGACAACTTCGTTTAGAAGCTTGATTTTCAAATTTGTATCCGTAGATCTGATTGGTTCATCTGAATGAAGGGCAATTTTGAAAAAGTCGTTAGCCGTTGACCACTCATCATCATTTTTAGGGAGTTTTATGCCTTTCTTTAGATCAGGAAAATTATCATCGTCGAAGGTATCATTAGTAGGATACTCATTTAAATCAACAGATTCAAAGTTTTCAGTAAATTGCTCTTCAATGTCATGTCGTAATTCATCATCTAAACCAAGCACAACTTTACAACTACGCTGATGCATTTTAAGACCACGCACACCTTTACAATTCTTGCCACAGCAACACTTAACCACTTGGGAATTTGCAGGACCAGTAGAAGGTGAATGAATTACTGGTAATTGCCTTGCAATATTATCATTGCGACTCGGTTCTGCTTGGATGACACGGTGTTTACATCTCCACGAATGGCGACCCAGCGTGACGAAGTCTTTACCACAGAACGAGCAAACCACACACATCAGCAACATAACAACAAAACTTGAACGAATCATGATTTAGATCATCTAAGAAACTGATATAGTGGAAAGTTTGATGGATGTTTTGAAAATGCAAGTAGGAAATAAGCAATAAAACAGTATACATGTACAGAGCACGTCTGCACGCGACTCCGCTCTATGTAATAATCAATAATAATAATAATAATAATAATAATAATAATAATAATAATAATAATAATAATAATAATAATAATATATAATAATAATAATACAATATGGAAACATTTCTTGGCTTTTTGAATACAGTTGTACATCTCACTACGTATAGGCAATGAACAACTGGCTACTTGAAATGATACAAACGTTTATAACGAAATGTTTTATTTACAAAGAAATCGACTAAGACATTATAATGGTAATAACAATTATTAAAAAAAGAAAAGAAAAGAAAGAAAGAGAAAACTGAAAAGAAAAAAGGCATCTCGACAATTAAAATTTCAGTCATTCTGGACTATCCCAAATCTTAATTTCTACAGCAAAATATGTAATACTAGGCTCTGATGGCAAGATTGATATATATATTTTTTATTATATAGCGTTGCTGTTTCTCAATGCCAATGTCATTCATCATGTCTTGGAAGGTGGAACATTCGGCTGAGAGAACGCCAAGGGAACTCATGGAGAGGAATTGAATTTGACGGAACTGTAATCACTCTTTTAAATCCTTAATTAAGGTTTTATATTTTTCTCTTTTACGGATTATATTCTTGTTAAGGTTAGATTCAAACCCAACTGTGAGATTCTAACACATACAGGGCACTTGGCATGTAAATGGAAGAGAAGATCTGGACGAAAAGTATCACCAGTGATAATTGACAGACTCGGGAAACCATTGACATCAGCGAATGAAGAGCGATTATTAATTACAAGTTGAAGCGAAGTGGCGATGAAGTTAATAATTGAAATCGTGTCTCCAGGTAAAGCGTTCAAGGTAATGCTGACGACCCAGCAACGACGTGGAGGAGTGTTGCAGGATTAAGACAAAAGAGCAATCAGGACTTTGTGATAATCCCCATTTATACAGATTCTTACGAGAAGCAAGGGAGTTGTTTATATAGCGAATTGTAAAATTGTAGATGTTATTGGGTAGGCTAAGACTGCACAGATGACCAAATAGAATTGATTGATGATAAGGAATATTTGACGACATTTGCAAGAAAGAAGCCTTGAGATGTAAGGTGGTGTAGCAATTTATCTTCATGTTTAGACCGGAAATCTTTAAGAACTTCTTTAGTGGATTTGTACACATCGTATTGAATGTTGGTGTGGCAGCTGGACGAATTCCAGAGATCTTTTATGGAATCGTTTTCGTGACTTTTTCATTGAATTACGGAGGACTGTTTGATACTGAATGAAAGATGTAAAGGCCAAACTTGTTACGCTCTAGGAAGACGTTACTCAGTGTATCAGATATCGGTATATCAAGCCATTTATGAATGAAGCTGTTCACTACGTAATCAAGATTCTCGATTATCCAGGTTTTGGATACATCAGCCAATGTAAAATGCCAGGATAGTTTAGATAAGGCATAGCGGCTATACAGGAAAAGCTTATTTTTAGGATGCAATGGCTTCATATCAATGTCATTCATCAGATCTTGAACAAGAGAGGTCAGTTCAGACATGTGTTGGTGGTTAGACATGTTGAAATCAAAGAAACGTCCTAAGTAGCGAAATGAATCACCCATTTTGACGTAAGGGACAAGAACTCCATTTATTAACAGTTTAGGCAAATATTGGACGGATTTAGTGTACAGTTTCTTGATACCAAAAGTAATGCACTTATCAACCCTTATTATCATGTCAGACCATTGGCACCAGATTATAAAGCGATTGATTAAGTGCTGATTTTCTGATTCTTGGCCACTTATGACGGCAGCGTCGTCAGCGAACTGGAACCAGTGGATGGGATTTAAAAACTTTAGGGAAAAACCAAATTGTCTATACTTCTCGGATTTAATGTGCTGGAGAAACGTATTGAAGCATAGGTTAAAAAGAAGAGGGCTTAAGCAATCACCTTGAAGCACACCGCGACCAACATGTATAAAAGGAGTGCGAAAATCATTAGTAATTATGGAGGTTTTGAAATCGGTGTACAAGCTTTTAATTAGAAATTTTATATGATCAGGAATGTGGTGGTAATCAAGAACTGCTTGAATCAAGTTGTGATGAACTTCACCAAAGGCGTTCTTCAGGTCAAGTAGAGTAATAACAAGAGAGCGTTGCTTTATGCGAGCTTTGTTGATGATGTGAGCCATTTGAGCCGTATGCTCAAAAGTTCCAGAGAGACCAGGGGTAAAACCTTTTTGAATTTCATGCTCAATAAAGTTATTAGCGGCAAGGAAGTTAAAGATGGCATAATAATAATAATAATAATAATAATAATAATAATAATAATAATAATAATAATAATAATAATAATAATAATAATAATAATAATAATAATAATAATAATAATAATAATAATAATAATAATAATAATAATAATAATAATAATAATAATCTAATCCAGACGTTGACTGGTTCCGAAAAGCATAACATTAGATTTTTTACCATTAACTACAAGACCATTTGCAGTGAACCAGTTGGATAGATGAGTTAGGTCGTTTTGCATAACACTTTGGATGGTATTGCTTTCCTTATTTGCATAGAAAAGTGCTGTGTCATCAGCGTATAGGACAACTTTGCTTTTCGGAACATGGTCTGGAAGATCGTTTATGCAAATGATAAAAAGTAACGGCCCTAGAACTGACCCTTGTGGCACTCCAGTTTTGATATTCATGGTATCTGATTTGCATCACGATCTTTGCATCACGATCTTACCCCAGCAAAGAACGATTAAGCCTAGCCTACAGCTACAAGCCTCAACCTTTTAGTCTTCCAAATCCCTTCAAGTCTCCAACAAAGAGCTTTGGAAGTAAATTTAGCTTAATTATGCATCCTTTGGCTTCGTCGCCCAGCTGCCCCCCCCCCCCCCCCCCCCCTCCCCCCAAAAAATGTCTTGCTACGGCCCTGTGTAAGGTGCCCGCTGACTAACGAACAGTGTGAGCATGTGATGTCGAGACCTATCTGCGTTTTGTGACGGACGACGACGACAATGGGACCGAGGGAAACAGTATGTTTTGTGGTCCAGAGACCAATGATGTTCGCCTCGGGAAACATGGGGTCGAGGGACCACAAAACATACTGCTTTCCCGAGGTTCCAGTAAATAAGTATTTTATTATATACCAACTGTCAAAGAACAAAAAGCAAAACGTCATAATGACGAATACTTTTATTCAAAATCCACTCATAGCTTGTTCAACAAACTGACCTTTTCTCACACAAATGTTTTCGGAGAATTGTTGATACAGCTTGTTTGGTGATATTCCTGGTTTATTATCAATCTTTTTCTCGGAGTAAATTTGTATATTCGTAGTAATAAGTTTGACAATAAACACGAGTTTTGTCCGAATGTCCGAATGAATGAATTTGAAAAAGCGTGCTGCCAAAAACGCGCCTTCAATTACAAAGCTCAATCAACTTCCGTAGCTGGTATATAACAACAAAACTTGTCCAAGTTCACGTGATACCCTCTCGCCCAATTAGAGTAAGAGAAAAACGGACTTTGACACTTGATATACAATAAATGGAAGTTTATACCTTGTCGAGGCTATGTCCAACGAGTAAAAATGAACGGTAGTTTGTGGACGAGCTAAATGAAGTGTCAGTTTACATACCTACAATTGAACTTGTACTGACAGGGCTAGTTAACATGGACGACGTTGGCGATATTGATGTTTCATTTTCTGCACCTAAACAAAATATTGTAACAAATGAAAAGACTTTGAAAAAAAAGGGTAAGTCAGGACGTTGTAGCTGAGTAGAAATTAAAGAAGTAATACGAACGTGCTCTATCCTTGATTAATATGGTTTTATACTGTTAAAAAATATCAGTGTTAGAGAGTGCTGGTTGGAGCTTTGCCGCGTGAAAGTGCATTTTACATTCGATTCCTCAGAGCTAATTATATGAAACGGAACTGGCCCGTTTGAGCCCGACTTGCTCGGCAGGGCTGACCATGCCCATGTAATCGCAACAATCAAATGTTCTATGTTTTATAGACAAGCAAGGATCAAGCTTACATACCTGCACTTGTTGCATTGACAGAGCTAGTTGACATGGACGACGTTGGAGATATTGATGTTTCTGCACCTGAACAAAATGTTGTAACAAATGTAAAGACTTTGAAAAAAAGGATAAATCATGACGCATAGCTAACTCAATCGACGTTGTAGCTGAGAAGAAGTTCAAGAAGTAATACGAACGCGTTCTGTCCTTGTTTAATATGGCTTACTGTTAAAAATCAGTTGCTGCGTGAAAGCGCACTTTGCATTCCGCAGAGCTAATTATATGAAACGGAACTGGCCCGTTTGAGCCCGACTTGCTCGCAGGGCTGGCCATGCCCATGTAATCGCAACAATCAAATGTTCTATGTTTTATAGACAAGCAAGGATCAAGCTTACATACCTGCACTTGTTGCATTGACAGAGCTAGTTGACATGGACGACGTTGGAGATCTGATTGATGTTTCTGCACCTGAACAAAATGTTGTAACAAATGTAAAGATAGTATAGTAGTATACAAACCGCGGGCCCCTGTTTCTACACTGTTCCAGACCTTTTTTCTGCCAGAAATCAAGATGATAATGATAATAATAATAATAACTTTTATTTAGACACGATGGAGTTACAGCTTAGCTGATGTGGTCGTGTATGGCTGACTCTAGCTTAGCTAGAATGTTTTCACTCGAATGTTTGTAAGTTTAGATGGAATTTTCGAAAACAAACTAAGTACAATTGCACGGTTGGACAAGTAGTTGTTCATACACTGAATTTGCAAAATCGCCTCTGGAGGGGGAGTGCACCCCTGCATCACTTCCCTAAATTTGTCCCTCAAAATATTTACTCATGCCAACATGCATCATATTTACCAGTGAAATTAGCAGACATAGATGGTGATGATGAAGAGATGTAGGCTTGAGCTGTGAAGATATTAAAAGTTAATGACTACTAGGAAATGGCTAAAAATGAGCCCCTATGCCTGTTCTAAATGGGCAGTCAAGTCTAAAGGGGCAACTTGTCAATTCCCCAAGTATCTTCCTCAACCCTCTCCAACACAAACGCACAAGGAATCTGATAGATGGAGTGTTGAAAAAAGTAAACAAAAATTGTTCTTTTTAATAGTGCACTGGAAAGAAAAGTGACTTTAGACACTGTATTATGTTTCACCAACTTTCTAGATTTTAGGTTGTAACTTAGGATGTAAACAACTTTTTTGATCATATGCATGGTTGTCAAAAAGATTTTAAGTAGGCAGCAAATGAACTATAGTAGATGGCACTAGTATTGGGGGCCAGTGCTTCTTGACAAAAGCTTGCCACCTCAACTCTATCAGATGCTCTGTCAGAGTCCACAAAACTCAGTGACTTCCACATTGATTAAATTGTCAATGGTCATTTCCCATGATACAGTCTGTAGTTGCTGTGAGCAGTGGCTTTCCTCCCTTATCCACAAATGAGAGAAGCCAGTCTGCTAGCCAAAAACTGTTTTACAACCAGCATTCATGAAACACATTACAACCAAATGTCATTCCCTGTGTTCATCATGTCTTCACCAGGCTCATTGCAAACAACCAGCAAAAAAAGATATGTTAAGTGACATGTGTAAATTCCATATCAAACAATTGTATGTCGTTCGTGTGGGATCCCTGTGTTTTTGAGAATCGGGCTCCCTTTATCTACATACGGGGTATTGACAAGATGGCGGTGTTAAGTAGTCTTTTCGCTATCACTTCTGTAAGTTTTGGGCGATTTTGGGCTTTAAAAACCAAGAAAAACACCAAAAAAGAGTTCAAACGTACTTCCAAATAAGGTAAGATTACCATATATGGATGTGAATACGAACGACAGGTTTTTTAAGGCAATTGTTTGATATGGTTCAAACTCTGCATATTAACAGGTTTCAAACTGGTTTTTGTTAATCATACGTTCACATTCCTGGAAGGGATCGAACAGATGCTCCAGTGGTTTCTCCTCATATTTGATAAGGGAGGAAAACCAGTACTTCCCATAGGGTAATGGTACAGTTGAGTGAATACTGTACTATCATATCCTCATGCATTCTTGTTACATTAGCTTTTTATCAACTTGGTCATCATATAAATTATACATTGTTTCATTAGCAACTATTAAATATTAGCAACTATTAATTAAATAAAGCTGCTTTATTGTCAAATTATCAGTCAGTATGTACAGCTACCACTTATTAGATATTTTCTTGTGTATTATGGGCTGATATTTTACGAGTGAAATGTCAGCCCGTAATATACTTAACAAATAGATTCCATTTTTCCGTGCGTCTGTACTCTAATCGATGCACAGATGACGTCAAAATGTGGTGAGAACAAAAAAGTATGCCACGAGACGAAGTCGAGTGGCGTGACTGTTGTTCTCACCACATTTTGACGTCTTCTGTGCATCGATTAGAGTACAGACGCACGGAAAAATGGAATCTATCTGTTTTATATAATATTTATCGAAACATTCCAACCAATCAAAGCGCGCGTAAGATTCGATGACGCCATCTATGTGTGTGTACTCTAATCACACATGGTTGTTCGACCAATCAGAGCGCACGTAATATGCCAATTATTATATAAAAGAAAATATCCAATAAAGGATTTATGACTGCTTCTTAGTTTCCCTATTTTCTAATTGTTTTATATAAAAATATGGCAAACCAGTATGTATAACTATGTAATATGGCATGTAATATGGCCTCATATTTGCTTAGTTCTCTCATCCTTATTTGGTAAAATTACATCATAGTTATATAATAATGAAAGTATATGCATGTACTAGCTAATATACCAAATCTTTAATAGAATTAAGGACTTTGCTCAACTGTAATGTATCTTGGAAAATGATGGACTAGTTGCTTACTTGGTGTCAATGATGGTGCTGCAACAATCCCTGTAGTAGAAAAAATAAATGAGTAATAAGCCACTTCATGGTTTGGTCCGCCATCTTGAACTGGGGCAAATGTGCCAAAATCTATAGAAATCTGGATCACTTTGGCTTAATACTATAACTCGGCTAATCTTTATCAAATATTTATTTTTTTTGGAAACGGCATTGGCTTTGCTTTTTATGCCTGTTTACATGATAAATATTGGAAGACTACAAGATGAGAAAAAGAGGATTAATTTTTGTTTTCAAAATATAAAGTTTGGCATGTAAATATTATCTATTAACATTATTATTTTCAGTCCGACATATGGCATGCATGTTTGCAAATCATTGCATGAAGTTTAAATTTTGAAAAAAAATTGAGCTGAGTTGTGGTAAGTCAAAGTGATCCAGATTTCTATGAATTTTGCTGCATTTGCCCCAATTCAAATTGGCAGACTAAAGTGTGAAGTGGCTTATTGGCTGTCTGCCTGTTCATATTTCACAGAATACTCTGCTTGTATTGTATTTGTGTTCACTTCTTTAGCACAATAATTGAACTATGTCAGAGCTACTTAGCTATATATAATTAAGAAAAGGCCATAGCCATAATGTTATAATTATACACAACGAAAAGAGAAGGAACTTTATTTTTATGCCATGAAATAAAATGAAAGAGAACTAAAAGAAAGAATGAATAAAAGGAAATGAAAATGTGCAATTATGTACGATAAGATACGAGTTGTATGACTGACAGTGGAATTGAAGAGCACATTTCAAAAGACTTAAATCATAACATTTGAGGTTAATAATTAATAACTGAACTTATCGAATGATTGTTAATTGTCATTCATGTGGGCTCCCTGTGTTATTATTATATTGGGCCTCCTGTTCATTGAAATGCGATATTTCTATAAGGAATTAACAAAGACTGTCTTAGGTGGTTACTTTTTAATGAAAGAAGTGGAATTGTTGAATTACAGGGTCAATTAATTTAATGTCTTTTATATGCAGTTCATGCATCATTATATATACATTTGGTGAGAAATCTATTATCTGGGGGAGAGTTGATCTTTACCACATACTATATTATATTTGTCACACAAACTTTTGGCATGAGAGAAATAAAATTAAGTTCCAGAATCTGAATACAAAGAAATGCATAAGGTGAAGCTGTGGGTTGACTTCAGTGACACCTCCAAAAATTTATAAAAATCATATACTTCTCATCAGAATTTTGCAAAAACAAAGCCAAATTAACCAGTAATTTTTTGGCTCCTTGAGATTCTTTTGGTGAAATTTTGAACACTTTGATCACAGTCCCATTTTGAAATATTGTTTCAATTGAAATGAAATAGAAATTAATGAAAAATGGATAAAAGTCCCCTCTCAAAGAAATTATCTTCAGTATAATTAGACCAGCTTAAATTATGTCTCACTTACCTGATGTTGATGGTAATACAGTAGTACTTGCTAAAAAATAAAATGAGACAATTTAGATCAATGAAAAAAATTACAAAAACTAATCGGAGAAAAAAATCACGTTCAAGTTAATAATATAACTCAGTACTGACGTCTTTGATTTGAAACCAATTCTCGGTTATTAACGTTCGTCGGTTATGTCCCCATGTCGTTATTGTTGACTAATATTTGCAATATTGTAGAGAAATGGGATGTATATAATACGCCGTAATGATCGGCTTTCAGTTTGAAAATATAACGCTCATTCAAAACCAGGTTAGCGACTGCCAACTGATATAAATAAACAGCAACAAATCTAACAATACCGACACGGTTTATCACAATCATTAACATTGTAGGTCACGGACAAACATGTAATAGTAATACATCTTTCTGGATCACACTTAAAATTACCAATGTACGGAAAACATTTTTCCTTTTCAATTAATGTCGTAAACTGGACTTACTAGTATCTAAGCTTACTGAACCACATGTAGGATGAAGAAGGCAGACGAGAACCAGCTGAATGCAAGTTGTTGAATAGCCAGTCATTTTAAGACACTTTATCAGCTTTTTACGAATTCCTAAAATGTATAAATAATAAAATTATCCCTCGGTCAGCTAGAAACCGAGTAAAAGTAGCTAATAATTTTGGTACTTGACAAGCAATATGACACAGTAACTACGATATGGCAATTAATTCACCTAAAATAACTCAGTCGATGTGCAAAATTATTTCGATGCATCCTTCTCAAAATTCCACTAACGTTGTGAAAAATACTGCAGAATTATAGCGTAATGATAATATATGTTTTAAAACGGGTACACTTGCCTTTTTGGGGGGGAAATTACCTTTCTTCTAAAGACGAAGTCCACCTCACTTGAAATAATTATGGCGACTTGACTTAAAGAACGAAATTTGATACGTCCAGTTTAATGTTAAAATTCGTACCCAGATTTCCTTGTAGTTTTGCAGTGAACAATGCACAACAAATACGGAAGTCGCTGGAAGAAATATTCTGGTATGTGTTCCTGAAAGTCACAATTAAAGCTACTTATTTCCCAAAGTTGGCTAAGGGATCAAATGAGTAAATAAATCAACATTTTTGAAAGCTTATTCGGTTGCTGTGTGGGATAAGTCAAAAGGGCAAAAAAGTCTGTCCAATGGCCAAAGGGCGAGGCGAGCTTTACCCAGTTACAAATGCCGTAAATTTGCTGAATTATTCAATACAGGGCTTTATTGTCCTCTCCCCTCCAAGAACTTCTTTTCGAAGCCCACAAACGAACTGAACGAAGTGAAGCCGGGAAAGCCATCGTTTGTTTGTCTATTTGACGACGGTCCACACGAAACTTGTTAGTAATTCTCATAAGGGAATTGATACTCTTAGGCCCCGTTCAAACGAGATCTAGAACCCAAGTCGATGGAAGTAGTTGACTTGAGCATGAAACTTGCGTCCTCGTTTAGCTGACACCACTCCACGCAAATCGATGGAAAATTTTCACGAACGTTCAAGGAAAAAAACAGCTAACTGAAGGACATCGAGAGAATCAGATTTCAGTTTTGTTTGAATTATTTGTGTGAGAGGAAATGTGAAGAAGTTCGAACAAAAAAATGAAGACCTTAAGATTGACGTTTTTGGCAAACCGCTACTACAAACTGCAAAAATTGATCTTGATTCTGATTTTATATTTTACTCTAACCCTTCAGTTAAATTAATCCAACACTGCAAATAAAGAGCAAATATTTGTTGGTTGCCGTTTACCGTAAACGTCATATAATAAGAAAAACAACTTGTGAAGTTTAGGGTGGTGACTGTTCAAACAAGCCAAAACTTGCATCAACTTGCGATCAAATTTGAGCACGCGTTCAAACTGCTCGCAGGTCAATGCAAGTAGATGCAAGTCGATGCAAGTTTTATGCAAGTTGGTGTTCAAACGAAGACGCAAGTCCGCGCAAGTCAAAATTAAACTTGCATTGACTTGCGTTCTCGTTTGAACGGGGCCAAATGCCCGCACGATGCAATCTCGTCCCCAGAGCCGATTTTTCTTACTGCGCATGCTCGCAGACAAATACTGGCTCTGGTTGGCTTTGGCGAAATCGAATTTTTCCAGTCTTCTAATTGGTCCTTAGAGAAAACAAAGCGAGAGGCGGGAGTTCACATATAGCGATCGATTCCCAACGAAAACACTGTACATGTACTCGGTACTAGAATATTTAGCCACCAAAATACTCGCCACTGCAATTTTAATCTGCAAGAAATGTTTCCCGGAGCCTGTAAAGTCAGGATTTTTCGGTGATCTGATCGTAATTTCGGAACGACCATTCAGGATTTCCAAACTGCTACAAACTCGTGATCGCTGAATTCTCATCAAAATTACTTCCAATCCTTCACGGCTATGGATCAAATTTTCCAATAATGGACCAATCAATATAAAAACTTGATTTAAGTTTCAATCCTATGAGTCATAATGTCTTTGAGGACAAATTCCCATAGAGATTCCATTTTTAACTTCCCTTTGCTACAAAGTGACCAATCAGGTTGCAGGATTTGATGAAAACATTCATACTGCGCAGGTCACAAAATGTACAGATTCTGTGCTTCCGGTTTTTGATTGTGCCAGAGCCTAGTATTTTTCTGCGAGCATGCGCAGTAAGAATAAAAATCGGCTCTGGGGACGAGATTGGACACGATTACACTAGTGAAAAACGTCTGCGCATGCTCGTAGTCGTGCTTTTGTAAACTTATGCAAATTTCGCTTTTACGCTCGCCTTCAACAATGGTTTCACAAAATGTCAATTCTGAAAACTTACGGTCAGTATTCACATAATGTCTTCATTAATGCAATATCTTTGTCTTACAAAAGTATACAAGTGAAATTTTATGTATACACCGAGAACACGAGCATTTCATTTCAAGCTAAAACTAACACATTTCTTAAGGTAATTCCGTAGAAATAAAACTAAACATGGAATTAATTATCATAAAACTTCACACAGTCATACTGTTTTTGAGTGGCTTACTGGCCCAAAAATGAAATAAAAAGTGGAGGTCACTGTAGCCGTTTTTGCGCTAGATTTCTTTTAAAGACACAATCTTTTGTGTCTTGAAGGCTCAAGATTCGAAAATTAAAATCGCGTCAAAAATAATTAATTTCTTGAATCTGAGCAGTGCTAGCTGACTAATATGAGCTCATTGTCTCTCTTTGAGCAAAAGCCTAGTATTATGATGCAATAAATTGTTGCAAAAATGCGTTTGCTACAAGAAAGAAGGTAAAATTGGTTGATAGTACGTGCCCTTGAAGCAGCTGAAAGAACCTTCCGACCCCACGTTTTGGAAATATCTAAAAAAACTGGAAATAGAATCTTGACTATAATAACATATATGATAGAGAACCTCATTACCGTTGATTTGCAAAAATAAAAAGAATAGGTGCCCGCGCTAAAGTGTGAAACAAGACGTCGTAAACAGCCTGTGACCGAAGAGGACTAAGGCGAGTAACTACTATCAATAGCGCCTCTTAGAGCGTGTCTACTGTTAAAAACCTCATAAGACTAAGGCCCAGTTCAGACGTCGAACTTTTGTCGCGTCGAATCTAATAGTTGCATTTTGTAGATGAGAAGTGAGGCTTCTGAACGAAATGAATTTGACAAATTTGATTTAAACTGAATTTTTCAATTTAATACTTAATCAAATCTGTCAAAAACAAGAGGTTCAGACGCCGCCCTTCTCATTTACAAAATGCAACTATTAGATTCGACACGGCAAAAGTTCGACGTCTGAACTTGGCCTAAAGCTTGCATCATTTTAAGTCAAATATATATCTTTTACAATCGAGCAAATCAAAATAGCACTATCATATCTAGCATTATTTGGAGGTCAAAGATGAGGAGGTGGTCGCTCGAAACTGCCGAAATAAATAAATAAATAAATAAATAAATAAATAAATAAATAAATAAATAAATAAATAAATAAATAAATAAATAAATAAATAAATAAATAAATAAATAAATAAATAAATAAATAAATAAATAAATAAATAAATAAATAAATAAATAAATAAATAAATAAATAAATAAATAAATAAATAAATAAATAAATAAATAAATAAATAAATAAATAAGTAAATAAATAGACAGCTTTTAGAAAAAGAGAAAAAAGCTAAGCATACAAACACGTGAAAAGATTCAGTAAATGAAAAGATTCTTTTTATTCCATGCAGGATTCGAACTCTTACATTTGCTTTACATTGCTTTGTACACTGATCAGTTACGCGCTGTTCTAAGTGATTGCCTGGGGTGCCTGTGGTTACACGACACTTCAAAACGATCTCATGCCACAGGAATCCCAATATTAGCGTTTCGATAATATAGCTGAATAAAGCCGGGTTCCCTGTGGTTAAAGTAATGTATAAATGTGTAACGCAACACCACTTTCAAATGGGATTTTATTATTTCACTTTAAAGTTTGTTACCTATTCTTTTCTTATAATTAGTAGTTATATTTGTGTGCTTCAGTGGCTTCATTATCAAGGACTATTTCCATATACTGGTTTTTAAAAACCCGTGAAACATATAATGTACAATTTACTATTTATTACTCAATAAGTACAAAAGGAAACCATGGGATTACACTTACTACTGTTTTACAATTACTTCACTGGTTTATGAAAACCACTGTAAACTGTTTATTTCTAGCTATGCTATCCCATTAACATAGCCTTTTCCCAAGACAGGTCACATGTCCTCTTCGAAAACTTTTGCTACTAAAATATATCGTTGAAAATCCTTTTTGCATGAGTCACATGCAGTCCTTAACTGCGTATTTTTTACGACTGTCATGTAAACCAGAAACCTGTACTTTTTGTTGACATATCGTGTTTAAATAAAGACATCACCATCATCATCATTAGCTTTCTTATAAAATTTGACGGCCAGCTAGCAATGAACTCGTGCATGTGAGGCTGTGACGTCAAAAAAGAATTCCATAATAGACAAGGCGCATTTTCGAAAAATCAGATACCTGGAGGCATTTTGGGGTAGAGGCTGGTAACACAACTATTCTAAACTAATTTTTCATGCTGAATCCGAATATGACTGTTACCAAGACGTATTCTGCAATCTTATGCGTGTAAATGACGTATTTGTGAATTGCTACAGTCATTTCATGCTAACGGCTTTTTCATGTAATTCCAAAAGTTCCCAAACTTAAAAACAATTACCATAGCTGGAAAGAGCATATCAAAATCAGTAAAACTGTGAAGTTTGAAGGATATCAGTTGAAAAATCAAGGAGATACGAATTTTCAAAAAACGAAATTTTGTATCAAAACACTTACAGTTATGCAAGAGATACAAACAAATTTCGATTTTTGAAAATTCGTATCTCCTTGATTTTTCAACTGATATCCTTCAAACTTCACAGTTTTACTGATTTTGATATGCTCTTTCCAGCTATGGTAATTGTTTTTAAGTTTGGGAACTTTTGGAATTACATGAAAAAGCCGTTAGCATGAAATGACTGTAGCAATTCACAAATACGTCATTTACACGCATAAGATTGCAGAATACGTCTTGGTAACAGTTATATTCGGATTCAGCATGAAAAATTAGTTTAGAATAGTTGTGTTACCAGCCTCTACCACAAAATGCCTTCTGCACTTTTTGCGATCGACTTTCTCAGTTTTGCGCCTTGTCTATAAAATCTTCCATGACGTTTGACGAATCTCAATTGACAATCTCTTCTTTCTTGATTGTTTCTTGTTCACATTGTTCTCCTCGTTTTCCTCTTCTACTATTTGCTACACCTTATACACCAAAATAAAAAAAACTGTCTCTTTTTTTTTGTTTTTGTATACTGAAAGCTTTAAGAAAAAAAAGTTGTCAAAAAAATCTGTTAATTGTCCAAAATTGTAATTAATTAAATTATTGTAAAAAAAAAGGAAATTTTCTGTGTTATATATGTAAAAAAAAATTATTGTAAAAATCTATAGTGTTAAAATGTAAAAAATTATTTATGTGTGAAATAAACGTATTAAAAAAAACAAAAAAAACCCTGACGTTTGACGAAGTTTGGAGTTATCGACTACAATCATCGAACTTGAAATGCCATGACAGTTTTTGTCCCACCGTACGGCCGCAAAACTTTTGAAATCTTTTTCTTTGTGTTTCTTTGTTAAAAGTATGACGATAGTGAAATACTGAGAGGGAAAAACATTGGCCTGCTGAGTTTTGCTGCCGTGACCACATGCAACATTAGTCACCACTGATAACAGTTCCACTTTCTAGCTTTATTCATATGCAGATTGGATCTACAATCCTTGCCAGAATAGGCCCTTTCCAGCATATTGGAATGCAGCTCAATTTGGAGGGCAAAACAAAAGAATTTCAATATCCTATTGGCTTGAAACCATTGTTTTTGCCTCTCAAAATGCGCTCATTCGCACGTGCTGCAAAGGGCCTATTGGTTGGCACGATGTACTGAAATGTACGGAGTTTTTGTACATTATACACTTTGTGGCCATATTATTGGACCCCCCTCCCCCTGTATAAGCAAGTATGTCCAGAATCACCATTAGATACCATTGGTGAAATGTGTTTTACCAATGGTGTCTATTGGTGAATTTCCACAGGGTTCCCTCTAAAAACCCTATCACAATATGTGCGCTCGTGTTTGGGATTCCTGTAGTATCAATTGCTTAGCTTTGGGATTCCTGTGGTATCAACTGCTACCGCCGGCTTTACCAATGGTAAATCAAATTCACCTTTGGTGAACCATTGGTGAAGTATGGTCCTGTTTTCACAGCAACATTGGGGATTGGTGGGTCCCATCCACTGTGCAAGCGCATCCCAGTAAACTCGTGCCAACAATTTTGGCAATGATTGTATAGCTAGAAATGATAAGAGATGGTAACAGTGATCGATCTTGTGACATCTGCTAAATATATGCATGTGTACGGTGATCCTTTTACCCTGTCAATCCACTGGCGCCCAGGCAATCGATTAGAGCAGCGCTAATTGTACAGATGCTATTGAAGCAATGTAAAGCAATAGAAAAAACAGAAGGTCCGGGTGGAATTTAAAAAAAAAATTTTCGCCTTAGTATCAGATAATATCTTTTCATTTTGCATGCATTTTTTCGTGTTTGAGCCGTTATAAGCTGGGTTTTTTTAAATTAAATTACTTGGTTTAGCATCCGTATCTGCTCTAATCGATTGCCTGGGGTACCTGTGGAGACACTACTCTTGCTGTTACTGCAGTTCCCGCTTGGGCTTAGAATTTGTTAGTGTCCAGTGTTGACAGAGATACTACAAATACTAATGTGACAAATGTGATACACATTAAACAATTATTAACCGAAAGCAACCTATTCCGCAAAAAGTTTGCACTTTCATCCTATTTCCCTTCCCCCTCGTCTCCCGCTAAGTCCGGCTATACAGGCTACATCAGAGGAAACCTACGTAATTTGTCCTATGCGGTTTCCCGGATCGAAATTATGATCTATAAAAGAAAGTTTATCTGTGATGCAAATGCAAAAATGATATTATTTCATTCTTCAATTATAATAATTCTACAGTCAAGGTGTGCAACCAATTGTGTGACCAAGACGATGTCACGCAGTATTAAACAGTAATACGTATACCGCTGGTACATTGCTGGCTCACTTCTCACACTCAAGAACTGTTCAGTGCGACCTGTTCAATGCACGCTGAAAGAAAAGAGGCAAGCAAACCATATCATAATGCCTGGAAAATCGAAAATGCTGCATAAATATGAGCCCCCATCATGGGCTTCTCATTTGAAAAACCTGCCAAAATATATGGTCAAGGTAAGATATGTTTCCTTAGTCGCTTAACTTGTTTCAATCAAGGCCTTAAACATGTTTAAACCGGTTTGATTCTTGATTGAATATGCGAACAGCACGTGCGAGTAAACCTGTTATTTTTTATTTCTACCTCAGCTTGTCAAACGATATGGACGATGATAAATATCGTTAGCAACCTACTGCAAGACGAATAAGACGACATGACCTTGAGTCTAATGTCAGATCGTTCTAAAGAACGTAACCGAAATATCGAATCATCCGTACATCGCGTGATACAAATTTTCAACAGATTATAACGATTAATTGTTTTAAAAGCATCTAAGAGCCGAGCAATATTAAGAAAAGATGTTTAATATAAAATTTCGGAATGTTGTAGAATGAATCTCGGTCATTCAAGAGTTGAGCAACACCACTTGCAGATCGTATATCCATTGTTCGAGTACAACAACATATTGAATATTTTTTCAAATCTATTTTAAATATAGTCTATAACGTTGTAAGTAAAATCTTATAAAGTAAGATCTTTTAAAGTTCTAAATCACTTCAAAATGACGAAAAAAAACAATGTAAATTAATGATTTTTTCAACATATTTTACATCCTTGCATTCGATTGTCTCGTGTATGCTAATTTGCACGTGTCCAGTAAAAATACTGTGACTTGCACGTTATAGCGATTCTTTGGTTTAAAACCACAACGAATTTAAAGTGATTTTCATTTACAATCTTTAATAAAACATCATTCAACGCTTCGAGTTGTTTCAGGCGACTAATTAAACTTCAGAAAATAGCTTTTTAGGAACTTATACTCCTATTAACCAGCTATAAATTGGCTTTTAGCGATTTTGTGAAAGAGAAATATTTTCGGAATATTTCAACAATTAAAACTCGACCCGGCAACTGTTCTCAAAATTCTGTTGGTATATATGGAAGAAACACCGGAAATCAAACGTGTTTATGAATGCATCACTGAATTAACCGGCTTTAGAGGATAACAAATGAACATTTGTGTTTTAAACATTTACATATTTAATTATTTACATATTTAATTAAATAATTCATAATTGAATTAGGGATATCATTATGATTTTGCAATAGTTTTTATATGTTTTATAAGATTTTAGGTAATAAATTTAGGTTATATTTTAGCCATTTTATAATATTTGTATATATAATATTTATTATCGACATCTTTATTTTCACTGATATTTATGTTATGGCAGGTCCACATCAGCCTGCGTTTATTAACCTGCTTTATTAAATAAAGATTGATTGATTGATCGTTAAAAAGCTAACAATAAGGTCCATTCCGCTTCGTAAAATTCAGTGATGCATTCATCTGAAACTACCCTGCGAGCAGAGTCCCCCTTTACCTTCTAATCGAGCGGTAAAGGGGGACTCTGCTCGCAGGGTAATCTGAAACACGTCTCAGTCGCACTTCATCTCTCAAGACTGACTAATAAATGCTAACCCCCTGACAAAGGCGTGAACTCTTGAAGTGCATTTCATTTGCTTCAAAACAAATGCGTAAGAAATCTGGTTTTAAGCGTTTGGCAGGATATCGTACTTTGTAAAATGTATTTCTCATGAACCATGTTTTTTTATGGAACCTTGAATTTATTGTTTTTAGCTTTGAAACAGCAGCTTCGCCACAGAAATTTTCCAATTCTGGCATTAAAGCGCGTCCGAGATTTTCGGGCATTTTCAGTATTTTATGAGCACTTATATAAACATTACTTGTGGGTGATCAGTTTTGCACTTTTACTAGGCAGACATAAAATCACGTTTTCGTTGTCATTTGAGGTTCGTGCATGGTTGTTATTTTCAGAGTACACGAACGGGGTGTTTAAAGATTCATGATGATTTCAAAGCACCTTTGGAGCACACTTTTGGCAGCCAGTCGTCCTCGCATTTCTACTCCGACGATTTTTGTAATCGGCTTTAAGACTGATTCATTTTAGTTTGATTTCCGGCGTTTCATTTTGATTTAGAGTGGGCTGTTGCTAAACAGTGGTCAACAGTGGGGTCGAATTTAGCCTGTGAACAGGCTCAGGGGAATTGGGGAGGAGGAGGAGGGGAGGAGGAGGGGAGGAGGAGGGGAGGGGAGGGGAGGGAAGGAGAGGGAAGGGAGGAGGACAGGCTAGGTCGAATTTTATTGAAATTATTCCGAAAATATTTCTTTTAAAATTGCTTAAAGGCAATTCATAGCTGGATAATAGGAGTATAAGTTCCTAAAAAGCTATTAAAATTGAACGCGATTCTGAAAAGTATTGATGAAAAGTTTGTCCAGGCCGAATGCCTCCTGAATGCAAAGTGCAATCTACAATGTTGATGTCTGGGTAGTCCGTTCGTAAATGGACGGGGATGCTCGTCGTACCTTTTAGGGGTCAAAATCTGCAATCTGGTACCTTTTAGGGTGTCTCAGACTTAGGTGGACTACCAGAGACATAGGTGGTACCTTTTAGGGACTGTTTTGGGGTAGATAAACTACCTAAAATAACCATGAAAGGGACGATTTCGATGATCTGAATTGAGTCTTCAAAGCACATCGATAACAAATGTTTCATTACTTTAATTCTTTATTATTGTTTTTGAGTTGGTACCTTTTAGGGGTAGAAATCAATTGTTGCCACTCCCACTCAGGTACCTTTGGTGTCACAGTGAGTAGCAATCTCACGTGGAGTTTGCATATCTCTTTTGTAGTAGCCAAAGCAAACAGAATGCTTGGGTTCCTTCGGAGGCATTGTGCTTCTAATGGTCCAGGGTCTGATCGCCGAAGATTGTTATATTTAACTTTCGTGCGCGCCCATTTAGGCTATGCTAGTGAAGTCTGGGCTCCTCAATCGTGCATTTCTGACATAAAAACTATTGAAAGTGTTCAACGGCGAGCAACTAGATTTATTCTTAACTGCAGCTCTGATGTAAATCGTAGGCCCAGTTATAAGTCTAGGCTTATTTCTCTAAATCTTTTGCCATTGTCATACTGGTTTGAATGTCGGGATCTAATTTTCTTATTTAAATGTATCAATGGGTCGTATAATTTTCCTACAAGTTTATATTTTGCCTTTAACGCAGGCCGTACCAGAAGCTCTGCTAATTTGTCATTACGCCCTATGCATTCCTTTCGTACTAATTTATATAGGGATTCTTTCTTTAATCGAATAGTCATACTTTGGAATAGCCTGCCTATTAGTGTAAGACAACAGTCAACTTACTCCACGTTTAAGACCAAACTTTATGAATACTACTTTAAGAAATTAGATAGTGACTTTGATATTGCTAGAACTCGTACCTGGAAATCGATTTGTCCACGATGCAGATCAGTCAACAGGCCTCAGTGCTGTTGACTGTCACTTGAATTCTCTTAGGACCGCTTAATTGTTCATCAAACTACTAGTGGTCTCCTTAAGCCTTGTCCTTACCCTCCATCGGTCTCTTCTTGTCGTATCCCTCCCCTTACATTGGCTTATGGAGGCCGCTACTAGTATTAATATATATATATATATATATATATATTTTTATAAGTGTTTTATGTATGTCAATTATTATTATTTTTCTTGTTCGTTGTTGGGGGCAACCTTGCCGGGACCCTTTGAGTCCGTTAGTTGCTCCCTCACTTAGTTTCAAATGTGTTATGATGTAGTCGTGTCTTATCAGTTCCTTTTTGTTTCTCTCTTGTTATTGTAAACTCGCGAACTAGTGGAAGCTTCTAAATAAATAAATAAAATAAATAAATAAATAAACCTTTTAGGGGTCATTTTTAAAATTTCCGACGAGCGTCCCCGTCCTCTTATATATAGGAGTCTCCCCCCCCCCCCCCCCCCGGGGTTTCAGCGACGAACAAAGGAGAATTACAAAGACTGTAAATGAAAAAGATGCAAGAAGTCTCAAACTAGAACCACGTTCCCAAAGATCAATTCTATCACGCAGGGCCGTAGCCACCATTTAAACATTGGTACGGTTTTTAAAAGTTGGTCCGGTTTTTTCTTTCCCTACACGAATTCATGCTTTCAAAACTGCAATGACAATATCTAACGGTAAAAGCTGGTCCGGTTGAAACCTGACTAACCGTACCGGTGGCTACGGCCCTGTCAGGCGTTAGTGATAAATAATATTCCTTTGTTGGTTATTTTTTATTAAGCTTACTGATTAAAGTGAGTGTTTGAATTCTTTGTTATAGCAAGGCTTGATGTTTATTGCGAAACTATTCGGTGAATTCATCGCTCAATGATTGTAATAAATTAGATAAAACTAATTGATTTGACCGTACATGTATACAGTGGTGCTATAGTCACAATAAATATTACAAAGAATGCTAGATCTCGTTATTCAAAGTATGTTTACTATAATTGCTGGGAGCGAAGCGAGCAGCAACACTATTCTTGGTGTGGGATTCCTGTGCGATTTATGACGTCACCTTAATATTGATCCACGAACTCGATTTTTATGTACGGTGGCATGTTCATGGCGAACCTTGACGTCACAGGGATGAATTGGGATTCCTGTGCGATTCCATTCGAGAGATTTTATCTGTTTATGTTTCTCGAAGTATAAATGAGGGACACAAAATTTTCGAGAGGGCAATGTTCTGTTACTGGTCATTTTGCGTATTACTGTTCGAATCGAAGCTCGTCTACGGGCCGAATCAATTCAAGCCAAGATAATAAGTATGAAGTGAGGTCGCGCTGAGAATCTCTGCAATATATTTGGTTACCCTATGAAAGAAAATTTTATACTTTGTATGTGATGGAATTGTATTTATCATTCGTTTAATCTAAAGCGTCAAATACAGTAGACAATGCGGTATCTTTGAACGTGATGCAACGTACAACTAGCTTTTTAAAATCAGTTAGTTTTATAATCATTGCCAACGCTAGCCGTTTGTCAGTGATTGTTTGAAAAATTGCTTTTACTCAAAGTGCTAAATATTTTGAACTGTATGTGTCCGACAGTGATCCTGGAGAATTATGTTTTGAAGTTCAACATTGAAGGACAACTAGCAGTGTTCGTCACACAACGCACAAGAGATAGACAAGAAACATTTCATATATCAGAGAAAGCGGTGTACTTTCGTGAATTTTAGGGGAACAGTTCTGCTAACGTGGATACACCAGCTCAGTCTGCTCGCAGCACTTCACTTTCTATTAGAAATGGCTAGTTTTAGACATGTTAAGCTAAGTACTCAGGGTAGAGTGTTTAAACGTGATCGTGGACTGAGTAGCAGCTCTTGACGAACTCTAAAAAATAGACCTCTATGAGGCCATGTGGTTACTGGCCTCAAATCCAAATATAGATAAAGAAACGGCGAAAATGCAAAAAAAAAAAAAAAAAAAAAAAAAAAAAAAAAATGAGGACAAAGAATGATCCTGGACAAACTGACTGCTTTGGGAAATGCAATGCATTCCCCTTTCCTCCTTTAAATCGCCTTAAGGTGTTTCAAAGTAGTTGTTGACGCGCTACACCTCTCATTTTAAATTCGCGATTTAATGGACTTCTTCTCGTCGGATCAAAATATCCTTTGGACCAATTATCAAGCAAAGATTGAATTTTTGAATGATAGTAATTTTAAGTCAATCTGTGATTTTACAGCAAAGATATTCAATGATCGTTTAAATCAGTCTTTCTAAAATATCTCCCGTTTACGATGAGCTTTTGAAAAACGATAACATAGGCCTAAAACTTCACATTCATGCACACATACTTATAGTAAAATCAGAGAGTTTAAACAGAGCGATTTCGAGTACTAGACGCAAACATTTTTTATGCGTATTTTGCGTCGCAAAAACTAAGGTATAGCTTGTCATGCAGAAAAGAAATACTCGGCGCTCAAACATATGCGCCAAAATACTGAAAACACGTTGCTATATTGTTGTTCTTTCTCTCTGGTAAATTGCACTGGTTTAAGTGTTCATTTGGCGGAGTTATGATTTTTCTTCTGATAGTATGTGGGATTCACTAGCTGCGACAATTTTAACTTTCAAGCGGCGTAAGAGATATCTCTTCAAGTTATCACTGTTTAGAGCCCAAAATCACGGATATACTTACTCAAAGTATCATAAAACACGCTGCAGAAATTTATCAAATTTGATATGTAAAGCAACATTTTAAAATTTCACTTGAATACAGTGCTTCAAACGCGCCGGAGTAGAATCAAACCCGTGTGTACAAATGCATGACGATGGCGTGATGCTTGCTGATTATATCACGCTACATTTCTTCGCACCCGTGTTACGACGCATTTGCATACCGCGGTTTTATTTGAACTAGGAACTATACTGAAAGGATCACACAAAACTCGAAATTGGAAAAATTAGTTGCGGCTCCCCCATTTTTTTTTCTCTTGCCAAACGTGCAGGAAGTCTACGGTTTTTCTTACTTCTCGAACTTTTAGTTGCAGGCATTGCATCGAAAGAAGTGTAAAGGCACTATATGCAAATGCATCGTAACACGGGTGCGAAGGAATGTAGCGTGACATAATCAGCAAGCATCACGCCATCGTCATGCATTTGTACACACGGGTTTGATTCTACTCCGGCGCGTTTGAAGCACTGTATTCAAGTGAAATTTTAAAATGTTGCTTTACATATCAAATTTAATAAATTTCTGCAGCGTGTTTTATGATACTTTGAGTAAGTATATCCGTGATTTTGGGCTCTAAACAGTGATAACTTGAAGAGATATCTCTTACGCCGCTTGAAAGTTAAAATTGTCGCAGCTAGTGAATCCCACATACTATCAGAAGAAAAATCATAACTCCGCCAAATGAACACTTAAACCAGTGCAATTTACCAGAGAGAAAGAACAACAATATAGCAACGTGTTTTCAGTATTTTGGCGCATATGTTTGAGCGCCGAGTATTTCTTTTCTGCATGACAAGCTATACCTTAGTTTTTGCGACGCAAAATACGCATAAAAAATGTTTGCGTCTAGTACTCGAAATCGCTCTGTTTACTATAAGTATGTGTGCATGAATGTGAAGTTTTAGGCCTATGTTATCGTTTTTCAAAAGCTCATCGTAAACGGGAGATATTTTAGAAAGACTGATTTAAACGATCATTGAATATCTTTGCTGTAAAATCACAGATTGACTTAAAATTACTATCATTCAAAAATTCAATCTTTGCTTGATAATTGGTCCAAAGGATATTTTGATCCGACGAGAAGAAGTCCATTAAATCGCGAATTTAAAATGAGAGGTGTAGCGCGTCAACAACTACTTTGAAACACCTTAAAATGCAACCAAACCATCCAAAAACCACAAAGAATGCAATAGAACACTAAAATACAGGTAAAAGATGTGATTTATTTTATTTTCGATAAATTTCTATATTTGAATATATCGATCAAAGATTGGGCTACCTGTGTACCCCCCACCCCAAACAATAGAATCCAAAAGCTGAAAGCAAACGGTCCCGTCCACGCGCGCGTCGAAAATCAAAATAGGCCATATGCACTAACAGGTCACGTGACCCTATCTCCTCTAAATCGAGCAGCACCATCAAAATGGACTCCAAAAAGTGAAAGAGCACCTCGATATTAGTAAAAGAGCTTGCCATCCAACGCGCTTTTCCGAACGAATCTTAAGAAAATTTCCAATCTTAAATTTGCTGTCATTTCTCCTGTATTACATCTTAGGAGCTGAAAATTTGCGCTTTTACTAATATCGAGGTGCTCTTTCTATTTCTGGCATTCATTTTGACGGCGACACTTGATGTAGGGGAGATAGGGTCACATGACGTGTTAGTGCACATGGCCTATTCTATTGTTTGAGAGCCTTGCGCGCGCGATGACGAAATTACTAAAAATAGCCTTAGCCGCCACGAACATCGCACAGACATCAATATTGAGTTTCGCTCTCTTAGTATTATGGTCTCTTGTTTTGACCCCTAAAAGGTACGACGAGCATCCCCATCTATTTACGACCGGAGTCCCCCCCTCCAACCCCCCCCCCCCCCCCCCCCGGGCCAGATATCATGGCATTCGTGTTTATTCGGAATTCGGAAAATATTTATCACACTCACGAACACTTTTACTGAGAAAGAAACCGTCCAATATTCATGCAAACAGTGAAACCCCCACGTATATGAATAATAATCCATATATATTCATATATTGTTCATTATTATATTTTGAAAATAATTCAAGAGATTTGATTGGCTAAGAGCCACCGGATAAATTACCATAGTCACCGGCTAGCTGCCCAAATTTGGAGTTATGAAAATGTTGAAAACCATTATTCGAAGTTATGACGTAATTTTCTCGAATATGGAAAATTAGCTTGCGGTATGACGTCACGCTAATTTATGCGGTTCATGCCAAAAGCGGGAAAACAACAACAACATGTATTCTTGTCAACAAAGCACAACAGAGAAATAATTATTTTCAAAAAATAATAAAACAATTATTGAATTCGTTTGTCGTAGGATATGGGGAATTATTAAGGCCTCGGTTTGAGTTATCTGCCTCAGCCTTCGGCTTCGGCAGATAACACAAACCTCGGCCTTAATAATTCCCCATATCCTACTCGACCTCATCCAATAATTGCTTAATATATTGACTCGATATACCTCAAACTTCAGGATTTTGTTTAGCTCGATATGTTCTGGCTAGCTGTGTGGGTCTTTGTTGTATATCAAGAAAGCATAAAAAGAGAGGAAAAATTGAAAAATCGAACGAGTGGAATTTCGCGATTTGAGCTTCATAAAATCACACAATCGATACCAAATTGATTCTAGATTCCACGAAAAAGCCATCTGATTTCCAATTAATAACATACATCAAAAAATTATAAAGCAAACGAGTTTTTCTCATCTAAATGAGCGAAAATTTTTGAATAAACCTGAGTGCGCGCTCGATGACGTGTGATGCGTCAGTAGCGCGTGCATTTCCGCAAAAATTTCTTTCAAAAACACAAAATCTTTGACGTTTTTGCCTTTTTTCGTTCCTTTGTAATCAGAATGTACACACGTTTGATTTTTGCAGGAAAACCTTGATAAAATTTTCTTTTAATGGACGTTTAATTTATTATAAAATAAGATTACGTGTGAATAGTTCGGGATAGATGACAACAGGTACAATTTTTTGTCATTATTGTAACCATGGTTGGATTGGATTTGGAACGTTTTCTACCTGTAGTTAGGTAAAACGTGTGTGATTTCGATAAGTTTTAACCACATTTTTTCTTAGTTAAATGTTGAACAATGAAAGTTTTCTTGGGACCTCTAACTTAAATACACAAAATAAAAATGGTCATCGACTTCGTTGTCGAAATATAATCTTTTGAAGTGTCTTGCGAGACAAGTGTAATAGCGCGTGACTTAATTCCACGTTGTCACGCTTAAGTGATCGGGCTACGTTCTTGTTGAATTTTCGCTACTTCACAGAATTTACAAGTACTAAAATATTTGTAAAAAGGTATAAACATCCTTAATTCATTATACATAAACAAATATCAAAAGAAATAACTTGTTTTAATTTCGTGAAAAAGAGTGAAATTTCAGAAATATTTCTTTCTGAGCGCGCGCACTCGATAAAGTTCGATGACGTGTGTACGTACGTGATAGCGCGCGCACAAATCAACCACTTCATGGCTCCAAAATCAACAAAATAACTGTCAAAAACGTTGATTTTTATCTTTTTTCTAATTCCTTTGAAATAGTATTATAAAAACTAAAGCTTTTGAAACTAAGTAAAAAGACATTGCATTGGGAATGAAAATAGTGCATGCTACATGGAACATTGGGAAAATAAAATTTAACGGGATTGTAAGTATCCTTAAAAAATTCTTGCTTGCTTCCTTTCATTATTTTATAGTGAAAAGACTATTTTTCTTTCTTAGCTTGCACAGGAGAATACACAACTTCATGAGTGGCCGTTGTCTGGTATACCAAATGGGTTTAAAATTGGTATTAAACGTGATGACAACACTGGAAGTAATCTGTCAGGAAACAAGGTTGGTTTTGTTACTAGTACAAAAAGACGGTACAGAGGGAAAATCCATTCAGTGTTGCTCAATAGCTCCCGGTCTTTTCTTTTCTTTTTTTTTTTTTTTTTTTTTTTTTTTTTTTTTTTTTTTTTTTTTTTTTTTTTTTTTTTTTTTTCTTTTTTTTTTTTCTTTTCTTTCTTTTCTTTTCTTTTCTTTTCTTTTCTTTTCTTTTCTTTTCTTTTCTTTTCTTTTCTTTTCTTTTCTTTTCTTTTCTTTTCTTTTCTTTTCTTTTCTTTTCTTTTCTTTTCTTTTCTTTTCTTTTCTTTTCTTTTAAAAAAAAGAGAGGAAAAAAAAAGAACTTTTAAAGATATTTTAACGTTAATGAAAACAATACAGAGTTGGACATCAAAGAGATATTTCCTAACATTTTGAGGTAAATTTGTTCTCACTTGAACACTTTCAATTTATTTACCACGCCTATATCCAAATGCTGAAGACGGCTGCTTCAGCATTTGCTTTTTAGGTGTATTTGTAGCTCTTTTAACGTGCAACTGTTTCAGGTGAGAAAGCTGGAGTTCACAATTGCAGAGGCTCTTGAACAAAACTGTGATACAGTGTTCACACTTGGCAGTACATATTCCAACCACTGTCGCTCTACTGCTATTGCAGCAAGGCAACTTGGATTAGAGTGTTATCTCTTCATGCGCCAGAGGAAAGAGGTATCTAGCTCAACGTTAAATAAACGGTTGAAATTCCTTGTTACTGAAACCGATGGGAATGTAATTTGTTGTCCTTATTAACTGATAGCAAGAGTTCGTATTGGCGAGTGATTTTTAGTGCAGTCTTGTAACTTTTGTAAACCAAGGATACTGGTAGCCTAGCTTCCTCCGCAGGCAACTGTTCGCTTTTTCGCTTTGGGCCTCCTGTGTTTTAGGCACGTAGTGGCCTGGACGCCTTCTTCTTTTTTCCCTCCTCCTTTTCGTCCCCAGTCTTTTTTCTTCTCAAAATTTCGCACAAGAAGCCCAAAAGGTTGCCTGCGGAGGAGGCTAGGATACTGGTTGTTGTTCGCATTAGCGAACGAACGAACACCAGCTGCTTGTCTGTTTTTTGTTTGTTTCTTTTTATCGTGTTCTCTTCATGATCAGTTTCTTAACAAAGATGACTTCACTGTTATCAAATCTAGTATGATACATAACTTTTATATATTTTGGCTGGTTGTTTAGAGCACAGATATTGGTTGTCTAGGCAACCTATTGCTTAATAGACTGACTGGATGTCACATGATCCTCACTGAGTACCAACCATACGATATTGCTGTATATCCAAAAATGGACCAGTTGAAAGAAAAGTTAGAGTACGTATATATACTTTGTAATTACGTAGTCTTTGAATTAATTAGTTCAAAATATATTTTATTGAGTACGATTTGAATTTAATTATTGTGGCTGGTGCCAAAAAAGGTTGTCCTGTAATTGGGCTTGAGTGTTCCAACAAGGAATACCACTAGAAAGAAATCCTAAAGTATGAATGTACTTTCTCCAGGAAAGAGGGTTCAAAAGTTCATCTAATTCCAGCAGGCGGTTCGTCGTATACTGGTTTGTTTGGTTATATTCAATGTTTCCAGGAACTTGTTAACCAGGTAATTAACTGTCGAATTCACATTAGGAGATCATCTTCTTTCACATTACAAATCATCGTCTTCAGACGTAAAACTCTTCTGATATGAGTAAAGGACGAGTTTCCCGTCTCAAATAGAGGCTTTGCACGGTCACGTGACGACAGCCATGACAGGAGGCAGGAACAATAGAGTCTGGACTGATCTGGTTTACATGACAAAGAGTTCAGTTTCCCAGGGGGAAAAAACTCTACTGTTGTGCCTCCTGACGTGGCTGCCATCATGTGATGGTGCAAAACCTCTATTAGTCCGTCTATTTACAGACGTAGATGTGGGGCGGGAAACTCGTCCGAGAAGAAAAAATCGTCTTAAATTGACATTCTTGGTTTGCAACCATTCCCAGGAGAGTAAACTGAACAAAGACACGGCGGCCATGCTGGTGATCTTGGCAAAAGAAAAGGTGGACCTTTTGTCCAATTCACACTCACCTTGAAATGGTTGCAAACCAAGAATTAGACGAGTAAATCACGACGAGGATTTCTGTTTTAGACGAGTTCCCGTCTTCTTCCTCCCTCAGTAAAAACGAATTGAACTAGTTTCGATCTAAGCTGTGCTCCGTGATCAGACATGAGTCGTATGGTGGCTGCTACGTGTATGTGTATGTAAATTTGTATGTAAATGTGTGATTGTTCAATTGTCTCGTAATGAAAGCGCCCTTGTAAACCTTCGACTCGATCACGTTGAGCTGCGCCCTTCGTATTTATTTATTTGATATAACTGAAATCGCCCAGTGGTAATATACACCGGCCCGATGCGGATCAAATTTAAGACACGATGAACATGGAACTTCACATGTTTATATGAAGGCAAGGGGCCCCTGGTAGGCGACATAGCTCTTTTGTTTTCTTTTCCTTGGGGATTCGGTTAGCAGGGACAACTCGCCTTCACATAAACAACCCCAGGCCTTACTTAAGGTGTCTTATCAGAAATTCCAGACGCATTCGGCTTTGACCGGCAAACCTTTGGTCATAGCTTTTCAACAATGGTAAAACCTACATAGCAATTTATTGTATTTTTTGACGTTCTACCTATTGCTTTACGTGGTATTCATTATATTTTTATGAATATACTTTATCAACTGCTATGCGAAATCACAGCAGCCATTTCGGATAATCTTCAACAAAGAGGTTTCTGACTAGCGAATGTTGTTCACCCAACCAAGCAGACCAGTTCACAGTTATATCTTGCTTAATGTCGGCTTCGATTATGCGGAATATATATTCCATTTTTGGGAACATCCCGTGGAAAGACGTGCTCATGACTGAACCAAGAAGGTGAATATATAGCCTGCTTTACAGAGATTTTGAGCAGGCTGGTGAATATACTAAGCAAATAATTTAGATTTCCACGGGTGGTTTTGAATAAGTTATGGCTTATGTGGAGCAACATGTTACTGTGGACTGGTCAATTGGGGATCAGCTCCATTGTCATTCTCAAGTGAATGATTGTATGAAACCAAGCAATTTCATGATCAAGGCGTGTTTCTAGTCCTTGATATTCTACCTCATTTTATAGGAAATTTCATCCAGTAGTGCTAATTACTTTGATCAGTTTTAATTTCCATATCGTTGATAAGATGGAGCGTAAAGTTCATAGTTCGATTCGCTGACCCACACTGTCAGCAAACATTAAGTGGGCAAAATATAATTTAGATTGTTGATAAATTGGTCAACTACATGACACATCTATAATGTTTTCATTGTTTCAGGGTGTTCTAGACAACTACACCGACATCGTTGTCACTATAGGGAGTGGAGGAACTGCTTCTGGACTTGCTATTGGGAATTATCTTACTGGTTCGAAGTTAAAGTATGTGTAATATTCGTTGTATCCTGAGTTTTGAACGGGGAGGCTCCGCCCCAATTCCTTAAACCATATTTTGAAAAAACCTACCCTTTTTAATATACTACTGTCATGGCAACCTCTTTTATATATATACTGGTGTTAACACTGATGTTAATATCGGGAATACCACATTGGTCCGTTTCAACTTGTTGAGAGCGTTCGCTCAAGACTTAAAAGAAGGTAAAACCATGACAGTCTCTTAAAAAATCACAGAGAAAACTCATGAATACGTTGATTTAAAAACAAAAATACTATGGAGTAAAACTCAAAAACGTTCTGATTCGGCCTCACGTTTTCACCGTTCTGAGGACTGAGGACTGAGCACGAATGCGCTAGCTATTCTACATATTACACCGCACAGGGGACCTGTTCGTGACAACAAGTTTTAGTCTTTGTTTGTTTATTTGTTTATTGATTGAATTAGTACTGTTCCGCCTTGAATTTCCTAAATGTTATAAGTTTACTTTATCAATATTCCTTAGAATACATGCTGTAAACATTAGAAACAGCACAGAAAACCTTTATAAACACCTCCAAGAAAATCTAGATAATGCAGGTTTGAACGATGCCAAAGCTGAAGATATACTTGACATTATGGAAGGACACAAAGGATTGGGATACGGTCTCTCTACTGATGAAGAACTTGGTAAATGAACGTTATGGGGTTGCTTATAAAGACCCATGTGTGATTAACCTCCAGCATTGTCTTTAACTTACATTTATGCTGCTGCTGCTGTTCTTATTGATGATGATGATGATGATGATGATCATCATCATCATCATCATCATGTTTTTGTGGTTGAAGCGAACACATTTTAGCAACTCTCACTTTGAACTTTTGGTTGAAATACTTGCAGGCGAAAACACATATTTTAATATAATATCCAGAATTATGAGAGTGAATTCGCTTCAGTTGTCATTTCATTCTGAGTAGTTGAATCGTTTTAGATGCCGTTGTTACTTTCGTTGTTGCTGTCGTCGTCGTCGTCGTTGTTGTTGTTGCGCAATAATGTTGCGGGCTGAGAATTCAATTAGTAATGTAGATTACAGATGTATTATTGGGAGCTGACAAACTGCAGTTTGACAAAAAAATTCTTTCTTTCTTTCTTTCTTTCTTTCTTTCTTTCTTTCTTTCTTTCTTTCTTTCTTTCTTTCTTTCTTTCTTTCTTTCTTTCTTTCTTTCTTTCTTTCTTTCTTTCTTTCTTTCCCTCCCTCCCTCCCTCTCTTACTACAATTGAATCGTCCCTCAGTGAGACTGACCAAAAATTAAATCAAGACTTATCAAATCTCAGGAAGTGGTTTATAGGCAACAAATTGAGTCTAAATTTAACTGAAACTGAGCAGATAGTCGTCGGATCTGATGACAACTTGACAAAAGAAAAGAAAAGAAAACAACACAAAACAAGCTTAACTTTAATATTCATATTAGAATATTCATCATTGAAAGAGTGACCAAAGTCTTTGGAGTCGAAGACACGCCTGTGTTGGTCCATATCGATTATATTTGCAAAAAGGTCTCCTCAGCTATCGGTGGGTTCAGGCAAATAAGTATAACTGTATATAACGGACTGATTCTACCCTGTTAGAGTGATGGCACTTAATCCGTGAAATAGATATTAGTTTAACAGACATTAGTAGACACTATTTCCATTGTTTTCTTTTGTTTTGATTAGTCTATTAGATATTTTGTTTCACGGATTATATTAAGTGTCATCACTCTATTCACACCGAGGGTAATAAAGTTTCACTTCACTTCACTTCACTTCACTTCACTTCACTTCACTTCACTTCACTTCACTTCACTTCACTTCACTTCACTTCACTTCACTTCACTTCACTTCACTTCACTTCACTTCACTTCACTTTCCTTTCCTTTCCTTCCCTTCCCTTCCCTTCCCTTCCCTTCCCTTCACTGCACTGCACTGAACTTCCCTCTCTCCGTTTCCTCCCTCCCTCCCTCTCTCCTCTCCCTCCCTCTCCGTCCTTTCTCCCTCCTTCCTTCCTTCCTTCCTCCCTCCCTCCTTCCTCCCTTAGCGCTAAATCCACGGCCCCCAAAGCCTTCCTTTACGTTTAACCTCAGCTATGTTGTTCCGCCTTTTATCTTGTTTTACATGTAGTTATGCTTACGAGATAAATTTTGTGATTTCCTTTTAGGTTACTGCAAATATAGTCAGTAACTTAGCTAAGTTTGTAAACTCCCTGATGAAGACTGCAACAGTCAGTCGAAACGCGTAGGAGAAAATAAAGAAAGTTTACAAAGTCAGTTTTCTGTGCTGCTCACTGGTTTCAAATTTTAAAAATTATTCCTTCCTTCCTTCCTTCCTTCCTTCCTTCCTTCCTTCCTTCCTTCCTTCCTTCCTTCCTTCCTTCCTTCCTTCCTTCCTTCCTTCCTTCCTTCCTTCCTTCCTTCCTTCCTTCCTTCCTTCCTTCCTTCCTTCCTTCCTTCCTTCCTTCCTTCCTTCCTTCCTTCCTTCCTTCCTTCCTTCCTTCCTTCCTTCCTTCCTTCCTTCCTTCCTTCCTTCCTTCCTTCCTTCCTTCCTTCCCATTGTTTCCATCTCTCTCGACATTCGTTCTTGTAGGTGGATGTTGTCACTCATGTGGGCTGTTTGAGAGAGAATGTTTGTTTGTTAGTTACTTGCTTTGTTTACTCACTTAAGTATTCATTTAAGTATTTGTAATCTTCACAGAACACCTTATACAAATAGCATGTGAAACTGGTATTACTTTGGACCCAGTTTACACTTTAAAATCAGCACGCGGTATGCTAGCTGAGATGAGAGACAACCCGTCACGATATAAAGGCAAGAAAGTTTTATACATGCATACCGGTAAGTTCTGATCGACAGCTTATACACCGAATCGAAATATGGCAGCAAATTTGAATAACTATTATTCTTGACTGACTAGCCTCTCATTCATGTGAAAACACTTTTGTGTTTCCACGTGAACACGAGGCTAGTCAGTCTGGAACGATAGTTATTCCAATTTGCCGCCATATTTCGATTCGGTCAATTTTGTATACATATCCTTCCTGCCTATAGTATATGATATGAAATGAGCAGTCTGCCTTAACGGTTTATCACCAGGTAGAAATTGTAGACTGTCAAAATCTTGTAGTTTAAAAACCCGTCTTCACAACTGAGGAAGAAGAACTAAAAGTTCCATAATTGCTCTAACTTAAAGATGTTTATGAAGTGCACCATTAAGTAGAAGTCATTGTTAACATGTTTTAAAAAGAAGTTGAAATTATCTTTTTTATGCCCAAATTACGAGAACTCGAACTTCGCCCTCAGGAAAATTTTGTCAAAATTTTCTTTTTCTATCTTTTCTTTAGACTGTATTTTTTTCTTGGCTGGAAGGCTTAATTCCTCGATAAGAACTCAAACGTATTTTGTATCGTGTTTTGACTTTTCGAATTTCTACCTTTTACCTTGCAAATAAGCGTTCACTGCTTATAACCGTGATCAGACAAACTAACTTTTCGTGGCAACTCGCCCATCAAACGACAAAGCCTTCAGTTGCAATATGCAATTCAATGGAAATAAGTTCCAAACTTCAAAATAAACCCTTAACGCATGCGCAGAGAAATTGTACCATGTTGGGTTATCGCCAACTGATCGCCTTTATTTTGAACAATAAGCCCTTTGCAGCACGTGCGAATGAGCGCATTTTGGAGGGCAAAAACAATGGTTTCCAGCCAATAGGACATTGAAATTCTTTTGTTGAGCTGCATTCCAATATGCTGCAAAGAGCCTATTGAGCCCAGGTCATCTCAAATCCCAAGTAGATTTCAAAACTGTATTCTACTCGATCACGCTTATAGTCCCTTAATAACATGATGGCATTGCTCTAGTTGGCTCACCTTGTGCATTTGTTGTTGTAGGTGGAATGTTTGGACTGTTTGAAGGTCGAATGAATGAGAAACTGGAATCAATGAAAGTTACAAGCCGTATAAAGTATTGGGCCGTAGGAGAAAATATCCCAGAATTCTAGCACGATCTAGAACGATTCTAATAAACTTCCGAGTGTTATTCAATCAATAAATCTATTTATTAACATCAAACAATTCCCAGCTTGTGTACATCAAACAACGAATAGATCGAATAGTAATCAATTCGCGTCACAATTTGAATGTAATCTTTAATACCGATACTACATTACAACTGTAATAAAGAAGAGTACATGAAGTATAATCTCAGTGTTTTTAATCATTAGGGCAATGTGTGGTGATTTGATTTTTTTTTGTGTGGGGATTTTTTTCAAATGCCCAGGGATGACGATGTAGTTAATCGAATTACCCTACCCTGGGGACGAAGTTGTCAATTCTAGAGGCTCAAAACTGACCCACTTATTCCAGTTGTACAAGTACATAAAACACATTTTAAAATCCATTCTACATTATATAAAAGTTGGTATATTACGCACGCTCTGATTGGTCGAGAATCGTGCGTGATTACAGTACACACAAAAAGATGATGTCATTATAAGACTTACGCGCACTCTGATTGAAATTTTTCGATTAATATAAAACAAATATATTCCATTTTCCGTGCGTCTGTATTCTAATAGATGCACAGAAGACGTCAAAATGTGGTAAAAACAACAGTCACGCCAGTCGACTTCATTTTTGTTCTCACCACATTTTGACGTCATCATCTGTGCATCTATTAGATTACAGACGTACGGAAAATGGAATATATTTGTACATTACCATATAACGCGCGCTCTTATTGGCCAAAAGACGCATTTACTGCGACATCTAAACATCTAAATATGCACACAGCACGCGTGCGCGCACGTTTTGAATTTTTAGACAGTGTAACGTAAATGAACAGTGAATGAGCTTGAGAACAATGTATTTTCTATAAGAAAAGAATGTTGGCTATATAGTGTGCAGATTTAGAGCACTTGGCGATTGATCTGAACATTTGAGAAACGTTGAGAAGTTTAATTGTTGCTGTTAAATCATTTGGCTTTTTATTACCTTATACAAGACTTGAAAGACAATTTCTGAAAATTAATAGCTTAAGACCTGATTCACACGACAACATAAGCATAAGAAACAATTTTCCCATTTTCTTATGCTTACGCTTATGTTTATGCTTATGACGTTGCGCGTGTGAACCGTTAAAAAAACGCTTATGCTTATGCTTATGACGTTGCGCGTGTGAACCGTTAAAAAAACGCTTATGCTTACATCTTTGCTTATGTCGTCGTGTGAAACGGGCTTAAAGGCTACTTTGAGTGCATTATTATCTTCATGTATTTTAAGCATTTACCAGGAGACCAGTTTACCTGGTAATATGACGCAATCTCACTCGACCATATAGCTCCACCGAAACCGACACAAGAAGGTCAACGAAAACAAAGAACTGTTTATGTCTCGCTGGAGAACGAAGCAAACTCTGTCGATCAACTTTCCTTGTAGACCTAAACTTCAAAACGAAATCTTTTTGCATAATCCACCATTTGACAGATTTAACATTCAAAGTGACATCTCTCGCACCAGTGGCACAGCCCTATATTCCATTATAAACCACAACTTGTAATCAATCCCATTGACATGATTATGACTTTGGAACAAAGTCGAAATATTGTATTGAAATATTGTATTGAATATTGTATCTCTCGTCGTTCAATAACCCAAAATTTGGATTTTTCGTCGTTCAATACCCCAATTAAATTTGGATTTTGAATGCGATGATTAGTTTTCTCGGAATCACACTTTGCCTCCTATATTCCCAGTGGTTCCGCTAGTGTGCATGTATTAAAACACATCATTAGTATAATCAGTTCATCGACAATCTGCAGAGTGGCGTTCGGCTGTCGACAATGTGGACAGTATTTGGAAATGGTCGTTTTGCTGTGTTCACCTGGCGGTTGCTCTCGACTATTTTCCGCCCACCCAAATCGTAGTTTTAGTTCTTTGCACTCCTCTGTTGGTGTGTGAGCGACCACCACAGGAAGCCCAACCAAAGAGTGAACAGACCCACTTATGGAATCAGTCTACTGTAACAGCAATCCACGAGTTAGCCATAGGGCGCCTTTGTTTAAGCCTAGTTTTCACTACTGACAGCATGGGCATAAGCAACATGCACAGACTCAGTATTGTATTTATCACATAGGTGTGAAAAAAGACAAGCACTGCTAATGAGCATTATTGCCTTACTGAGTCTGCGTATGTTGCTTATGCTTATGCTTATGTCACTAGTGAAAACTAGCCCTTATTGCTGCGAGTGAAGTGAGGAAAAAGGGGAACATGAATTTCGAATTTCAGTTAGAACTAAAGAACTAACTGATTGTCAGTCAATTGCAAACTCTTTTAACGACTTTTTCACCAATGTAGGTAACGATGTTGCAAATTCCATTCCACATACGCGCATTTCTCCAATGTAGTTTATGCCTTCAGGCGTAGTTGATAATATTAAATTCTCCCCTATCACAGTGGAAGAAATAGAAAATGAGATAGATAAACTGAGTGTTAGTATAAAGCCTAAAGGCTCGTCCTATTTTGAGAACTTTCAAAACATTACTCGTACCTATTAATTCCGAATTGTACTCAAGATCGTGCGATTTTTTTATTTATAATAGACTATACAAAATTTCGTTGCCATAGCGACTTAATAGGTACTCTGCAGAGTACAATTAACGATATAATTGTACTCCTCTCGTCCAATCAGAATCGAGTAATTTTGTATAGTGTATTATAAACAAAGCAATAGGACCGTATAGCGGTACGGTGTACCTACTTCAATACTTAAGCTTACGAAATATCTCATCTGTAAACCTTTACAAATTATATTTAATTGTTCTCTTTCTCATGGAATTGTACCTGTAAGCTTTAAAATAGCAAGTGTTATACCTGTCTTTAAGAAAGGTTCTCAACTTGATGTTAATAATTACCGTCCTATCTCTTTGTTGTCTACATTTAACAAAATACTGGAAAAATTAGTGTTCTATGGACTAATCAGCTTTATCAACAAAAATAACCTTTAATTTTATACAATAAGAAATTCGGATTTCGATCAAAACATTCAACACTTCAGGCTGTCTTGTCAATCACCGACAAAATTCAATGCGCCATCGAAGAAAATACTTATTCGTGTGGCATCTTCTTAGATCTAAGCAAGGCCTTCGATCGGGTGAATCACAACATCTTATTGGAAAATCTACAACACTATGGAGTATGTGATTCAGAGATTAACTGGTTCATATCATATTTGGGTAATAGGAAACAATTCGCTACTTTTGGCCAAACCAAGTCAGAACAACTCAATATAACTTGCGGAGTTCCACAAGGTTCGGTTTTGGGACCTCTATTATTCTTATTACTGATATATTAACGACTTCCATTTTCTTATAATCTACAAGTCTGTATTAACAGAGAAATCCTTAAATAAACAAGAAACTAAACTAAAATATCTAGGAGTAATTTTAGATAATCATCTTAGCTGGAAATCACACATGGCCCATATTTGTAGTAAAGTTAAACGAAGTATTTCCATCAGTTATTTGTAAGGCCCGTCATTATGTTCCCAATCTTAACATCCTACTAAACCTTTACTATGCCTTAGTCTACCCATACCTTATATATGGTATAGTCGTATATGGGAACATTCTTATGAATAAACGAGTAAGCCACTTTTTGTCCTGCAAAAGAAACTCGTAGAAAGAAGACGCTGCCAGTTTCATTTTCAAATTTCTTTATGCAAGTTAATCAGAAACATGGTCAAATACAAGGCTTTCCTCGAAGTCATCGTACTGCCTTCCAAAAGTAAGAACTAATTTTAGCAATTTTAGTATTTAGCTAAATGTTGGAATTCTGTCAGTGAATCATTTAAAACATTAAGTAAAGCCAAATTTAAGGAGAAGCTGAATCGAATGAGGACTTTCTGAAATCGTACTGTGATTCTGTTTAATTAAACAATATACAGCCAATCCCGAGTCAATCCCATTAACGTTGTTCAAGTCGAAAGAGTTTAACAATGCAATAAAAGTCACGGGTCTCATTAATATTCACTTAACGCGCGTGTGGAACTAGCCATTGAAGCGTGCAGCATAAACACTGACATGTAGAAAATGGCGACGGTGGGCAATTCAAAACAGCTTTTGAACATTTTAGAAGTGCGGGTTTTGGACGCGAAGAGAAAAACTAGCCATTTGGTTCGAAGAATTCCTAATTTCTCAGTTTTGGAGAGCGTTGCATAAAACTAAATCTCTCCCAGGTTACTCAAGGATGTCAGCTTGGATACATTTTAAGGTGACTCCCTATAGTAATTTTTGGACCAAACCTTTCACTTTTATTCGCCTTGTTTATAGCTTTAATCCGCAGCTATCGATTTGATATTGATACCAGCTATAGAGGTAAGATGAAAGTTTTCAATTATGGCAGTTTTAATATGATCAGCGTTACCATGGCAACGATAAACAATTATCGTTGAAATTGATTTTAGCTAAATATCTCAAAAACGTGACCTGCTTGGGACAAACGATAAAATTAACTTCAAGCTATGACAAAGCAAATTACACTATCTTAAAGAAAATCAATCTGTTTGATTTCGAGTAATTTGCAGAAATATTCTGAAGCATTTTAAAACCTCTTCTCGCTTGAACAACGTTAATGGAATGATAAATAATGAAGGGACCGTGTACGATAGCCGCGAATGTAGGATCTGTAAAACATCTAATCAGCCATAATATTAAAAGTGAACGTTGAATGCAAAGCTAATACTACGGAGGAAGCTTAGCAATATTGTCACATCACGGAGCTTAAACTGAGACAATCGAAAAGCAACTGTGGATAGCTATTTCGGTCTAGTTGGACCTCATCAGCACAGTGCAGCTTTCGTCAAGCACATGGTAACGACTGACTACAGAGCAAGCTCACCTTCGATTGCCACATCGACACAACGCGTGACGATGATGAGATGACAATGGCATTCATATTTTTATCTACTTCCGTTGTCACATCATGCGCGCTTCGAATGCCATTGTCATCTCATCATCGTCACGCGTTGTGTCGATGTGGCAGTCGAAGGTGAGCTTGCTCTGTAGTCCACAGGGATTCCCAGACCTTAACAGTTTGGGCTTCCTGTGGTCTTCAACGGTAGATAATGTATTCATAAATGGCTGTTGTGCGATAACGCATCAAAGAACCAAAAATTTCGTGTCGAAAACGTGTCTCAAAACCTGAAATAAAGCTCTTAAACAAAAGAAATACCTTGTTTAGTTATCCATTTACGTTTCCTTATCTTCAAATATGCTTTTGAAGCAGTTTATCAAAACAAAATTCTTCTGAGTTATATATTTACACAAGGGAAGACACTTCGCTTTTAATTAAAATTTAGAAGAGCAGCAGTTGGCTGATCACTTAGGGGGTGGAAGAGAGGCACATTAATTTGTACTGATTTACATATTCCACTGCCGGAGAACTTAGTCTTGGATTGTCTTAGTTCGAAGGAGGGTGCAATTCCACAGAAAGAATCTAACGGTTACCGCGTGGTTTTCTCGATCTCGTTCATAACATTCACATGCAGCTCCGGTGGTTGCACTTACAACGTATGTTTTTTTCCTTGGTGATTAACTGATTCAATTATTTTTCCCACAAGAGTTGTTTTCCCAATGCCGGCTGCGCCAATGATTGCAAGATTGTGTCCACTGATAGCCTTTTCTATTAAAATATTTCGCAAATTGTCTAGTTCCTGCTCTTCATCCATATTGGAACCAACGTTCATGATTTTATTGGCAACTTCACACCTTGACTAGCAAAAATGTTCACCAGCCCCTCCCTCTTCTTAGCAAAAAAGTACAAATTTGCCCGTCGTCTACCCCCTGTGTGATCAGCCAACTGCTGCTTCAATCCAGCTTAATTGATGCTTTGAAAACGTCGATTTTCTCCTACTAATTCTCAATATTTCAAGCTAATACTTCTTTACTAAAGAGAATTCGTATATATTTAAGTCATTACGCAGTTAACTGAAGAGTTTATAGACGTTAAGTGGCATTTTCAGCGACCCCCCAAAAAGCTGTCTTCCCTTGTGTAAATGTATGCACTCGCTGAACCATTGCAAAACAGCTCAAAGTTTCCTCGGAGTTAAGATGTTGTAACCAATTTTTCAAGCCACAATTTCACAAATTTGGAGAAATAATTAAACATTCCTCAATTTTGAACTTAATCCCAAGTAAATTAAGGCTTTTTTCATGAGATATCTTTACTTGAATATCGTTTCATACAGTCTTTGGTAAAATTAAAAGACCACAGGAAGCCCAAACTGTTAAGGTCTGGGAATCCCTGTGCTGTAGTCAGTCGTTACCATGTGCTTGACGAAAGCTGCACTGTGCTGATGAGGTCCAACTAGACCGAAATAGCTATACACAGTTGCTTTTCGATTGTCTCAGTTTAAGCTCCGTGATGTGACAATATTGCTAAGTTTCCTCCGTAGTATCAGCTTTGCATTCAACGTTCACTGTTAATGGAATGACTGTATATAGCTATTTCAATTAACGTTGTCGCTGAAACAAGTCTCAAAGGTTTTCACTGTCCTTTTGTTTACCAACAAACTTCACTGTAGGCTATCTAAGAATTAAGGAATATGTGTCCCAAGTTGTAGAATTTGCAAGCATACAGTTGAGTTTCTTATCGTTAATAATGTCACGATGAAAAACAATCATGATTTCGCTCTCAAAGCTTTAGGCTTTAGTGCTTCTTTCAGCTGACCAACGTTAATTGAATTAGCTATATACATTATGTAGTCCAAAGAACAATAATACGAAAGAGTGCATGTTTCTTTTCTTAATTCATATTTAAACTATTGATCCATTTTTTCCTTTTCCTTTTTCTTTCTTTCTTTCCTTATCCTTATATAAAGATAACAGTCATTAGCTAAATTCATATTAGAGACGGGAAACTCGTCTGACAGGAAACTCGTCCTACTTTCCCGGCCAAAACGACGAGAAAGTTGGACGGATAATTCGTCTAATGATAAAAACCGTCCTAAATTCCCATAAGACGTGGAAATCGCGACGAGTTTTCTGTTTATAAAGATTTTTGTGCAACGAAATTCCGTCCGAGACGAGTTTCCCGTCTCTAATATGAATTCAACAATTATTTAAAACGCTTTCAATTTTAGTGACCCATAAACATTTATAGTTTATTGGTTAGCTACCTATCTAGATTAACCCCAGGTTATTATAGGCAGCTTGTACCTTAAAATCTGTTCTTTTTTGCTGTATGTATAAATAGATATAAAATTATTGTAAAAAGGGTACTTAATAAAACATTGATTGATTGATTGATTGATTGATTGATTGATCGACTAATTGACTAATTGAAAAAGAAATTTTAAGTTCGAAGAAAAAGAAGAAACAAAGAGGTACAAGAAAAAGAGAAACAAGACAAGAAGAAATGCGAAAAAAATTGCAAAAAGAAAGAAGAAGAAGAAGAAGAATTAAGAAGAAGAAGAATTAAGAAGAAGAAGAAGAAGAAGAAGAAGAAGAAGAAGAAGAAGAAGAAGAAGAATTAAGAAGAAGAAGAAGAAGAAGAAGAAGAAGAAGAAGAAGAAGAAGAAGAAGAAGAAGAATTAAGAAGAAGAAGAAGGAAAAGAAGAAGAAGGAGAAGAAGGAGAACAGGAAAAGGAAAAGGAAAGAGAAGAGGAAGAAGAAGAGGAAGAAAATTAAATCATCATTTCCGGGTTTCTTTTGTGTCGTCTTTTGTTGCCATGGAGAAAACATCAGAAGTTTGACCTTATTTGAGTAGGTCTTCATTTCCTCGGCTCTCGTTTGGAAGCATTAGTCTGCTGCTCCGTTCTGTTCTCAAGGTAAGGTTTTTACACTGTTATTGTTGTGCAGGATGTATGTACAGTTTGTGCGCAGGTTTCTTTTAAACAATTTGAAAGCAAACATACACGAAAGTTTTCCGCACTACTGAAATATTACGCAAATTCATCGACAGTTGAATTTTTGGCAAACAACTTCTTCAACAGCTCCTCCTTAAATTCTTGGCAAACGACAGACAGTTTTGTTTTGGTTAACGTTCAGTTTTGTTTCGTATTAATCCAAAATGATTAAATTTGAGCCAATTCAAAATAATGCTTTTCAGTTCTGTTTTTAGGGATATCTAATAGAATCTCATGAGTTGGTTTGCAATGGCATATACCACAGTTTGTATTCAGTTGGTTCTCGTACTTCATGTACTTCCGCATTCTACAAACAGCCAAAACGGTACGTGCCTAGCAACGTTGCGCTTGACCGGTCAATTGCATGAGTGTTTCAGCGATATGCAACTCGGTTCGATTAATTCATTACCAGTACCGAGGTTGTTGTTACACACCAAATCACTGGTAACGTCAACCTACCTACCTAACATTAGTAACAGCAGACATAAATGAAGCAATTAAGGTATAACACGTGGCGTCAGGTCGCATATCATCATGTCTAACAGCACTGTTATGGCTCGCTTTCAGAGAGAGAAACTTGTACATTCGCCACAATTATTTCCAACAATAAACAGCACCAAACAAAGGAGTTTTTATCTTGATATTTTAAAGTGTTTCAAGAGCTTAAGGCCCAGTTCAGACGTCGAACTTTTGCCGCGTCGAATGCATTGAAAACAATGGATAATTCGACGGCCTTCTTTGATGTTATTAGATTCGACGCGGCAAAAGTTCGACGTCTGAACTGGGCCTAAAGAACTCGAATACAAGTACGAGATGAAATCCGTGGCACGCCATATCAAACACGTTGCAGTTTGGAGTGTCAGATCGAGATTACGACTAACTTTATTATCTATAGTTAGTGCAAGCTGTAGTTTATTTCTAGCATACTTTACAATATGGGTGTTCTGTATCCGTTTCTCCAGCTATGAGCCACAGATGGAAACTACAGATAATTGACTCACATCAATAATTAACTCGGATCAAATTTCTATGACAATACGAGTCAGGAATATTTCACTACTTAAGACCGTTTATTTTTCTCAGCGTAGGACTGTCTTAAAATGTATTTATATATATATATATATCCGATACAGGACAGCAAACTTTCATAAACTCACGAGGTTAACCAGTTTTTGTGCGCAGGACGAATTTGTCCCTATTATTCAGCTTCATAAGGACGATTATTGTTTATTTTATATTATCAGTTTTTGTATGCAGACTGTGAAAATGACAGCACAGCACACCGTTACGGCAAGAATTTCAAATGTATTTATTGACAACAAGACACGTCGGCCACGGTACCGTGCTATAATATTTCACACTCATATGAAAACTATTCTAATACTCAGTTTCTCTTGAGAACATTAATGGGTTGGAGGCAGCATTGGTCGATAAGGTTTGCTACTCATTTTTGTGGTTACTGGCTTTATGCCAGTAACACACTATGCTATGGGCTTCATGCGTGCGTGCGTGCGTGTGTAATTCGGAAATCCCCGAAGTAGACACGAAGTGTCAACCCGAAAGATATGCGAAGTTCGTGCGCCCGTCCGAGGGTGTTTAAGTCGATTATTAATAATCAAATATAGGCTTTGTGGTTATAAAATATATCTCTTCAGACCAAATTGTTCAGTTTAGTTCATAAATATATCTGTAAGGGAAACGTTTGATCAATTTTCGATAAACGTAGTATTGACGAAGCCGTTCGGAATGAAATAGGAAACTTAAGCACGGCTTAAGCATGGAAACATGAGGCGATATTTTAGTGTAGATCGATTTGGCTTTGTGTTTCTTTACTTTTACTGAGAGAGAAACCGTCCAATATTCATGCAAACAGTGAAACCCCCACGTATATGAATAATAAACGGCAAAGGATATATACTAATATATGTAATCAGGCAGAGCTTTAATTGATTGTTGCGAGTTTTAGAAAGATATGTTTTTGGATGGTTTGGTGCATTTTAAGGCGATTTTGAGGAGGAAAGGAGAATGCATTGCATTTCCCAAAGCAGTCAGTTTTTCCAGGATCGTTGTTGACATCATTCTTTGTTCTCATATTTTTGCATTTTCGTTTCTTTATCTATATTTGGATTTGAGGCCGTAACCACATGGCCTCATAGAGGTCTATTTTTAGTTTTTCCTGTCAGTTTTCTTGAAGGTCAGTCGATAGAAAGAGTTAAAAATTACAAATGCCTGGGCCTGGAGCTAGACGAAACACTATCTTGGGATGCCCATATAGCAAAAATCACGAATAAAGTAGCAAAAATACTTGCAGCTCTCAGAAGACTTAAACCAATATGCCCGCAAATTATTCTCATCTCGATCTACAAATCAATCGTTTTACCGAACTTTGATTATTGTAACTCAGTATGGGGTAATATTGGTAAAGGTCTAAGTGAGAAACTCGAGAAATTACAAAATAAGGCTGCACGTATAATCACTGGGGCTGAATGGGATGTCAGATCTGCCCAAATCCTTGAGGACCTCAACTGGGAATCACTAAGTAAAAGGCGCTCTAGGCAACTTAAGGTTCTAATGTTTAAAACTATGAGTGGTAAGGGACCTAATTATCTTTCTGATAAATTTACGGCGACTAACAGTGTTCATAGACATAACCTGAGGGACTCAGAATCGAATTTATTTATTCCTCGCCCAAAAACTGAAGCCCTCAAAAAAAGTTTTGGTTGGGGCGCTATTGCCTGGAATGCCCTTTCGCTAGAAGCAAATCACGCGACAAATATTAGTGAGTTCACGTCCTCGGAGACCCAGGGCGTCAGGGAGGGGGGAGGGGAGCGGAGGGGAAAGGAAAGAGGGGAAAAGGACGCCCTGGGCTTTTGACTCAAACTTGTCTTGAGGTCAAACGTCAACAAAGGCTCTGATTGGCCTCATTATAATTTAATTATAATGAGGCCAATCAGAAGCGTTTGTGCCATTAGATTAAAATCGTCTAAAATTACCAGTAAACAAGTTGACCCCACGCATCGCCACGACTTTAAACAATACAAGCTGTCACGTTTAGTTTGAAAAGAACCATGTTTCCAGCTCACCGCGACTTTTAAACAATAAATACGTAATCTCTTTCATGTATTTTGCAATAGCAATGAGTCTAGAGTGAAAAATATAGATAAATTGCAAAGACCTTGGTGAAACAAGATGTATTTGAGGAGATGGCTGAGCAACTGTCACTGTATCAAAGCGATAATTGAAATGAGCCAAATATTTTTGTCATTTGAACTTTTACGTTAGACCATCTAATTGGATTAATTTTGGCCTCAAGACAAGTTAGGGGTAGTCAAAAGCCCAGGGCGTCCTTTTCCCCTATTTCCTTTCCCCTCCACTCCCCTCCCCCCTCCCTGACGCCCTGGGTCGGTGAGTTCATTAATCTAGTTAGTTCATAATAGTATACCCACCTAGCTAATTATTTAGAATAAGTTTTCTTTTTATATATAAGTATTATTATGTCTTTAGATCTAGTATATTTTTATATATTTTATAATTAGTGTATTTTTATATACGGCTCCTAGGGAGAGCACTTCATTGTGATAGGACTCCGTATTGAAATAAAGTTGTTATTATTATTATCGTCATCATCATCATCATCATCATTATTATTATTATTATTATTATTATTATTATTATTATTATTATTATTATTATTATTATTATTATTATTATTATTATTATTATTATTATTATTATTATTATATCCCAATATCTGGTACATTGAGTAACGTTTTTCTTGAGCGTAATAAATTTGGTCTTAATATTTGTCCTCCTTCTGTCAAATTCATTCAATGTCAAACAGTTCTCCGTAATTCCTTAAAAACGTCCCGTCATGATTCCATTAAAGATCTCTGGAAGTCGTCGAGCTGCCACACTAACATCCAATACGATGTATATAAATCTACTAAAGAAGTTCTTAAAGATTTCCGTTCTAATCAAGAAGATAAACTGCTACACCACTTAACATCTCAAGGTTTCTTTTTCACCAATGTTATCAAGTTTTCATTATCATCTGTTAATTCTATTTGGTCGTCTGTCCAGTCTAACCTACCCAAGAACATTTATAACTTTACCATTCGCTACATGAACAACTCCCTTGCTACACGTAAAAATCTGTTCAGATGGGGATCATCACAAAGTCCTGACTGCTCTTTCTGCCTTAGTCCTGAATCACTCCTCCATGTTGTCGCTGGTTGCCAGCATTACCTTAAACGCTTTACCTGGAGACACGACTCAATTCTAAATTTCATCGCCACTTCCCTTCAACCTGCAATTAATGATCGCTCTTCGCTCTATGCTGATGTGAATGGTTATTCGAGTCCTTCAATTATAACCGGTGACACTTTCCGTCCAGATCTTCTTTTTCTAATACATTCCAAGTGTTTGTATGTCCTAGAACTAACAGTTGGGTTCGAGTCCAACCTTTGTAAAAATGCAATGCGTAAACGAGAAAAATACAAGAACTTGATTAACGACTTGAGCAGTGACCACAGATGTGTTAAATTTGTTAACCTCTCCATGAGTTCTCTTGGCGTTTTCTCGGATGAATGCTCCACCTTCCTAGACATGATGAATGACATTGGCATTGATAAAAAACAACAACTCTATATTATTAGAAAAATGATAAATCTTGCCATTAGAGCAACATATTATATATTTTGCTGCAGAAATAAGATTTGGAATGACCCAGAACTATTAAAATCCTAACTTTTTTTTTTTTTTTTTCCATTTAATTTGATTCCTTGTAAATATACATTTATATATATTACTCATGTATTAATTCAAGTAGCCAGTTGTTTATTGCCTATACGTAGTGAGATTTACAACTGTATTCATAAGCAAATAAAGTTTCCATTATTATTATTATTTTAAAACGCACGGTAAAAATTGATGGAACCGGTAAATTAGCCTTGAAGCCGGGTTCAACAAGTTCCTTAGGCTTCAAGTACTTTTCTCAGAATCCTAGCAGTTCCTAATAGAGCAGACTTTTGCAGAAGTTCTACTCATAGCAACTCTATTGGTCTCTTTACTCCATAAGATTCTTTGATTTTGATCTTGATCTTGACCAGCAGTAGCAGGATGACGACCGGGCCCATGCTGCTGTACTATTATTATTATTATTATTATTATTATTATTATTATTATTATTATTATTATTATTATTATTATTATTATTATTATTATTATTATTATTATTATTATTATTATTATTATTATTATTATTATTATTATTATTATTATATCCAGCAGTGTTACACATCTTTATGCTAAATCCTAATGGCACAATAGGGCGCTAAGCGTTACCTAGAGGCCATGTAAAATTAACCTAATTTCCTTAATGCTATATCAATATATCAAATGAAATTTGCCTCTTCGAAAGAAAATATCCCTAAAAATTATTGAAAAGAAGCTTAAAAAATCTTAAGAACTATTATAAATGGTAAATTCCTGAAAAAAGCAAATATATATATTTGCTTTATATATATATATATATATTTGAATCGATGATTTTCCTCTTTGTTTTTTCAAGTTTTCTTACTTTCAATTTGGTGCCTTCATTACAAAAAGACAAGTAATGTGAAAAACTTTTATTAGTCGACGCGTTTCGACAGTGCTCCGCTGTCATCATCAGGATAAAAAGGAAATATAATTTTACAAACGGTCATTATATAGATAAGAAATATGATATATTACAAAATTCAAATATAGGAAATGTAACATAGTAAGTTTACAAATAACGGTGATTTTTATCTAGTATTGCGTTACAAGGTTAATAGACTATATACAAGCATGTCACAGATTTCAACCGCTTACAAGTCTTAGAAGCCTACCGAATTGCTAAGATAAACCCGTCCCTAAACCAACAAGCTACTGGCCTTACGCGAACATTGTTACTCTTTGGTATCAAACTTCCGGCTTGAATTTTGTAAATACCGCATCTATTTATGTACTCTATTAACCTTGTAACGCAATACTAGATAAAAATCACCGTTATTTGTAAACTTACTATGTTACATTTCCTATATTTGAATTTTGTAATATATCATATTTCTTATCTATATAATGACCGTTTGTAAAATTATATTTCCTTTTTATCCTGATGATGACAGCGGAGCACTGTCGAAACGCGTCGACTAATAAAAGTTTTTCACATTACTTGTCTTTTTGTAATGAAGACACCAAATTGAAAGTAAGAAAACTTGAAAAAACAAAGAGGAAAATCATCGATTCAAATTTTTCGGTCGCATTCAACTCAACATGTCTTAAAGAAGGCCTGCTACCAAACTACACATATATATATATATATATATATATATATATATATATATATATATATATATATATATATATATATATATATATATATATATATATATATATATATATATATATATATATATATATATATATATATATATATTTATGTTGAGTTGAATGCGACCGAAAAATTTGAATCGATGATTTTCCTCTTTGTTTTTTCAAGTTTTCTTACTTTCAATTTGGTGTCTTCATTACAAAAAGACAAGTAATGTGAAAAACTTTTATTAGTCGACGCGTTTCGACAGTGCTCCGCTGTCATCATCAGGATAAAAAGGAAATATAATTTTACAAACGGTCATTATATAGATAAGAAATATGATATATTACAAAATTCAAATATAGGAAATGTAACATAGTAAGTTTACAAATAACGGTGATTTTTATCTAGTATTGCGTTACAAGGTTAATAGAGTACATAAATAGATGCGATATTTACAAAATTCAAGCCGGAAGTTTGTTACCAAAGAGTAACAGTGTTCGCGTAAGGCCAGTAGCTTGTTGGTTTAGGGACGGGTTTATCTTAGCAATTCGGTAGGCTTCTAAGACTTGTAAGCGGTTGAAATCTGTGACATGCTTGTATATAGTCGTGTGGTTGACCAAGTCTTGTCTCGTAAGTTGTCTTTTGTGAACGTCGCTTGTGTGTTTCTTAATAGCACCACATTGTAGATGCATATATATATATATATATATATGCTCCATATATATATGTCTATATAAAATAATACTAAAAAAACGAACGCGCGCATGTGAAAGTTTTTCTGACTTGAAAACTCAAACTTAGTCTCTTATCTAAACTTATTGGCTCATGAAAGAGCACTCATGAACAACTTATAATAATATTCTATATACTTATAAACTTATAGTAATATTCATATATGTATTCATTCAAGCTTACGCTGCTTAGGAAATGTATGTCTTAAAATAGAAGTAATAATCTGGAATCAATAATTATCTACTATAAGTTTCGATTTTATATGTGTTCAATGTTTGTTCCCTTGAATTGTTGAGGTAAAATTGCGCCACTTATGTATAAGTCTTGAACGTGCGCGCAATGTTCAGAGTCGACGAAATGACAGCTTTCTGCATCTTTTGGAGCACCATCTTTCCTCTGCATCCTAATATTTCATCCATCGTCTTTTGAAGCTCTTTAGACCATCCTCCCAAGACATCTATGATTATATTGAACTGCTGTACTTCGTATCCTTCGTATCCGAGTGCGACTCTAGCTTCTTGAGTGCTTAGGCAACCTCCCAAGTGCATCCATTTCACGATGGACGCACGCTAACCGTAATCCATTTCTTTTATAACATAGCCATAAAATTAACACGCGAAAATAGAATCTAAAAATTGTATATTTGTCGATCAAATGCCAAATTCTCCACAGTAAACGGAACTGAAACGCGCGAAAATTCGACAACATGGAACTAGGAAGTTTATTTTGTATTGCATTTCATCATGGACTCTAAGGACATTGTACCAAACAATTTATTTCAGGGAATAACCATAAAATTAACACAAGAAAATTCTACAAATATCTGTTTATTTATCTAATTTTTTTATTTTTTTGATCAAGTGGGAAATTCTCAAAACATTACAGATGGAGCAAAACGCGCGAAAACGCGCCTACATTTGACAACCATTCATTCACAAGTAATAAATATTTTGACAGACTTCTTTTGGTAATCAGTCAAACAAACTCAAACTGGTAAAATGCTGAAAAAGTTCAAAAACGTTTGTGTGTTTAATACAACTTTTTGGCCACTAAAAACGGCCTAAAAGCAGACTTATTTGAAGACTGAATGACTCTCGTTGGTGCTGTAAACAATGTTGACATTAGAACCAATCGTGTATTGAACGAAGCCTGCAGCTTGACTTTGTGAAAAGGATGAAGACACAGGTTTAGATACGGTGGCTTGCTCTTGTCTTGCCAAGGTGTTGTCTCGACCATGCAACGCTTCTGAAAGAACCGTGCTGCAGTTGTGAAGCTGCGATGTCGACGGCCTTGAGTTGTAATGTATGAGAGATTGCTCGCTCCTATGACCTGATATTGCCATGATGTGCCTGTTGGAGACACCGGCATTGACCAGAGTCAGGAGCCCATTGCTCGAACTGAATGATTGGTGTACTTCTTTGACAAACCAGCTTCTTCGCTAATTCACTTCATCATGTTTGCGAGTGTATTCACTCCGACTGGTCTCGCTTCGTACCACACTTCTTGGTCAGGACTCCAGTTTCTCTTTGGATATTGGAAAAAAGCAGTGGAATTGGGGTTTATCTTGGAAAGGTAAAGCTTGAGTGCTTTAAAGCCGTCGTTCTCCTCTTCAGTCTCATATATTCTAGCTTCTTTTTCGACGCTGCTGACATTTTTCAATCCACCTGGATGGTTTTTGAAGCTTCATCGTGAGTCATCGTGGCGTATGAGCGGCCATTGGCATCGACTTCAAACTTGAAGCTTGTAGTGGAAAGGCCTCTTTGTCCCTCTCGACCTCTTCTACAAAAATAGAGGACAATGTTGAACCACACGTTTCGCAGAAGGGAGAGGGGTGCTCGCTAGAGTAAAGACTCCATTTGTTTTGAGCTTTTCAGGTCATCCACTTCAATCGTTGGCTTGTGTGTAGTGTTTTCCTTCCCGTTTCTTTTGATATTCACCAGTTGGGCGCCCAGCATTTGGATAGACCTTGCAAATCTTGGATCACTGGTTAGTCGTAGACTTTTATTCAATGGTGGGGCATTCAAGTAACGCTCAATGGATTGGCGAAAACCAAGTAAGGTTGATTTACTGTAATTTTCTCCATTTCTTGTTCTTGCTTCATGCAGCGTAGAAACGTCGTAGGTTTTGATCAAGTTAGCCATATCAGGGGCGGATCCAGGGAGGGGGACTGGGGTGACTTGTCCCCCTCCCCCTCAAAAAAATGTACTGATTCTTTTTTACTTCTTTTATAATTTAAAAGCAACCTTTTTCATTTTATTTACTGAAATAAAATAAGTAATATCAACCGAATACATTTTGAGTATTTTATTCTCATAAATAAACTGCAATGAATGACGTACTAGAATATGCTAATGCGAATGACGTAAGCAAACGTGCTTGTACATCATCTGCTTCATAATACGTTTTGGTGTTGAGAAACACGATGCAGCGATCAATAACAGCTTTTCTAAGAACTAGGTGAGTTTTGTGGATATCTTTGAACTGGCATTATTTAATCATTCATTCAAATTGACGCCTGTTTGAAATGTTGACTAGCTGTGTCGAAGATAACTCTCAAGAAAGTACTGATTATAGTGTAGTCGAAGCTACTCCAAAGAAGCAAAAAGGTGAAAAGTAAGTGTGAATAAACTTCAAAGTTCCTGAAGCAATATGTCAAGTAACTTTTTTCGAAATGGCAATGATTGTTTATAGCTTACTTAATCGAAGCAAAGGAGACTGACATATTATTAGAAGTTCGTTTTGAACAATAAAATTGTCTTTGTAAAAATCCACTAATGGAATTATATAAAAGAAATTGATTGATTGACTATATAAGTTATACAAGCTTTTTCTAAAAAAAATTCATTATTTTACTGCTTTACTATAGAGACGTGCCGGCTAATTATGTTATGAAGGTGAACTTCGTCAAATATTCAACCAAGGTAGAGCGTACTCGGAATCTTTATTCGTCGTCACAAACAGTAATGAGTAGTTTACAGCTTTATAGTCAAACTGTGTGTAAGAATGTATAATGAACTAAGTCAATCCTCTAAGCTAGTAGCTAGCCTTATTTATAGAAGTTCATTAGCATAACCCACTTAACTGGTTTGTACTGGGTTTTCCTAAGGTCTCATTAAATATTCACGATGTTGACCTGGTCAAGGTCTATTGACTCAATGACCTTAATCCTACAATAACTCTTTGTAAAAGGATTAACTTAACAAAGCGTCGATGACAGTCGCTTGTTCATTTAAGTCAAAACAAACTGAGATATAAGAACTAAAGTCTTATTCAAGAACAAGTAGATATTTCTTGACTCAAAGTCTGTTGATAAACAAAACTAATTGATAACGCTAACTTAAAATCGTAGGCAGATATTCGTCTTCTGCGCTTGCGTCAAAACTACTTTTAGAACCGGTTTTGCTGACATCTGAAGTACAAAGTTCAACTCTAGTCCTTCGAGTAATTAAACTAAGCCTTTCAAGTACCGATCAATAAGATCCAATTACTGACCTATTGACCTGAGGTGTTGTACAAGGTCAACAGCTTAATTGCTTTTGTTCTTATAATTAAAAAGTTCTCAAGGACAAGTGGTTGTCAAGGAAACTAAAGATGAAATTAGTGCTTTTCCTGAGTTAGAAATTTATACTTTTCTAGCCTCCTGACAATTATAAAGGTTAAAGTAGCACTTGATTTCCCTCCGTTCTAGTGTAGCAGGAGAGACAATAACACGTAACAATTAAGTTTTGAAGTTTTTGTATTTGTTTTTTCTTAAGCTTACCAGAAGAAATCGAAGAAATTACAAGAAACTACAAAGAAATTACACGAGGTACAATCCGATATTTGCACCAGACCAAATCCCAACCCTATGCTCAAGTTCCTATAGGTTACAGTATAAAAAAGACACAAAATGGTCCAAAACGCGTAGCAGGCCCATGCAGTTGAGCTATGCTCATTGATCCCTGAAGTGATTATTTCAAAGAACACTACTGAAGGTGTAATAGAAACGGCCAAAATTCTCCATGCCAAATGGAAACATGTCCTTCCTGAGCCATCCACTTTTGAAAGCGAGATAGTACGATGGATGAATTACTGGAAGCGCCAAGAGCCACTATCTTCTAGTATGCCCGTAACTTCCATACTCGCCAAACATGCTGATAGGACGTTTTTCCCGAACATCAGAGGATTACGCATTATATTGTCAGTTCTGCCTATTGGTAGTACTGAGGCAGAGAGATCGTTCTCTTGCCTTCGTCTTATACACACATGGCTCCGAAATTCGATGACAACAGAGCGGTTGTCTGACCTTGCTGTAATTGCAATGCAGGGCCACGAAATTCGCCTCGACTCCAAGAAAATATCTGAGCGGTTTGCGGCCTTGCATCCTCGAAAAATGATGGCGGCCTCTCTCTTTGAATGAACAGGCAACTGAAAATAACCATGGTTTTTTGTTTCTATGATGTTTATTTTTCAAAAATATCTGTCTTTCTGTTTGCATTACTGATTTGATTCGCCATTTTGGTGCAACCTGCAAAAGTCTGTTTAAAAAGGGTAGTGGAGGATTCGAATTTATCCAAAAAAGAGAATATAACGAAAATAGTTGGAAAATTCCCATTGGTCCCCCTCCTTAAAAAAATCCTGGATCCGCCACTGCATATGTCATTTGCTCTAGAGGCGTTTTGATTTTCTTTTCAGCACACCAAACTGGTTTTAAATGAAAGAATATTAAACAGAAAATTATTTAGCTTGCATAGCTTTTAATTTACGAAAATAAAATAGGTCCTGTCACGGCAATATGAAAAGTTTTCTCGCTTATAGTATTTACACTACAGTGGCTTTCCAGCAGCAAAAAATTACTTTTTGAGTTGTTTTGTCTACAAAGTTTTCAGTATCGTAGCTTTTTACCCTTAAATGTCGACACTGACCAATTAGTAGTTTTCTTGGTCTTGTCGGAATGTCTCTCGGAGACAATTTTGTCAAGACCTTTATCAGACAGCGTCGGAAATCGATTTTCTGCTTGCTTAGGTTGCTGCTCCTGCTCCACGGAAAACCAGTCAAAATTGACCTTAAAGTTCGGGAAATTTTCAGCCATCTAATAGCTCTTTGGGTTGTTTTTTCTTTTGTTTGTTTGTTTGTTTTTTCTTTTCTTTTCTTTTTTCTTTTGATGAGAATATTTGAAATAAAACACCAATTTTTCGCCAGGAGAAAAGAGAGAGAAAAAACCTGACGTGAGCGTGCGTCCATCGTGAAATGGTTCACGGTAAATTAGCCAATCAGAGCGCAAGCTTTATTGTAGCTATGTTACTTCAGAAGGGAGGGGATGTTTCTATTCAAGCTTTGAATCCATGTTCCATGCTGTTGCTATTTTTTTGACGTCACGAACGCCACATAGCAACCACGTTCTGTTTGCTGCTTTTTAGTTTTATTTCTCCTTTGATTAAACAAATTTCTTTTCTTTTCGATTAAACAAATGCATCGATTCAAATCACAAATCATTTTTTATCGTTTTAGTTACAAGTGCTTGGCCTTTGCCTGCTACATCTGGACCAACGTTGTTACCTACAACATGGAATAAAGCGACTAAAGCTGCACCAACAATACCAACTATTGGTAAATACCCATTACTTCAGGAGGGAGGGGATGTTTCTATTGTTTTAAGCTTTGAATCCATGTTCCATGCTGTTGCTTTTTTTTGACGTCACGAACTCCACATAGCAACCACGTTCTGTTTGCTGCTTTTTAGTTTTATTTCTCCTTTGATTAAACAAATTTCTTTTCTTTTCGATTAAACAAATGCATCGATTCAAATCACAAATCATTTTTTATCGTTTTAGTTACAAGTGCTTGGCCTTTGCCTGCTACATCTGGACCAACGTTGTTACCTACAACATGGAATAAAGCGACTAAAGCTGCACCAACAATACCAACTATTGGTAAATACCCATTACTTCAGGAGGGAGGGGATGTTTCTATTGTTTTAAGCTTTGAATCCATGTTCCATGCTGTTGCTTTTTTTTGACGTCACGAACTCCACATAGCAACCACGTTCTGTTTGCTGCTTTTTAGTTTTATTTCTCCTTTGATTAAACAAATTTCTTTTCTTTTCGATTAAACAAATGCATCGATTCAAATCACAAATCAAATGCGGAAGGGACGCAGAAGAAAAGACAACTTCCACAGACACATACACGCACCTCTAATTCAGCTGTAGAGCACTAACACGCGTTGTTCTCAAGCTTGTATATATTAGTTTGGAAGGCAATTATAAGACAGGATAGAACCTTTGCATGATGTTTCTAACCGTATGCAGCAGATACATCTCTCCCCTCACTTTGACTTAGCAAAACAATGACATTAGTCTGTGATTCCTTAACTTAAATGGGCCAGAGTGAGGCAAAGAATGTGCATATGATTAATGAGTAGCTCTATGTAAAAATCTATTACACGATTAGCCCGCGATTGTTTTACCTTTTTCTTCTTCTTGCAGTCAAAGTTTAAAAACAAACACCCATCATTGTTTAAGATCATATAAGAAAAATCCGCATATACATAGTTTAAATTTTTTTCTTTTTCTTTTTCGTTTTTTTTTTTTTTCCTTTCTTTTTCTTCTTCTTCTTTTTTCAGGTAATTACTGCTACTTTAGTCCGTGCAAAAATGGTGGCAAATGTTTTGAAAACACAAGAAATCCATTTTCGTATTTGTGTAACTGCACATCAGGATATACAGGGGCAAGATGCGAAAAAGGTTTGTGCTGACCAATGACATGCATGTTCGTTTTCCTGTATAGGTCCTGTATGCGCCTCCTTTGCCGAGATGCATGTTTTGGTAATGAAGAGCCAAGAGATCTCATTTACTTCTCATTTACTTGTTTTTGTGTTTCAAGGTTGCAAAACTATTGCACTGGACACTAGTGAAAATCGTCTGCGCATGCTCGTAGTCACGTCTTCGTGCTTTTGTAAACTTATGCAAATTTCGCTTTCATTTACGCTTGCCTTCAACAATGATTTTCACAAAATGTCAAAACTTAAGGTCAATTTTTGAAACTTAGTGCCAGTATTCACATAATGTCTTTTTTAATGCAATATATCTGTCTCACAAAAGTACTAGTATACAAGAGAAATTTTATGTATATACCGAGAATTGCTGGCTTTCAATTGACGTCATGGCGGCCATCTTGGTTGAACTTCAACAAAAGATTGCTCATTAGTGTCTCTTGTTCGTTCAACCAACATGGCTGCCACTCTTTCATATTTTGACTCTCAAGGGAATGGTTGAAAACCAGCAATATGAGCATTTCATTTCAAGCTAAAACTCACTCATTTCTTAAGAAAACATCGTAATATGCACGCATGGGCAGACGTTTTTCACTAGTGTCATTGCACTAACGTCAAGTGCTCACTTTAATCCAAATGAATCAAAAGCTACGTTTCGCATATTCTCCCTATGGTTAGTCCTCTCGTCCACACCAAAACAGCGTTTGTATAGAGTGCGCGCTTTCATCCATCCGGATTTAGTAATAGCCTTATTTTCAAAGAGATCTGTAATAAGTAATTAAAACATTCAGACTAGCTACATTGTAATAAGGCGGACCTTCCATCACTGCAATATGGAATACCAAAATGTTTAGTTAAATTCACCCTTTTTGTTTTTTGTTACAGAAATCACTTATTTATCAAGTGATAACAAGAGAGCATAAATAAGAGAGGGATTAATGGGGCGCGCGCCGTGATGATTCCCATCTGTGCTATTTTTAGTAACCGGATGCAGTTTAATTTTTTCGTCTTACACTACTCCCGTGCGTCATAATTTGACACTTCCGGACCCATAAAATCAAAGTTATCTTAGTTCTGCTCTTGTTCATATTATCTACTATCAAAAGTGTGTACTTTCTGATTACAAAGGAACGATTTTGATGAGAAAAAAGACAAAAACGTCGAAGATTTTGTTGTGTTTTTGAAAGGAATTTTAGCAGAAATGCGCGCGCTACTGACGCATCACAGGTCATCGAGCGCGCGCTTAGGTTCATTCAAATATTTTCGCTCATTTAGATGAGAAATAATCGTTTGTTTCTATAATTTTTGATGCATGTTATTAATTGGACATCGGATGGCTTTTTCGTGGAATCTAGAATCAATTTGGTATCGATTGTGTGATTTCAGTTTATGAAGCTCAAATCGCGAAATTCCACTCGTTCAATTTTTCGACGCACGGGAGTAGGGTAAGACGAAAATTAAACTGCATCCGGTTACTAAAAATAGCACAGACGGGAATCATCACGGCGCGCGCCCCATTAATTAACAAGTTTCCCTCTCTTATTTATGCTCTCCTGGTGATAACTAACACATATTAAAGTTCTTGTAACATGTAATTTTTTACAATTTAGAATAAAAGTGTAAGGTGTAGAAAAAATATTTTCGCAAGTCTGAATCGCAAATTATGACGCTACGTAAGTTTTTTCCCGCCGAAAGACGTAGAAAAACGTATATTTGGGCTTCCTGTTGAACAATTTCCGAGGCTCACTGTGGACTAAGCCGAGCTTTTCTGTGACGTCAAACATGGGACTCATCGACCAAGACATTGCAGAAAAAGTATACAAGTTGTCACAAAAGATCGAAGTTTTTCTCTTGTTTTTGGCCTAATGCCGGACCGTTGTGTGGTATATGGCTGCATCAAAGAAGCGCGGTCCCGTGTTTGACGTCACGGCATACCTCGTCCCAGGCTCCTCTGATACTCGGAAATTTGAATGTGCTTTTAGCTTTTTGTGCCAAAAACAGTATGATAGCGTAGAAATATCGAACCCAAATTTTCGAAAAAAAAAGTAATTTGCTATCTTAAACTTTTATTCTAAATTGTAAAAAATTACATGTTACAAGGACTTTAATATTACCGGTTGTGGACTTTCTATTTCTGAGGTTTTGAAACATTTAAAAATGTTCTTATGCTAATTTGATGACTTCAAAGGCGGCAACATTTATTATCTATTATTGGCACTTTAAATGTCCTTTGTGCAGGTTGTCAGAGTATAAACCTAGACCAGACCCAGGACTCGTTTTAGCCCGCTCTGCTAACGGTTATGTGGCATGAGTCCGGAAGAATTTGCATACGCATGCGTCACATGCATCAATCAGAAACGTGTTTTAGATATAAACATTTCGTTTATTGATTTGGTTTGTTCTGATAATTACAAATGAATGTTATTCATTCCTGGATATTCAAAGTATTTGATAGTGATAGAGTTGTGTTCTGTGTGAACAAAAAATAATCTAGCGTGCTTTAAATCTTTTCGAGTTTCCATTCTACACAAAGCGTCTACATATCTGTTTGGGGTGTAGTTTTGCATAAACACTGCTATTAATGTGTTTATTCCACATTCCCTGACGTCGCCGTCGTACGTGGTTGCCTATATTATGATAAATAAAATATCACAAAGCTGGCAAGCTTGCAGACAACGTATTGTACCTTTTCTACCTGGTTACAACTAAAGCACCGCATACAAGTTCTTCTGGAGTCTGTTTTGCCCCGCGATCGCTGATCATATCTGACAGTCAATAGAGCGGGCTAAATTTAAACGAGTCCTGGGTCTGGTCTAAGTGAAAAACATGGCTTAGCTTTATTCATTTATGACGTAACCCATCCTCTCTGATAAAATAACCGCTCATTGTCGTCTCGTCGAAGTTTAGTCCAAAATTCGGGCTCGTTTTAACCCCGCCCCGTTAACTTGCATGCGCATGTGCGCATTTACTCAAGCTATATTTTCGAAATATTTGATATTTTTTGGAGTTGTATTCTGGTCAAACAAAAGATGAACAACCTTAATTACTTTCAAGCTTAAGCTTTCACAAGACATTGAAATCTGATTTGTCATAACTGTTCAATGAAGAGACAAAACCAGAAACCTGGCATCTATCAAATCGTACTTGGCTTCCCTAGGGATATTACGAAGTGCATCGAGAATATCCATAGATAATTAATCCATGAAAAAAGAATGATGAACAGTAAATCACATAAAAAATCAAGTTTTTCGTTTTTCATTTATTTTCAGCAAAGTGTTTTATGAACAATATGTATGCGTTTGGACCAAGTGAAAATGATGAGGAATTGCCGTCATCCAGATGGTCTTGGGAATGTTGGCAAAGGAACATTCCTGCTGATATGGAGTTGGACTTCTATGGGCGAAGACATAAGACACTTTATGTAAGCCCCTGTTTACACAGCTAATAGACTGCGCATGCTCAATGTCTTTTTTCTCGCCTGTAGTTGAGAAATGCAACATTTCGCTTCTGTCGCACGTAAAAGGCAAGCCAAACAGTTAAATTAAACTTTATCAATTTAGTACAATAATATTTCAGATACAAAGGCTGTCTAAGCAATACTCACGGCTCAACTTCTTTCGAATTCTATCCAGTATCTACATACGTAGCTGGGTGTACTGAGTTCACAATAGATAAGGCACTGCAAGAACTGCAAGGATAGGATTAGGGATGCATCCTTAAGTGGTTTAAAGACACGAGACGTTAAATCCTTTACCTCCAGTTCATCCATACTAGCCGTGGTAGTTGACTAAAATACATATAAAACTAATAAAGTATTGTTGCTGACCGTCATATTAACGAATTTGTTACTTTAGGTATGCAGGAATGGAATGCTTCAATTTGGTTACCCGGGAATGGTGTGGTGGCCATATAAGTTTGGTCTGCGCTACTGGTATAGAATGTACGGTATTATAGCGCCATTCTGGTCTTTGGTGGACATTTACAGGTCTTTCAGCAATGACTCGTTTTATTATAGGTACGTGCATTATCCTGTGATTTCCTTGCTTTACAAAGATACTAAAAACACCCAGGAAAGATGGCTGAAATTGCTATTCTAAAGTAAATATCCCATGTTTTTTATATCTCGCTCATTATTATGTTATGTCATGACTTTGCAGAGGCTTCAAGTTCCCTCATGATCCAAATAGCAAGTCAAGAGTGTATTACCACGCGTACTACAGTAAATCAGACTCGGTAGTTCTTACCAAGGCTACACAAGATGTTAGAAAGTACACAAATGATGTCAAGTACGACAATTTCAAGGCAACGCTTGTTATTGTGGTCACGTGGGTCAACATTTATCCAGAAAGATACAGACTAACAACACCATATTTTCATCTGGTAATAAAGTCTCTTTTGCACTTACTTTTGTTCAGGAGGGAGGGGATGTTTCTAATAATAATAATAATAATGACGAATTTTATACAGGATATTTTACCCATCAGTGTAAAACACTGTTGTCCTTGGGATCCTGTTTCAGGCTTTTAATAGACTGCGAGCAGTCCCACTTTTCCAGTAAATTGCAGAAGGAGAGCAAAACCCTTCAATTTGAAGTTGATTTTCAAACGAATAGTACCAGAGAGAGAGAGAGAGAGAGAGAGAGAGAGAGAGAGAGAGAGAGAGAGAGAGAGAGAGAGAGAGAAAATGACATATCACTTCAATATGTCAGCATTATTCCCTTATTCATCTTATAAACTGAGACTTTGCACTTATAATATCGAGGTGCTCTTTCTATTTTTGGCATTCATTTTGATAGTGTTGCTTGATTTAGGGGAGATCACGTGACCTGTTAGTGCATGTTTAGCGATAGCATTCAGTGATGGTAACGATCTAAGCGTTTCTATGACTACAGTCGCAGATCAGACAAATATGTTCATCAATCGCCGCGATCATAAGGAAAACAGCCCCACAGGCTCACTAGCGACACAGCGCATCCTAGTAGAATTCGGTATTCTCCAGTTCCCAGATCTTTCCATTTGATCGTTTTTATCACTGTGGTTTGATATTCCGAGAACTCCACTTTTTTCTCTTATTATGATGATCGCTACGATCGCTGAACACATCTTTCTGCGATTACAGCAACCAAGTGGAAACCAGGCTATGAAGTTTGCTTTTCTTTTCTGGTTACGATCATGTGGAAGCCGAGTTTCAGTTTCAAAAGAGAAAAAAAGATGTTGCGACAGTAGACACTGAACATCATTAACGGTCACGAGTCATCAGATCAATAAGTGATGCAGCTTTTTTCATTTAAATTTACAGTCAAACACCTTCCAAGTGGTTCTAATCACCGATGAGTTAAGCACTTTCACAATGTTTAATTATCCCTGTCATGGGATAGAGTGGGTCGTTCCAGCTACAGGGTAATAAATGCTGTCTTCTAGTTATCAGATACATTTATATTACTTATTTTCTATATCATTTATTTTAAAAGAAGTTGGTTTCCACGTTGTGATGAGGAAAGTAAATTACTAAATGAATTGATAAATTCCACGCTGTTAACTAGAACTGGATCGTTAGTTACAAACCAATTAATTCTTAAACCTTGTTTTTTCAGTGCCGATTGGAGAAAGTACTGGTATGACAGTTATGGGCTTCCTGTGGCAGGCTGGAACTCTGGGAGTGGAATGCAAAACAAATTCTTCAATATTCCAAAGTAAAGACCGGAGACACTTGAATTGCTTTCTCTATCTTTCTCTTTCTGTCATAAGATTTGCCATTTTCTTTGCCTTTCTTTGATTTTTTATTCTCTTCCTCTTTCCCGCCCTTCCTTTCAAACCGAAAGCTGCTATCACGCATGCGCAGGTATCCAGGCGCGTACATCGAAAGCAAAGATACTACCAACCATTCCACTCGTAAATATGCCTCATTTTGTCTTCACCATGATGAAATTTCAATTATGACATATATACTCTGCGTTCTTGATCAAAAAACCCTGGCTATACTATAAACGCTGTATTAAATTATTTAGGTTTTTAGTTGAATTAAAAGATAGAATCAAAATTGAAAGGAAAAAAAAGAAGGAATAAAAGCGATTTAATGATGCTAATATACTTCATTGCTTTCATTTCTAACAAGCTCCGGCAGCCTGAATATTATACAGCTGGACGAGTTGAAAGGCAATAGCAAGGAAGTTGGCCGGTGGTTCTTCCCTCTCAATCATGGCCCCACAGTCAAGTCTGAAGCAAAGTTAAAATGCAAAGGATGGTACCGACTACAGTCATTATTGAATGAGACTCTTATGATGGACCAGCCCTGTCCTTGCTCACTGTTCCAAGGATGGCGCGATAGACGGTTTCGCTACGATTGGCTCTATCATTATCACTATTCTCCTCCAAACGTCGAATGTTTGCTGTCACACCGGTTTTTCAGAAGACATCGTACGTTTAAAATAACTGATCCAACAACGGACACAAAAGTTAAAATATATGCAGAGATAGCCCAGCGTTGTTGCTACACTTTTAAGTCTTGGAATGAGTTTGGTTCCTTAGTCGAAGGTCCCCGCTATGGAGGGTATCTACGTGTAAATATTGTCCCGAGAAGAAGTTGGCTTTTAACCGATGAGGATGCCCATCATGCTTGCTGTGGCGAGTCGAATCTTTGTGAATTATTTTATGAAAAGCGTCCTTCTGACAAATGTCATGGCTATCAACCACCAAGAAGAAGTAAGCTTAATTTTTAGATATCATTATGGTGCATACAGGCTATTACACTCTTGAACAGCACGACCCTTTTTTGCATCCTGTCGCATTTCATTGTGAAACAAATTGCACTAACCATGGCAGGGGCTGTTAATCAGGGCAATCTCGAAAAACGTTGCAATTGTTGTGAAAATTAAAACCAAATTTCAGCAACTTACACCGCAATTCTTTCCGTGCCTGATGCAGGGTATGCAGCTTGTTCCGCAACACCACAGCGAGACGAGTTGCATACAGGATTACGTCGTGTACGGGGACGGACTGTAGTAGACTGTATACCTGCTACCCCCACTCTTCATTAGTAGTGCTCCGTTTTATAGATGTACACAGCTGAGAGAGAAGTCAAAACAATAAGGTCTTCATTTATTTGTATTATTTGTGTAGGATGGTTCTGGGGCGATCCTCACATTGTCACGATGGATAACATGAATTATACTTTCAATGGACTGGGGGAGTATGTCATGGCTGATATTGACAATGGACTATTCCAGCTCCAAGCGAGAACAAAGAAAGCTACAGGGGATGAAGCAACTGTATTTTCAGCTGGCGCTGCAAAAGAAAAGAACACAGGGACAATTGAAGTCAGGCTTAAAGGGGATGGTAAGGGTTATTATAAAAGTTTTCTCATTAATTGATTGCATTGTTTTACTTTGTTTTGTTTTGTCATATTAGAGTCTGGTCTGTTGTTCAGTTTTCGTCCTTAAGGCCAGTAGGTCTCACTACCGACGCAAGCCTAAGCGCAAGAAACATGCGTAGACTCAGTGTCATATCTTTCACAAAGGTGTGAAAAAAGACCATCTCTGCTGATGAGCAGCACATTTGTGAGTCTGCGTATGTCGCTTGCACTTATTTTTGCATCCCTCGTGAGTGAGAACCAGGCTTAACTTGTTCTCTAAACCTTTTCACTGTATTTTGAATTCTTAAAACAGTCTGTATTTGAAACCACGGGTTTGAAACCAAGGGTCAATCATAATTTCTGATCTGTTCTCAAGTACAGCAGATTTCGTATGACTGTGAAAACGGGCTGGTCACGAAGTTACGGCATAATTACGCGGCAGGAATCTCCAACGCTTTTATAGACATCACGGCATGGTCATGGAAAGGCGTGGTGCGTTTAACACTCATACGAAAACTGTTCTATAATCACTACAATCCTATTGCCTTTCTTTATCTTTAGGTAACCTAGACGTTCTAGTGGATGGTAGTCCGTTTAATATTTCTGTTGTTTCATCAAATGGTACCAAAGAAATCAGCAATATTTCCATCTCTCGAGAGGAAAACGATGCAGTATCCGCAACATTCTCATCAGGTATCACCGTGACATTTGGTGCAGTGAAAAGAATGATGACAATTGTATTGTCTGCTCCTCAATCATTCAAGAAGAAGACAAAGGGTTTGTTGGGCGTATGGAATGATGATCCAAGCGATGACTTCACAAGACCTGATGGCTCAGTGATCCCAATTGCATCCAATGATAGCACTATACACTATGAATTTGGCCTTAAATGTAAGCACGAGGAAAAATTCGCAACTCATTATTACGAGGTTTATTCAATTTTCACTAAAGGATGTGTTGCACTGTGCAATTTTCTCAGCAACTTATCTCGCAACGCTAGAAACTGTATCGTTGAGGAGTGCCATGTGAGATGCTACGCTGTGCACAAACACATTGCAGCAAACTGGCAATGTTTTTAACCGAGAAAGGCTGAGGAGGACTGGTATCATTGGCGCGAGACATGCGCATGCGCTCTTCAGGAAGGACGAAGAAAAATTGCGAGGCAAGTTGCTGAAAGGGCGTTACATTGTTGCAATCTGTTGCGAACAGTAGAACTAAGCAAAAACATTAAGAGAGTGTTTACATGGCACTAGGATCATCCTAGCACTAGGATCATCTTAGCAGGCGAATCATCCTACCTGCTATACATTTACCGCATTCTTTTTACATGGAAATTTGTGTCTTCACTTCGGGTACTAGGATCATCCTACCAAACAGAATGCAGTAAATGTATAGCAGGTAGGATGATTCGCCTGCTAGGATGATCCTAGTGCTATGTAAACACCCCCTAAGACAAGTCCTGTTACACTATGCAACTGTCCTGCAACTTGTGGTAATTAATTGATTGATTGACTCATTCATTCATTCATTCATTCATTCATTCATTCATTCATTCATTCATTCATTCATTCGTTCGTTCGTTCGTTCGTTCGTTCGTCCTTTTATTATATTCATTGGTTCGTTTGTTCCTTCGTTCGTTTGTTCGTTTGTTAGTTTGTTTCTATATTTGCTTGTTTCTTTGCCTATCTATTTGCTTCATATATTCATATTTTGCAGGGCAAATTTCAGAAAAACAATCCCTGTTTACATACGAGAACAAACAAAGTGTCGATACTTTCAAGAATGACTCGTACGTCCCTTTATTTGCTGACGAGCTCAAGTTTTACAACGCTACTCTCGAAAAACAAGCAAGAGAAGTATGTGGCTCAAACATCGCTTGTTTATTCGATACTGCCGCAACCAAGGATGCATCGGTTGGCATGGCAACACTAACTACCTCTAACAAGCTAGTCAATGAGACTAATCAACTTGGTAAGCTGATGTAATCATACCTATGACAATTTTCTCGAATCTCATTGGTTGAAAGACTGCTCTATTTTCCACTAATCAAACTGTAGGTTGTAATTGGATAGTGTAATTGAACAGTTGGCTGTAATTGGACACTTGTAATCGGACACTTGTAATCGGACGGTTGTCAGAGCCAATCAGATTACGCACTTTAAGCGCATGCTGTCACGTTTTTTCTTCTTCTCGCTTTTGCAACAAAATTTAATTTGGTCATCTTAGGGCTAGTTTTCACTGGCGACATAAGCATAAGCAACATACGCAGACTCAGTAAGACAATGCTCATTAGCAGTTCTCGTCTTTTCTCACACTTATGTGATAAACGCAATACTGACTCTGCGTATGTTGCTCTGCTTATATTTAATGCTAATGTCGCTAGTGAAAACCAGGCTTTAGTTGCACTTAGCATTGATTAGCATGAAAATATTTTTCTCGGAAATTGTAATAGTTATGACTAATTAGTAACACGACTGAGTGGAGTTCAATTATATCTGTAATCCGCACACTCGAGATAAACAAATTGGACTCCTGCTACGCTAATTTGAATTTTGATTATCCCTCGTATGATTATACACATTTCTGACCAAAATGATACAACGATATAATGAGAGTGTGAGAGTATGAGAGTCTCAACGGTACAATTGTAATTTTCGTTATTGAATAACACATTTTTAAAGTGTATTTTAAAAGGTCTTATGAGTACTTTTCTGGTTTACTCTGTACCAAGCCCGGGAAAAATTACTTATCAAACCCTTGGTTTACTTTCAAAATGGAAAATCATTAACAAAAAAAGTTCCGCTGCTACGTTTATTACGGTTAACCGTTTATTGTTGCTTTTTACGCCTTAATGGCATACTATTGTATCATTATTATATTATTTCTTTAAAAAAAATGAACTGAATATCTCCATTCGAAAGATTAATTATAAAAGAGAGCCAACACTACAGTAAACCATGAAACTAGTTAGTAACCATATATATAAATAGTTAAGGAATATAAAACGCGCGCGCATGTCTCTGTACTGTGATATAAACACGATGGAAATTGTAGAGCAAGAGAAAAGCAAGCTTAGGAACACGAGGCGTAGCCGAGTGTTTCTCTTGCTTTTCGAGTGCTCTACATCTTCCATCGTGTTTATATCACAGTACAGAGACATAAGTGATCGTTTTATATTGCTTTTATAAAATATATTCTTGACGGTTTTGAGCGAGCCATGTTTCTGTCCTTTGATATAAACATGGTAGCCAGCCAATCAGCGCGCGCGTTATATCTCAAATATTTTATAATAATAAAATATTTTTTCCACTGATTGTTTAATTGCTTTTAGTACTGTTTCGTGCTATTAATTTTTGCACTCTACATCAGTGGTTTAACACAAATGGTAGACTATAACACAAGCTTCACACTTTAAAGTGCGCTGTTATTTTATTTGCCGACATGAAATACCATTTTCTGACAACTGACTTTACAAATAAAATCAGTGTAATTACACCATATATCCAAATAAGATAAAATAAAACAGCTAAATTATACAACTTTTCGGCGTCACTGAAGCCATTATCAGGTGAATTTATTTCCAAACAGCAAACTACAAACGACAAAACGTCGTATAATCTTGTTATATTTTATTTTATCTTGATTTAGTAAGAGTTTACTAGTCAACATCCGAATAAGGTCATGAAAAGCGCTAACCCACTCCTCCAAACATAAAAACACTTTTTGTTCTCTCATGGCATCGTTCTTTGTACTTCAGAAAACTTTCCGCCTGAAGTGGTCAACACAACCTCAAAAATAAAATTGTTGTTGAACCAAATGACGACCATAATTCTTACAGCTCAAGATAAAAATGGTGATCCAATAAGTTTTACTTGGCCAAAAACATTCCCTGGTTTACAAGTGACTGAAGAAGATAATGTTCTAACAATAAAGTGGACAGCGACAACCACAAATAAGGTATGACAATATATTTTGTTGGTCGCTACATGAAAAATTCAGTTGCACATACAATTCAAACGTGTCAAAATATTGCATGCATATAACTATTCAAAATTCAATTCATGTCTAAAGTAACTCGGTTGAAAAAAAAAAACTGACATTGTTTTATCAGTCCATTTTCAAAAAAGAATTACATGCAAATCTTAGAAATCTAAATCTATTTATCTTCTACTATAAGGTAAATTTCACCGTTGTACTCGAAGACCCTAATGGTGCATCATCAGTTTGGGAACCTACTATAGAACTATGTGCATGCCAAAATGGGGGAAACTGCTCTGCAACAACTGACCAATCAGGTGATCGGTTCCAAGTGATGCCTTGTTCTTGTGGTAGCGGTTACACGGGTAGGTTTTGTGAGAGTGATATCAACGCATGTGTGATTAGAGGAACGCCCTGTTTTCCTGGTGTCCAGTGCAGTGATCTTCCTGCTCCAAGTGGTGTAGATGGTTATAGGTGTGGTCCATGTCCTGTTGGATATTCTGGTAATGGTGCTTCCTGTTCAGGTAATATAGTAATATTTCCTGTAGGAGTTGTAACTTAGTGGCGCCATATTTCATATTTCAGTTACAAGTGAAGCGCAAAGAAGTCACAACTTTCGTTATAAATACTGGTCCCGATTATATGAAGGGTGGACAGATTATCCAGTGATAAACAATTTAACGTCATCGTTTTATCCATTATTGGATAAAGATTCGCTCAACCGATAATGATATCTACGTGTATTTCCGTAATACTTGTCTAGAGTATTAGATTGAAGTGATACAATAATTTTTGCTTATTGGCATACAGACATCGACGAATGCCTTGGGAAAAATAAGTGCTCGCAGGTTTGCATCAATACACCAGGCTCATTCCGTTGTCAGTGTAAAACTGGGTATAAATTGGGTTCGGACAGTGCTTCCTGTTCAGGTGAGGTTATCCAGAAAAAGTAGATTTTTGTATTAAGCAGCCTTTGTGATTTGATGTATCAAACGATTTCAGGCTTCATTTGTGACTGTATGAGTAAGAACGAATTTGATAATATTCCAAAGAAAGGGGCAGTTATAGTTATGTTGTTGTACGCTATGAACGAGTGTGGATTCTGTGTATGTTTTAAACGTGATTCGTGAAATAAATTCTTATTGTTGAAGAAAAACGTTCAATGCTATACTGCAGTTGCTTTAATGATATTAACGACAGCTTATTGCAATAGCTAAATAAATAATGAATTGACTTAAAGACTGTTGTTTTCCTAGATATAAATGAGTGTCTTACACCAGTCTGCCAGCAAAACTGCAGAAATACTAAAGGAAGCTATCTATGCGTATGTAATGAGGGTTTTACAGTTGATCCATCCAACTCCAAACTATGTGTCCGTGAGTATCATTGATAATACCTAATAGCCCCTGTCTCTTGACGGGCCCTTGACTTGCCCAAAATTATATATTCTTCACTTGAAATGCCCAAAGTATTATTCACTTGACGTGCGCAAGGCCAAAGTAATTTTCTTTATTAGAGCTTTATAGCTTTAATCATTTTTAATCTTTTGCTGAACTCGAAAATGTTTAGGAAATTTTCTCTTTTTCGCTCTAAAATATTACTATTGTCAAGAGACCATAATACTAAGAGAGCGAAACTCAGTATTGATGTCTGTGCGATGTTCGTGGCGGCTAAGGCTATTTTTAGTAACTTCGCCATCGCGCGCGCAAGTCCCTCAACGAATAGAATTTGATTTTTGACGTGCGCGCGGACGGGACCGTTTGAATTCTGTTGTTTAAGAGCCGTGCGCGCGCGACTGGCGAAGTTACTAAAAATAGCCTTAGCCGCCACGAACATGGCTCTCTTAGTATTATGGTCTCTTGCTATTGTTTTGAATTTTGCCGGCCCGTCAAAGTCTGATAGTTTCCCTTTGAAGGGAGGCTAGCGTCGAGATTGCACCTACAACCGCGAGAAAAGGGCTATTTGAAGATATGCATCGATAGAAGCTATAGAAAGAAGAAAATTAGGAATTTATTGTGAGCTAGATAAGTGGTATTTTACAAGCTATTAAGCTAATCTTCTCAGGCAAGGCCATAAATGCGAAGGTTTTCCCCATTTAACTTGATTATAAATGAAATCTGTTTTCTTAAATTTCTTAACAGCGGAAAAGCCATGTAATGCATCAATTGGTGGATGTGATCAGGTGTGCTATATACGTGATGACATGTCCATGTCATGTTCATGTAACTATGGTTATATGCTTAGAGAAGATAAGAAATCCTGCGAAGGTATAACTTTAAAAGACAGTATTGTTTTGCTAAAGTCTAAAAATGTCTGTTTTTGAAATGTATCGCTGTTATTTCCATGAGGTGAACTGTATCTGACTGTCTGATGCAGCCTCATTGCAATTGCAATCTCGAGTATTTTTGCTTGCACGTGTGTTAACATTTGTAGCTTTCGAGTATCTATTCTGTTGAAGAAAATCTGCTTAATAGATAAATCGAGTTCACGAGGATATTGCAATTGTGGGCTGCTTAAGCAATAGCAAAATGTTCGTCAATAGATGCCGTGAAAGCTCTAAGAGCGTTAGCTGCTTACAAGCATCTACGCAATAAAAATTTGTGCTTTGAACATTTTTATTTAAAACTGTTTCATTGTTTGATACATAATAGCAAAGAGCTTTGGGGTGTTGTCATCAAAACTGAATAACTTTGGCGGTATTGAAAATAAAAGTCATTCTTGTGCAAAAATTGCTTCTGTATATCTTTCATTCTAACAGACGTTAACGAATGCGCCAAATCACCTTGTTCTCAAATATGTGAAAATTCACCTGGCAGTTATGAGTGCAAGTGTAGATCAGGTTTTGAACTGGCATCGGACAATAAAACATGTGAAGGTAAATTGAATTCCAGCAAGTTTATAGTCATTGCTAATTTCATCTAATAGTCCAACTGTATGTACATTTAAAGCTGTACCGTTGTTACTGCGGCAACGGTAGACTCCAACCACAGGATGAATTTGAAAATGCATCTTTCTTTCGTAGTTTTCGCTGCTTTAACCGGAAAGGAAAAAAGTGTTCCTTTTCAAACGAAAACGCATTTGTGTGGGTGGGTACGTCCTCAAATGAAGACTATAGTTTTTGTAACAGTTTTTGTGCATTTTAACCATAAATTAACGGCTGCGCAAATAAGCACCTAAATTTGGAAAGTGTAATACTAGCTAAACGAAAATGAATCAACTGACACTGGGATCGTAGTGGGTTGGTTTGCTGTCCTATATAGCTCGGGCATTGAACCGGAGTTGAGTATTGATGGTCTTCACTTGCCACAATGATTATCTCGTGGTTAACACGTGTTGTGTAGCGGCAACCTTGCTGCGACAGCGCAATATTCAGCATATGTATTAATATGGAGGCTTCACAAATTGTTGTTTATCATCATTATTTTTATTCTAAAAGTGTTCTCTTGTTCTGCTAAATACAAATTAAATATATGAATATATTTTTACAGATATAAATGAGTGCATTGGAAACTACAATTGTAGCGACCCTTTCCAGAAGTGTATTAATATCGAGGGGTCGTACAGATGTGAGTGTGAAAGTGGTCTGGAAATGAGGGAAGGCTCCTGCAAAGGTAATAAACAGTACTAGACCCAACTTTCTTATAGAAAGAGAGAGACGAGAAATGAAATTAAAAGACTACGTCTTGACAAATCATGATATTGGAACTATATGTTTCTGTATTCATAGTAAAACAGCCAAAATAAATGTTATTTTTATTAAGTTTTACACGTTTGCGATCTAGTCAATCCGCTTTATTGTGACACCTGAGCTAGATGCTCAACTAGAACGAAAGAGTTTTTGGTACTAAAACATCACATAATTATACCATACCATACCATACCATACCATACCATACCATACCATACCATACCATACCATACCATACCATACCATACCATACCATACCATACCATACCATACCATACCATACCATACCATACCATACCATACCATACCATACCATACCATACCATACCATACCATACCATACCATTTATTTTAAATGTTTCTTCATACGTGTTACAGAAATTATACGGGTTACTACAACAGCAGTTCCAACAACTGAAGTCCGACTTACTCCAAGACAACCAAGCAGCGAAGAAGAAGCGCAATCCGTGTTGATGCTCATAAAATCAATGGAAACGACTGAGGTGATAAATTTATTTGTTCGATGATACAACAGCACTTTTCTCATGACGAGACACTGTCGCGTTATCTTCATTCATTGGATTATATTTTTTAAATCTCTTGAACCCAAAATCTTTTAGATATTTGCTCTTGTTCAAAACCGATGCCGAACGCGGAGTGCAAGGTATACATCGCTCGCGCTTCTCGCTCGTCACCTTATTTTCCCGAAAAAATTCCTCTGGAACCCAGGGTAGCTAAAATATTGCTATTATGTTGCGTTTTGGCCTGTCGAAGTGTTCATAGCTTTCATGTAAACAAGGAAATAATATATAAATATTAAGTCTGAATAACTGCATCGTAACTTTGCAGAGGGCTAGAATTTGTATTTTCGCTCATATTTTAGCCATTTTAATGTGAGCATTACCCATATACATGTATAAACTTGACAACAGAATTTTTGCAAAACGTTGTATATATAACGGTTTCTCACTGCAGTAACTTGTTTTTAAATTGTGTCATTTAATTTTAGTGGGCAACAGTTGTTCAAAAAGAATTCAAGAAAGCCATTGCGGAATTGGTCACAAAGTACTGCAGGGCAAATAGAGAGAAGTGTGGACTTCACGAAACATCAAGGTAAGTAATAAAGAAGAAGTAGTAGTAGTAGCAGCAGCAGCAGCAGCAGCAGCACCCAAAGGATGATCTTGACTTTTTGTACACTGATAGGAAAGAAGGTGGAAGGGGTTTATTCAATATTGAGCAATGTGTCGAATTGACAACATTAGGCCTTATAAATTATGAAAAATCAAGCAAAGAGAAAATTTTATCTGCTGTGAGAGATAACGGTGATGTAGTTGAGGAAACGGTTGGAGAAGTGAAAAAACAACGGAGAAAGTTGACTAAGCCTATGCATGGACAGTTTTACAGAAAGACAGTAGATGATGCAGATGTTTCGTCTTGGAACTGGATTCAGAGAGGTCATCTGAAAAGAGCAACTGAGACACTCATTATGGCAGCACAAGATCAAGCTTTGAGAACAAACGCAGTTAAGGCCCGTATAGACAAGACCATTGAGGACAGTACTTGTAGAATGTGTCATTCGAAAGATGAAACTGTTATGCATATCTTGTGTGAGTGCTCTAAGTTAGCACAGAAAGAATATAAGAGACGCCATAATTGGGTCGGAAGAGCTATCCACTGGGAAATGTGCAAACAACTAGGATTTGATGTTAAATGTAAATGGTATGAACATGAGCTACAACCAGTCACCGAAAACCACCAATTTAAAATCTTATGGGACTTTAACATCCAGACTGATTCATATATCATAGAAGCACGAAGACCTGATATGATAGTCATTGACAAAAACGAGAAGACCTGGTCTAATATCTATAACAACATGATATGAAGTAGCCATGGTTGGATTAGAAAGCTATCTTTCTAAGCACAAAGACCCATACCTGTCCCAAGTCTATAAACATGAAGAGGGAATAAAAGAAGTACTCTATAGTTAAAACATCTATGAATATTGTAGCAAAATGCAACTTAGAAGTTGATATGATAAAATATTACGACCTTATTGGTACTATCTTAAAGATTGGTATGGTTTTGAAAACGATCACTCGAAACCGTGGTATGCACAGCGTATACCAATGCCTATAGTAGAAAATGATAAAGCTAAAGTTATGTGGGACATAGAGTTCCATCTTCAAAAGGCTCCCGAAAATAATGCCAACAAAATTGACATGGCAATCAACGGTAAGGAAAGAAAGCAATTGCTATTGTTAGAGGTCACAGTATGCTCAGTTGGAAAGATTATGGAAAGAAGTAACCACAAGCAAGAGAAGTACAGAGAATTACGAAGTGGAATAAAACAGTTAATATATCCTAACCACAAGATCATTCAAGTCAACCTGGTGTTTGACTTCCTTGGTAATTATCACAAAGAATTAAAGTTGCAAGCTCAAGATCACATCACCCCAAGCAAAAAAGAAGAAACAAGCTACCTTTTGTTAAAGAGCCAAAAATGGATCATGTCCCAGAACTGCGAAATAGTTAAAACATTTCATCAGTACCTATCGTAATCTAGTACGAAGGGAAAAGAGAATGTGCGGAATAAGCATGCACTGTTAAGAATATTTAAATACAACTTAGCTTAGGAATTAAAATCCCGCAAAGTTGTAAAACCAAATACAAAGAATGTCAATAATAAACTTTATTTAAAAATGGAAAACCAATCTAGCATAGCTAATCTTATATGCATGGGGCCGTCTAAACAAAGTGGTTCCCAAGTTAACAATATCACCCTGATGCTTTACTACTGGGTCTTAAAACCGTACTCTATGAATTATCTGTCATCAAACAGGCATGAATCATTTTATGTTTATAAGTAGCACGCGTACGGTTAGCCTAGCTATGACAACGCTTGACATTCATCTCTCTGTCCCACGTTTAAATCCTGATAACTTGGGATCCTTGTCGTTGTTCGATATGTTGTTTTGTATCATGTTACGAGGATTTTTCATGTGTTCCCTGTTTTTTGAAAAACCAACATGTGAATCAGTGTGAGCTCCTCAGCAGATGAAAGCCACCATATAGATACACTGTTAGGGTAGGAAGCCTATTACTAGTTACGAGCATCCAACTGGTGAAGCAGTGTTTTTGCGCGAAAAATCATGTTGCTTTTTTTAGTGGTAATGGGTTCCTGTTCTACTACCTTTGGGACTAACAAACAAGGGAGATAAAACTCATTGGCTGTCCCTGCTTGACTAATAATCAGTACAAATTACGCGCTAAAAATGAGTGAAGTGCTGATTGGCTACAGCTTTATCACCATGGTAACATTTGGCGTTCTAAAAATAACTTTGTTAGGAAAAAGGCCTCTTTAATCAATTGTTTATCTTGTTCTTAATTGTAGACCTTCTGATGTCGATCACATTTACAAGGCAGCCCAAGTACATCTCTTACCTTCCTATCCAAAGCAAAATGGCACTGATTTGTGGTTAGCGTTTTATGTGCAAAGTCTTGCAGGTAGCAATGCCAACACACCAGCTATCCCTGCCTTGGTGCTGATTGAGATTGTAAAGAGTCACCTAGACACTATTCAAACAGCCATAGGAAACAAAACCATTGTCCAAGTACAGAGGCTTGTCAACCCAACAACGTCAACACCGACCAAGCCAGCTGCGCCCTCTGAAAGCTGGAAGTGGATTGCAGTCGGTGGTGGCTGTGGTCTATTCCTTGTGATTTCCGTCTGTATTTGGTAAGTTATATTTGGTCCCTTTTTATCGAAGGATAATTGTTTATTTGATCATTTGATTTTGTTCTTAGTTGGCTGATCATAAGGATGAAAACGAGAAGGAAGACACTTCCTTTGGATGATGGCTGCAACAATGATAGAGGCTGCATTGACGACGAACAAGAGATGAGAAATATTTCACTGAAAATGAAACCCGAGAATACTTAAAGGCTAGAACAAAAGATGAAGTATGTCTGTTTAATATTTTGTACGTAGTAGCTTCTTCCATAGACATATCTGATAGATCTCTTGGTTTTGAGTTTCCTGTGTTAGATAACAAGAGGAGAACTTTGCTTTATTGTCCCTAGACCCTCACGGTTTATTTCACCGATTTTCCAAAGGAAGCCCAAGGAGTTGCCTGCGGACGAAGCCAGGATTTTAGATCAAATACAAATACTCTAGGCACAGACGTCAGCCTTCTCGAAAACTAGTCCATATAGTGGAATTTATCCTGTAAAGATGAGCTTGCGTTTGATCTTTCGTGTTGAGAATAATAGTTGCAAAATACTAAAACAAGAATGTAGAACTGCTGTACAATCTCTAGATGTTCCTGTAAGCTTGTTTAGGGACAATTCATATTCCTTGCAGTCGAGCCTCGTCGATTTAACCCAGTAATTCAGGTGACCCTTGTTAACACGATGAAACACTTTTGAAAAAAAAAACTTCTGTGATGCAAACTGTGATGCTATTAGGAATGTAAAGATCACATAGATTCAAAAGAGTGATTGCACTTCACACGCGAAAAAAAGTACAAAATATCATTACAAAACATTTTAGTTTGTTTTCCATTGTCTAAATAGTGCTATTTTGCACGATTTAGTTCGTACTTTTTCACGGGTTAGTCTAGAGTGATTGCATTTAGAGTGGCGCACTTAGAGTGGTTTTCATAAACCCGTGAAATACACGTCAGCTTATTTAGTACTATTACACTCTAACTCTTTTGTTTTCTATTGTATGGCGCGAATCTGACTATTACATTTTAAAAATACACTTTATTTCACGTGTTAATGTAAACCACTCTAACCCTCGGAAATATACAAAATCTAAATATAGTACTATATAGCAAAAATCCCTTGTTTTCCATTGTTTAATAATGCTATTTAATATTTAACTTGTAGAGTGATTTTCACCGGACTGTGAAATAGTTACTAAGCTAATAGATACTATTAGACTCTACACGCATTGTTTTCTTTTGTTGCAATACAACTATTAGACACTATTAAACACTGACTATTAGTAATTGTTTCACAGTCCGATGAAAATCACTCTACAATTTCACGGATTAAGTGCAAACACTCTAACCCGTGAACATGCACTAGCTAGATAATGCAAAATAGCACTTTTAACAACGGAAAGCAATGGCTTTTGTACTATTTAGTACTATTTAGATTTTGTTTGTTTTCTCGGGTAAAGTGCGATCACTCTCTAAGCATGAAACAGTAGAGTGACTTAATTTTCACCGGACTGTGAAATAGATACTAAGCTAATAGACACTAATAGACTCTGCACCCATTGTTTTCTTTTGTTGCAATACAACTATTAGACACTATCAAACACTGACTATTAGTAATTGTTTCACAGTCCGATGAAAATCGCTCTAGTACACTTTGGGTTAGAGTGATTTTCACCGGACTGTGAAATAGTTACTAAGCTAATAGACACTAATAGACTCTGCATCCATTGTTTTCTTTTATTGCAATACAACTATTAGACACTATTAAACACTGACTATCAGTAATTGTTTCACAGTCCGATGAAAATCACTCTAATAACGAATGCAATATTGCACTAATAATTGAAAATGGAAAACAAAAGGTTTGTGCCATTTAGCATAGTGAATGAACTCAAGAGCCCATAATATACTAAGAGTGCGAAACTGGTATTGCTTATCAGTATCGATAGGCGTCAAATTTTATATGTCAATCACAAATATTAATATTAGGGCTCTATAAATGCCAGAATTCAAAACAGCATGTCAAACTTAGTTATTACTGAAAGTTTCAGATAATCATCTTAAAAATTGAAAAACTGGTGAATCTTAGAAGCAATAGGTTTTTCACAAAGAAAGTATTTTTCACTGGGTGGGTTGGGGGGGGGGGGGGGGGGCAGGTTTTGACCCTCATTTGAAAAACACCATACATTTTTTGTCAAAAAGTCAATGCTTCCAAAATTCCCCATTGCTTGAATTTTTAAGATGATAATCCAAAAAAATCAGTGATTACTAAGAGTTTGACATGCTCTTTCCAATTCTGGCATTTATAGAGCCCTACTAGCATTATTTTTAGTGATTAACATATAAAGGGTGACGCCTATTGATAGTAAGCAATTGATGTCTGCGCAATGTGCTTGGCGACTAAGGTTATTTTCAGTACCAGGAAGTTGACACCATCCCGCGCATAAACAATACAATTGGATTCCCGGAGGAGGAACGGTTTGCCATCAATCGAGTTTCGCTCTCTTAGTATTATGGTCTCTTGATGTACTCTAGTAGAGTGATTTTATTAAATCCATGAAAGAAAGTTGACCATTTAGTTAATACTATAGCTAGTTGATAAACAACAACAACAATAACCAAAATAGAGTGATTTTCATTTGACCGTGAAAGAAAAATGAATATTTTAGTTTGTAGTAGTTGATAAGAAACAAAAGAAAACAATGGCTTTAGTCTACTACCAACTATTAGTTTGTCTATTCCTTCACGGTCAAATGAAAACCACTCTAAGGATTTAGAGTCTACTACGAACTATTAATTTGCCATTTTTTTTCACTACACGGGTTGAATAAAATCACTCTACCGGCCTCAGCATTAAAAATGCGCATATTAATCTTCAATGGATAAAGCGGGAATAGCCTCGTTTTTATGACGCATGACTGAAAAAAAGGCTACCCCTTCGCCCTTTAAGAATATGCGCATTAATATAACTATTCATGATGATTTTTCTATTATTAATTAGTCTTCAATTTGATAGTTTATCATTTGTTTTTGTCAATTTAATGCGTATCATTTATATGGGTATAGTGACACAACTGTGGCTCACGCTCTGTCACTTTCTCATGTCATGTCTTGTTGTGAACTGATTAAAATAAAACACTGATGAATAAAAAAGCAAGTAAATTCCTCGGCTACACCTCTTGTTTCTACTCTTGCTTTTCTTTTGCTGCTCACATTACATCTTCCACTTATATCGCAGGGCGAAGGGCAGCTGAGTTAAGCGCACGCGTGTTAGCGGATCTCTTCGCCGATCGAAGAACCGCGAAAACGCATCAGCACCATACACAAAACGAAACCAAAGGAAGAAACCACGTGTGCCAAAACGTTGTCTGCTCTCTGTTAGCTCGCTGTTCGCTGTTTGTCCGCCTTTGTGCGAGATCATTCACTACCAGCACGAATTGAAAAAGGCTTCAAGCGCGCGGCTAAAATAGCCAAGGGAACATTTGGGTTTTTTTTTCTTTTGAACCTTGAACATGAGTAATCAGAAAAAAGTGGGGGATTCAGTGATCAGGATTGCAGTTGTGTGTTGCATCGGAATTGCATAGTTTATTCGATCTCTCGACAACGTTTCCACGTTACTTAGTAAGTCTTCGACTCAAGAATGATTTCCAATAATCTATCTCTGCGTAAATATTACTGTGCGAATTGAAAAACCATGAACATCTACAAATATTCAAGAATGTGTCTGTTGCATTTTGGCCAATCGGAAATAGTGCACAAAGATAACGATCAAGTTTCTGATTGGTCGAGAGACACCTGAAATTCGTACGTGGTGCCCACGGTTTTTCTCGTACGTTTTAATTTTATTGTATTATCTGGTCACTTAGCATTTCCAGGTTTCCCCATAGTGAGAAGGCTTCGACTAATACGAGTATTCCGACTTCTTGAAAAATTAAAGTGCAAAAGTGAAGCCGCAATGAGCTTTTATCAGGTATTTTTAAATTCGTAAAACAGAATTACCATATCTGGAAAGAGCATGTTAAAATTAGCAAGGCAGTGAATCGAAGTTTGAAGGAATTAAATCCAAAATTTGCGAGAATATGAATTTTGAAAAGTGTGAATTTGTAAGAAAACCTTTGCTGGTAGGCATCTCTTGCCTACCAGCGAATGTTTTCATATACAAAATTTCGATTTCGGAAATGTCATATCTTCGTATGAAAGTTACTTCATTCAAACTTCACAGTTTTATTAATTTTGACGTGCTCTTTCCAGCTATGGTAATTATATTTCTGTACTGTGACTTTTGGAATTACATGATAAAAGCTCATTACATATTCTTTAATTTAAAAATAAAAACAATACAATGATACCTGACGACAATTCCAGTCGAAAATTTCCCTGGCTGAAAACAACAACGTAGCCATTTGAGTTTCATTTCTTTTCTTCCTTTCTGTCGCGATCGGTTCTTCCTTTCCGTTTGTTTTCTATTTGCATGCATGACATTTCTCACATACCGCCTTGAGAATCCGTTGGCAATGGAGACTTCCTCTGTGTTCTTACTGCAATTTTCATAATAATGCGAACTCCGACCTTCAAACAGTCCGTTGGAATTTGGTTTTTCGCTTCCGCCCACTTCAAACAAACAACCAAAAAATACTCATAAAGATCCCTAAAAACCCATCAAATGACTTAATATGATCTTTAGACGATCTGTAACAGCTAAATATGATTTTGGCATTAGTTAAATCTACGTATTGTTGATTTTTAATTTTGATTGACGGAAGCTAATTTGGCAGTTTACATGTCCGAGTTCGCAGGATTTTGAAAATTGCAGTAAGTTCAGACTCTAAATGGCTTTGTCGAATAGGCAGTGTGCTCTTTCTGTAAAACCTTTTATAATCACCCTTTTTATGTGTGGTGGGTGGTTCAATTTCTCATGATCATTGATGTTGATATTGGTGGGTTTTTTTCTTGTAGTTGATAGTAAACTTAAGGCGTTTGGTTTTTCTATTGATGTGTTGTTTTAAGTCGTGTACTGAGAGGATTTCTTCTTCTGCTGTTGCAACAGCAAATTTGATTACTCCAGCTTCAATTCCACTAGTTCTAGGAAGGCTTCGATCTCGTTTTTCTTGTGACATCGACCATCACAGATAACCCAATCTATTTTAGTAGAAAACATAGGGTTTTTTCGGCTGTGATATGAATCTAAGTTTTAAATCATCATGAATCTAAGTTTGATTTTAAAAATCAGCAGGCTTTTTTACGTAAAATAAATTTGAATTTCTTTGCCACCTGATAGACCCTTCTAAGAAAATTTCTAAGTCTCGGTGTCTACACATAGATGACCTAAAGAAGTACAGGACGAAATTATAAAGTCAAGGGTTTTATCTAGATAAACCCCGGGGAAGATCTAGATCAAACCCTTGAATTCATAATGACCGGGATATAAGTAAGAGTTAATTACCGAGAGCCGAGGCTTTTAGCCATATACATCCCGAGGGCCGTAGGCCCGAGGGATGTATATGGATAAACGCCGAGGTTCGAGGTAATTAACTGGCTTATTATATGATTGAGGAGGTTTTCACACTAAAACAATCCCAAATGACATTAACTATCTGATCACTGTTTCTGAATTCCCAGAAGAAAATCTTAAACAATTGCTTTTCAATTCTATTCACGGTGAAGTTAACGACTATTATAACAGACAAAACGATTTTTTGTTGATAAGTTTCCATCAGTTAGCTCAGTAGGATAGAGGTTAAAGGCGGGTATAGGTGTGCAGAAGGTCTCGGGTTCGAACCCTAAAGTCATTTCTCAAGAGATTTTTTTTCACCAAAATTGGTTACTTGGTGTATGATTTCGGCGCTCAGTAGAAAATTTCTAAGTCTAACATCCAAATTAAGATGACCTAGGGAAGTATGGGGCGAGGGCAATATCTGTATATTGCCCTCATACGAGGGCAATATCCGTATAATGCCCTCGTAGGAGGGCAATATCTGTATAATGCCCTTGAATTCATAATGACTAGGGAAATACGCGATATAAAGCCCTACAAATAACAAAGAAAACCAACTCAATCATATAATAAGCGATATAAAGTGCCATGAATAACAAAGAAACCCGACTCAATCATATTATAAGAATGGGAGAATGTAGAGGTAACGAGTGTAAAAGAAAATAGGTCCACAGCTCATTTATTTATATATCTATTTTATTAAAGGTGAACTTATGGAAGGGGTCTATAGTAACACAAATCTCCCCTTAAATGATTTTGAATTGTGCTTTAATATGCATCCTGTGTTCTACTCATTTGATATCTATATTCCTTATTTCTGTGCTATTATTATTATTTTTATTTTTTATTAATTTTTAACTGCTTTGGAAAACTTACTTCGTACCATAAACTGATGTGCAATTCTTATTGCTTTAGAGTAACACGAATATAATCCTTTGCTTTCTGCGTAACAAATTTGCTTTGTTGCACCACGGGCACACTAGACTAACAATGTGTTGTTTAGACCCTGTTCATATGGAGAAACGTTGTCTCGGCTGATCGAGACAGCCCTTCCCACCGAGACAATTTTACGGAGTGTTTACATGGACTGAAGTCAAACTTGCCCTCGTGGACACAGAAAGTCCAAATGAAACATTTCTTTTGTTTTTGTTCGAGTTGTCTCCCCTCGGGCAGGCGAGTTCTGTGTTTATATGAGAAAAACTTGTCCCGCCTGCCAGGGCTACCCTACCAGCCGAGACGAGATAACTCGCCCACCGAGTTGTCTCGCCTAACCGAGACGAGACAAATTCTCCATGTAAACGGTCGAAGAAATTTTTCAAAGGAACATACGAGAACTCTCGGCCAGGGTAACCCGGGGGGAGGGCTGTCTCGGGTACCCGAGACAACTTTTCTCCATATAAACAGGGCCTTAACGCACTGAAATTAATGAAGTTCAAATATTGCACTGTTTGAAATCTATTCTCCAGCGAACTTTAACAATTTTCTTTATTAATAAAAGATGGTGAGTTCATGAAGGTTTCCGTATGGTTTTCAAGCAAGCACGTTTTCAAACGGTTTTACATGCACGCGCCGTCGTCCTTGCCGTCACCGTCCTATCTAGAACGTCATTTAGTGCTTTCTCGTAGATCTTAAGGACACTTATATAAAAGGACGTAGCGGAAAAACATCTCAGCGGCAGTTTTCCTAGTTTTTTCATAAACCGAGAAAAACGCATGAAAAACCGTAACTGCATGCTACACTTTTACTGGCTTAAGTGAAAACTTTCTTACAAAACCTTGTGACGTTACAGTAAAGCTTCGTGGGGATATTCATTTATACGATGATTTTAATTTCTGCTAATCAAAATGTCACCTCAGGCTCCCAAAGTACATACAGGGCATTACATCTCAGAGACGCATGTACCAAATTTTGATATTATTTGATATTTTAATTTGTTCTCTGTCTAAAACGGTTTGTATGAAAAATATTGAGCTTAAAAAACTAATGTTGTCCTTATAATGAGAGGCTATTAAACGTTTTTCCGCCCTGTCAGACGACGTCTTCTATTGACAAGTTAAGATTCGCCTTTCCCAAAGCCTCTTAAAATGACCATCAAAACCCAAGAAAATCACTCTTCAACTTGCAACGCAACAGTGTATAGTTGTTGGCCTTATTATACTATTGCTGCAGCTGCCTATCACGTTTGTGTATCATCAATACTGCGGAAACAGTTTGAGTAGTCTGCTTTCGACTGAAAAATATTTGTGGGATAAACCAGGGAAAGGAGAATTTCGTAGCCATGAAACAATTGAGTACAAATATTCCTAGTGATTCATTGTTTGCGTACGTAATCTTAAGGACAAGAATAAATATTTGCGCATGCGTGCATGTAATACAGTGCTTTCGACTGTTAAAATGTCATCACATTATTGAAGATTTTGCATGACCATGATTAACTGTGTGACATAAGGCTCGTTCACGGCATGGTTACGAATGGCAGCGGTACGGCATAGCCTTATCAAACATTTTGGTACACGGTGTTAAGTTGTATTGAGAATTAACGTCCAATCCTTCAATCAGGATGGCAGTTATGAATTCAGATTTGTATATTCTGACTACAAAAATACGCTGCAAATCTGTATTGCCTCACTGGAGAGGCTTGTCTTAGGTTAAGTGTCAATGCACATAACAACTCAAGAGAATACAGGTCAAAAGAGCATGCACTGTTTGATACTAAAAATACTAAAAATAGTAAAGCTAATTAATAACAGGTATTATGTTGGTTCATGCTATTTTTCTCTTTTTTTATAATGAGAAGACGAAAGACTGCGCCTTCATGCGGTTATAATCTCATTGAGATCATGTAAAACAGTCCCAAAGCTACCTTCGTGTGTAATGTTCGAGCGCCGACTGTGGAAGAGACTACCCAAGGTTGTTGAAAGAATCGATTCAGCATACCTCACAGTTATATAAGGCCTTCAGTGTTCACGTAAGTGGGGTTCGTGTGACTTTCATTTGCTCTTGTAAAATCATAGGAATCCTGAAAACAATACAGACATGTGAATAAATCAGACATATATTTGATTTAAGTGTTAAACAACATGGAATGCGGTTGCTTTTTGTTTTAAAATATCAACAAGCTACATACTATATTGAAAGCAACACGTATAGAGCATTTTTCGTATGGTTGTGAAAAAGGCACGGTCACGGTAATGACAAGAAGTTTGAATGGTTTTACAGACAACACGGTACTGACACGGTCATGCGCATGGCAAGAAGTGGTCCGTTTCACACTCACGCGAAGCAATACTCTAGTAGTCATATTAACGGCAATAGTAACCAATACAATAAGCTACTTGATGGAATTATATAATAATTTTGAATTTAAGACTACTAAAGCATACCATAGAGGATATTCACCCTCCCCACCCCTCTCCTGATCAATGTTCGTTGATAGCCTAGGCGTTGTCCTCAACTGTGCGAGTGTATTGTTGTATGGTGGAACAGTTGTCATGACAACAACAACATTAAATGGTAGAAACAGAGAGGACAATTAAAAGAGGATGTCTGGGATTTGTATCCCTATTAGATCCCGAGTTCTTTAACAACTGTTTCCAACATTAGGATATGATATTCGCGTGATTTATCAGAAATTAGTAAAAAAAAATTCCCAGTCAGGTCACTTGAGCAATATTTTTTCTCCCACTAGGTGATAAGCGCCCCGCTTACTAAGCGTCGATATATATATATCCGTTGCTTGATCCACGGAAACCTCACACACTTGCTTTAGCTTTAAATCATAAAGCAAAGTAAAGCAACGCTTACCATATTTTACACCGATAACTCGTGACAGTAATTTGAGTGACTGATAAACTTGAGGTCGATGGTGCACTCATTTTACTCCCATCTCTCCATCAGTGCTCCGTTTTAAGGGTATTTAAAGCTACTTAAAGCTACACAGAAAGGAAAGAACTTGAAACAAGGATGTGAGATCCGGGGATCGAACTCTGGACCTCTTGCAACGAAGACCGTGCACTAACCAACTGTGCCATCCTTACTTTGAGCTTTAGGTATCTGTAAAACTGGTAGCAGTGATTGCGCACCATCGACTTTAATTCATTATTTGAATGACATAACAAAGTGTTATCGCAGTTTAATTTGGCTGCTTTAATGTCATTTTTGGTCTTTCATGTTAACAGTTAACCCATAATACCGTTTTTGATCTCACGGCGTACAATGACGCTATCAACCGACACCATTTTAATTATGATAAATGTTACATATTGCAAAGTACTGCATACCTTGGGTTTAGAGTTCCCATGGTTTTGTCCAGTTGTTGTTCTTATCTCATTTAGCTCTACCACATCTCCTCTACCGTTAATGAAGTGAGGCCGTCCATGAATGTACATCAAGTTTTCATGGTCCCACAAATCGTAATTCTTTCTTTTCTTCTTTACTCTACACACATAAACCTTTAGAAAATAACAGTATATTTAAGTGTCATATAGAATATAAGCTGCGAAAGCATGCAACTGAGTCTTTACTTCCTTACTGCTTTTGCAATACAACCCTATTTAGGCGTTCCCAAAGGTTTTCGAATATGTGACCTCTTTTATCAGTCGAACTTTTAATTGTCCGCAACAGTATTTACAGATCTGTCCTTGTATTTTACACATAGGTATTACGATGAAACTATAAACCACCTCTTCACAACAACAACAACAACAACAACAACAACAACAACAATAATAATAATAATAATAATAATAATGATGATGATGATGATGATGATGATGATGATGGTGATGATAGTGATGATAGATAATAAAATTTATTTATAACGCCCAAATTCAACTTAAGCGTTTTCAAATGCGCCTTTAAGATATTATGGTATATATATATTAGATAATCATATACATTCGAAAGAATTTTTATTCTCGGATAAAAAGCACGATACTTGCGGAGATACGATATCAGATAGCCTTCAAGCGCAATTACCACAGTGTCTTTGTTTAAGTCCTATCAACTAATTAAGTAACAAATTCACATGGCATGGCATGGTAGACTCACCACTAGAAAGATGATGACAACGATGAGTAGGAATCCTATGACACATGAAACAATGAGTACTTCCTCCCATTTCATCAAACCGTCGTCTTCCTCGGTGGGCTTTTCAACCTGTTGTTGAACACTTATTCTTAAAACGTTGAACGCTAACGTGCTCGAGGCGTTGGCTTGCTTTATGGATTCCTCTATGGTGTCAGCTGTCACGTTCGAACCCGACCTTGAAATAACTTTCAAGTTCACACCAGTGCTACCTTGGAAAAACCCAGTCACATATAATGAAAAATAACCCTCCAGTGATAATAAAATAGCGTGAAGTTTGTCTTCCATCGTTCGTTTAAGTTCCTTATATTCTTTGGTGTATGGGTACAGATAGTTTGTATTCCACGGTTCATTTGTCACTACTGTTACCTCGAATGTTTCAGTTGAGGTAGGTGGATTTGAAGGAGTTGTTGGCACCACTGACGTCGAAGCGGTTAAAACTTGTGACGATAAAATACTAGGCGATGTTGATGACATCAGTAAAGCTTTTGTCGACGCTAGTTGTAAAGACCTCATGGTCAATGAAGATGGCGTAACCAGGATAGTTGAAGGTGAAGGTATTGGGGTGGACATGGATAGTTGTTGTATCATCGTGGATATTGGAGTTGCTTGCACCGTCATCATTTCAGATATCGATGATGTTTCGGGTAATGACGTAGGTGCTGACGACGACGATGATGTCACCTCAACATATGACGTCGCCGTTGATAGTGGTGTAGATAGCTGTGAAAACGTAGACTGCAATGAAGAACCTACTGTTTGGAACGTTGATAACACTGTTTCCAATGATGACAACATATATGACGACGGTGGCTCAACGGATATCGACGTCGATGACGTAGTGGATATTGATATTAAAACAGAAGATGAATTTATTGTCGATAATAATGGTGTCTTCAACGATGCCAAAATTGATGAATTTGTTGGCGATGTTGATACGAGTGATGTCAGTTTCATAGATAATGTTGACATGGATGACGTAGACGTAGGTAAAGACTCAGTAAGAAAAATGATTGTTTCTGACGCTGATGATATTGGAAGTAACGACATCGATATCGAATGTGAACCAGAAGGTAAACTTGGTTGTTCTGTTGTCAATGCAGGTGATGGGATAAGTTGGGGTGAAGATATCAAAACTGAGCTTGACATTGTTTGCATTGACGCAAATGAAGACGTACTTGGTGATGCGAAGACACCCTCTGAATACGACTGATTACTTAGTGTACCAGTAGCTATTGGTGATGAAAATGTTGTTCCATGCACAGACCAAGGTGTAAGCGAGCTTATTACTGTTAGTGATCTTTGCTGCTGCGAGGATGTTACAGATAAACTTGGCGACAATAATATTTCTGATGAAGAAATCTGGATTGAAGGTGCAATCGGAGATTCACTTGACTGGTCCAAAGCACAAGATGACTTTGACATAAAGCAAATCGAAGAAACTAATGGTACTAGTGAAACGGATTGCGACGACATCAAAACTAATGTTGTAGCCTCTAGTGAAGTAGTTGATAAACTAAAAAGCGGTGATATTGATGCTGCTGTCGACGCCAGTGGTATTGATGGCGTTGTCTCCACTGACATGGTTGGTGCCAAGACGGATTCAACTGTTATCAATCTCGATGGCGATATTTGCTGCTGCTCGTCCATTACCGACGAGGACGATGACTGAGATGTACTCATTACTGTCACTGACGACGGTGTAACTAGAGATGCATTCGATATCGATGGTGAAGCTGCTGGTTGAGAAGACACCAATTGCAATGAGAAAGTTGATTCACTTTTAAGAGAAAATGATGACGAACTTGCTTCAGATGACGTCACTAAAACCGATGATGCGGTCAGTTTAGATTGAGCCAAAGATAATGGAGTTTCAGATAAAATTAATGTCGCTGATGACGATGGTTGCGGTTGATAAGAGCTCAATATTGATGGTGAAGCTGATGGAAATGAGTCTGCCTTAGATGTCGAATGTGTTTCAGATGAGTTGAATATCGAGAATGAGCTTGGTTGTGATGAAGATAGCACTGAGGATGGTATTCTGACGGATGAACTCGATATCGATGATCGGATTGTTTGGGACAACATTGACGATGAAGTTTCTTGAGATGACGTAATTATGGACGATGAAAATGGTTCAGGACTTGATTTTAGTGGCGATGTTATTTGAGATGAAATCGTTGTCGGTAATTGAGATTGAGTGATCATCAATGATAAAGTCGGTTGAGATTGAATGGAAAACGTTGGTGACGTAGCTTGAAGCATTTCAAACATTGTTGATGATATAGGCTGGGGTGAAGCCGACGTTGATGATGATAACATTGGCTGAGATTGAGTAGAAATCGGAGATGACGTAACTCGAGATGACATAGTTACTGATGACGATGATGGTTTAGGAGAAGTAGATTTTGGTGGTGATGCTATTAGAGATGAAATAGATGTCGGTGATTGAGATGGGGTGATTGTCAAAGATAAAGCTGGCTGAGATCGAGTAGAAACCAATGTTGTCCATATCAATAAGGACGTTGTCTGGGATTGCGTTGACTCAGAAGATGATACATGTTGAGATACCGATGACGACGCTGGCGGAGGAGACGAAGAACGCAATGATGATGTGGCTTCAGGTGATAGCGACGTCATTGGCGGCGTTGGCTCCGCTGAAGTAGACATCGATGATGACGTAGCTTGAGATGGTGTCAGTATCAATAATGATGTTGCCTGAGCTTGGCTTGAAAATGATGATGACGTCCCTCGAGAAAGAATGGACATCGACGACTGAGATTGGGTAGATGTCGGTTTTAACGTACTTTCAGACGATAACAACGTCATTGGTGACGTTGGCTGCGATTGAGTAGAAATCGATGATGCTTCATATGTTATCGACATCGATGATGAGGCCACTATCGATGATGTTTGAGATAAAATAGATGAATGTGACGATATTTGGGTTAAAGATGATGATGACGTTGATAGAGATGAAGTATGCATCAACGATAACGTTGTATGAAATAAAGTTACCGTTGATGATGGCTTTGTTTGCATTGGACTTGATATTGATGAAGAAGCTGCAATTTGTGTCCAAGATGAAGTGATCAGTGAGAATGTTTGCTGAGATGAAGGTGTAATCGATACAGACGATGGTTTGTATGAAGTTACCATCAAAGGTATTGTTGGTTCAAATGAAGCCGTTGATTCCGATGAAACGAACATTGATGTTGTTGTTGAAGTTGAGGTCGACAAGGATGAAGATGATTGTTTAGAAGGAATCAACAATACCCAATCAGAAGCAGTTTTAGAAACTGCGGATATAGAAGACGTCGACATCGATGACAAGGTTAATGTTAACATTGCTTTCGGTGTCGATGATGAAATGTGTTGGTAGAAAGACGAAATTGACAATGATGGCTGAAGTGAGGTTGATGTTGAAGATACAAGTGTTAGCGGTGACGAAGATAATGATGCTGATGATGTTCTAATTGTAATCACTAATGATGAACCATCTAATTTAACGGCTGTAGGCATTAGTGATGATGATGATGATGATGATGATGTTGATGATGAATAATCGTGCCCAGAGCTAGACTCAGCTAAAATGAGTTCTGACGACACTGGAGATGGTGTCATCGTTACTATAGTCGTAATATTCTGTTGTGTGGGGACGGGGATGAGGGAGGTCGTACTTGCTAAGACTCCTTGAATTGCTGAAATATACATAGAATATGTTGTACAAAATATTAGTAAGTTAGCCTGCTGGCGGTCTGCGGTCTCTGGGGCGGGGAAAGAAATGAAAGACCGCCTGCCCGAATACGTTGGGTTTTCGAGTTGTCCGTCCCGGCACTGATGAACGGGAATTACTGATAGGCTAAATCGCCGTCAATCAGAACGAGACGCCATCAAATCTGTCATCAAGATCAAAATCGGAGTGAGACACCATCAAATCTGTCATCAGCTGATCAAAATAAGTTAAATATAGTTTTTTAAAACTTAAAAGTATATGTTATATAAAGGTTTAAACGCTAGGGCGAGGGTTTGCATTGAAATTCAAGACCTCGGGCCTGCCGCAGGCCCGAGGTCTTGAATTTCAATGCAAACCCGAGCCCGTGCGTTTGAAGTGGTTTAAAAACTAACTAAACCCTATTTTTATTGTTTCAATGCAAAAGTTCTGGAAATAAGAACTCAAATCATCATCGGATTTGAGCTATAGTATCAAATCCGAGGTATATCGAGTGATTTATATTTGCATTAAATTAACGTCGAACAATAGCTAAAATACAATACGTTTATTAGTAATTCCCAGAGGGGATTTTGAATACTAATTTACAAAATTGTGTTGAGATAAAACTTCTTAAAATTCCATCATGGTCAACGATTTACCGGATAGCATAGTGGTAAGTGAATGGACTAAGATTCAACGGGTTGAGAGTTCGAGGCTCGGTAGGGTCGATGCGTAAGACTGATTACTTGCGATTTTTTTAAGATCACAATAGTCAATTCCTTAAATTTTAAGACTTTCTGACTTCTAGTGTGTGTCTAAAATCTCAAATGCAGTGCATTGAAGGTAAAACTTCTCAAATGTGTGTAATGTGTGTATGGCATGACTAGTAACTTGGTAAAAAACCTGATGCAGGTCTTGAATTCAAAATTCAAAACCTGTCCCGGGTCTTCCCCCGACATTAAAAACGTACATTAAACAATGGAAATTGGGTGTGGTTAGTTTTTAAATGTTAATAATACCATGATCACCTCGGGATCTATTGTTTTTGGAGGGACGTTTAATCGCTAACATCCCTCCCTCATGAATAGAAAGAGGGAAAATTAGTTCTAATATTCCCTCATTAATTATGAATGAGGGATGATTAGAACTAATCGTCCCTCATCCATAATTAATGAGGGACGATTAGAACTAATCGTCCCTCATGTTACTCATGAGTGGTTGTCCCTCATTTAACGCAATCATCGGGACGATCGGGACAACTTTGCACGCTGTCCCGAAACTCTATAACTTTCTAACGCACCGATACCTCTTACCACTGCACACTCTTACGCGTGTGGGATCTATGCATTCTATTTTGCGCATGAGCATAACGACACAAAGAAAGCATTTAGCTTTCGAATTGATTAACAACCTATAAATACTTGTTCATTGTAAGTATATAACAAAGAAATCTATTTTCGAAAGTCCCCAGAGAACAGGGTTACGCACAATTGGTAAAAGAATTGTATAATATTTTCAAGTTTTGGATGAACAAACAGCGAAGTATATTTCGTTTATTCCCTCGGTGATCATGGTATTACAAAGTAATACCATGACTTCTTCGGGATATTAGTGATTAAATGTCCCCTCAGCCTCGGGAGGTTTAGTAAAAGTCCTTCGGCCTACGGCCTCGGGACTTCCACTAAACCTCCCTCGGCTTCGGGGACATTTAATCACTAATATCCCTCAGGGTCATGGTATTACTTACACGTATATATGTGCGTAGGGATCATTTGATTCATAAGATAGATGTCTCATCTACGCTGTTCTTTACGATATTTAATAATAGAATAATACATACATAAGAATTGATTAATTTTATAGATAAGAGGCATATAATTGGGTGGAATGGTTCTTCCACAGTCTCTATTAAATAATAACTATATTACAACCATTATTATCTGAGGCTTTATTAATCGTTAATCGTTGTAATATATAATTTAATAGAGACTGTGGAAGCTTTCCACCCAATTATATGCCTCTTATATCTCTAAAATTAATTAATTCTTTTGTATATATTCTTCTTCTTTGTAATGTTTTCTGTTGCACGCTCTTTCAAATAGAGACACGCGCGTTGCTTATTTTGGTTTTGTTTTGTATTTTTATCAGCTCGTGCAGTGTAACCGTTTTGTTCCCATATTTACTGTTTTTGTATTGTTGTTGTACGCGCCCGTAAATCGAAGAACGTTTTTAATATCTTCCCGGGGGAGGGGAGGAACTCCATTGTAAAAGGATCGAGTATGCTTGTCGTATCTCTTAGGGATAAAAATCAGCGATTTGGTATCTTTTAGGGTGTTAAAATTGAAGTTTGGAGCTTTAACATTTCCTGGTATCTTTTAGGGTGTCAAAAGAGCCCATCGCTTATAATATCTTGTTTTCAAATGGAAGAAATTTGCCCAACAAAAGCATGTCGACCGTTGAGTTTTATGTTCATCATCATAATGTTCATTAGCTATTTATCGCCGGTATCTCTTAGGGGTAAAAAATCGTCCAGCCACGCCCTTCTTAAAAGACTTTCGGTATCTTTACTTTCGGTATCTTTTAGGGGTATTTTTGAAAATTTCCGACGAGCATACCCAATCCTTTTACAATGGAGTCTTCCCTCCCCCCCCCCCCCCGGGAATATCTTTCCGAAAGCTCGGATTATATATCTGAAAGAAAAGCGTAGATGAGACGTCTATCTTATGAATCAATTTGAATATATATTCCGTCCTATATTTTGAAAGTCAACACTGGTTATAATATATCGATCATTAATGCTTATTTCTGACCAGCTTTCAGCTGTTACGCGCGAGTTTCACAATAATAAATTCGGTTCCAAGGACGTCTCCTCAAAGTTTCCGTTTTCAATTCAAATAGTCATTTACAACTGAAATCTACAGAATTCATTTACAGTCTACAGATTTCGTTTTTATGGCGGTTTTATTATCACATTTTGGACTTCCGTATTTGGCAAAGAAATGTTTGTTTTGAATGCTACGCTTGAGTCGAATTACGCTCTCGTGTCAAAAGGTCAGGAGGTGGCTACTCGAAAACTCAACGTATTCGGGCAAGCGGTCATTTCTCCTTCCTCCGCCCCAAAAACCGCAGACCGCCAGCAACGTAGGCTATTAATTAGTCAAAGAAATTAAAGTCCAACCTTTTCACAGAGAAGGACAGGAAAGAAAGTGATGACAATTCATCAATGAAAGCGCGTTGTACTATGAGAAGAGACCACTTTCGATATACACCTATTTCAAAAAAATGTTGTCGGGCGAGAGGCTTCAAGCCCAAGCGAGTAGACCGAAAAGGAGTATGGGTAGTAGCAAAACTTCTTTTTTTCCGCTTTGGTATTGACTTTAGGATCAGTAAGTCAGCAAGCTAAATTTGAGGAATTGTGGGGGATTTTTGTGGTTTTACAAACCTTAGTAATGCCTTCCCATACTACCTTTCGGGTGAGTCGCGTAGACTTGATACCGACAACGTTTCTTGAAATAGGTGTATATGCTGAGAGATCACGCATACAGCAATTCAAAACGAGGCTCTGATAATAGTAATTAGTACTCGACTTGATCCTTTTTCTCTATCACTCATCAAACGGACGGAAAGTCAGTAACTAAAGAGAAATATTGGAAAGTTGAAATGCCTGGGTGCATGTACCGTGAGGTGCTCGGAAATTTTCTAATTCAAGTGGTAGGAAGTGGGATGGCCTTTCCTCATAAACAAATTTGTTATTGCCAATGGATTTGCCCCAGTCTACAGGAGCTTATTTCATAGGACAATTAGTGACGTCATGTGAAATTTGGTCAAAGTTTCTTATCTACACGAGTAACAAATATTTGTTGAAGAAAATTTGCTCGTGTGGAAGAGCCCGTTAGGTTTCAAAAAAATACAACAAATGTATATAGGTTAAGTTGATAGATTGCTTCTAGCCATGCTATCGCCAGCTCAGTGTTTGTGTGTTTGTTTGTTTCTATATAGCCACCTGACATTCTCGATTTCTTAAGTTTGCTTTAGTTTTCAAACATTTCAGTTTAATCGATTCAAACTCGTTTCAGACATTTATTTAAAATCCATCAAGCACCTTTCAGTTCAATTCAGAGATAAATTGGGAGGTGGATAAAGGCTCTCTATCATACTAAGATAAAGAAGGACCACTTCTTAATTTAAATCGCTTGTCTGTATGTCACCATATATGTAGTGAGATCAGCAGTATCCACAGCAGACACTCAGACTGTCGCTGCTAAAATTAAACTGATTGTTTTTTCCTTGTTCCATGTTGTTTGTGCGAGAGTGTTTGTATGAATTAATTATTTGATTGGGAAAATCTGTTTCCTTCGTGTTCTTTTTTTAATCTTCGGTGCTGGATAACAGTATTTTCGTTAATTTTCAAAAATAACTCTCGGTAAAACTAAGAAATTCTGGCTATTCACCAACGTAAAACTTGCTCCTGATCTGTTTCCAGCTGCATTTACTTTTACTTTTTTTCTTTGTTTTTCGATTTTACTTTTTTCCTCATAGCTTTTTTTCCCGAACTTATTTTGATAATCTTAATTTGTTTTGCTTATATATTTTAGAAAAGAAAAATATACAAGGCATCAAGGCCCTCCCAGACGAGCAAATTTTCTATGACAATTTTCTTTGCCAAATAAATTTTGTACTTGTGGATGAGAAAATTTCACCAAATTTCATACAACAAATGTATTTGCCAAGTGTTATATGGAAATCTGCTCGTCACTCGTGTGGAAGGCCCTTACCGAATCATCGGTTGTTAGCTTGGAATCGCCAAACAGCTGCGGGAGTTAAACAGATGCCTTTTTCAGTGTCTTTTCAATGCATTTTCAGTCAACACAGTTTCTTATTGAATTTATTGTTCTTGCAGTTTGTTTCCTTCCTTTTCCAAGGTAAACTGTTCCGATGTAGTTAGAAATAAGGCACTGTTGTTAGGGTCTTTTTTGAATTGAAGAAAATGGAGTATTTTCATTGGATGATATTGAACAGTGCGGCTTCAAACACATGAAAATTTAATGCTAACGCTAAGTCAAGAATAGATATGCGACAAATGTTTTGTTTTAAACAATTTTTTTAACAGAAACTGGATGAAATTCCTAAGCGAAAAAGTCTGAGCTAAAATATTTCGACAACGATTTTAAGCATAATAACTGGAGAAACAGAAAAATGATTTTCGCACGGGAATAAACTAAATTCGAAGCGAAGTGAAGTCTTAGTCAATTTCAGAGCTTTGGAAAATGTTTGAAATGAGATCTCTGCAGTTTCAAATTTATATTCGAGACTGGCATTGCTATCCAACGCGAAATCGATTATAAATCATCTGCGTAGAATGATTCAAAAGCGAACTCAGCCGTCATGCGGCACCTTATTTTCCTTTCTTAAATGTATAAGCTAGTTTTCGCTGCATGAATAGTTTGTATTTCGACTTAGTCCAAGTAACCAACTAAGTCCCCGTCAACTGATAAATTTCCTGCGAAGCTCAAAGTTCCGCTATGATATCTGTTCAAAGAGTCGTTCGCTTTTCAGAAGGAAAAATGGTGCAAAAGATTAATCGTACTATAATCGTGTCTGTATGTGGATTAATTATGATATATATAGAAACCATACGAACTTACTGCATATACAGGCTACCAGCGCGTGGACACAGACATAGTTTGCTTCCCTAGCCATGGTATCATTCCAGTCAAGTTCTTAGAAAAATGGAGATCGGGAAACAAGGAATAACAGCTCGATTAATGTCTTGTCGCTTGAATTAAATTACGAGACCCGGTTTTCTCTGGTGTGATCACATTCGAAAACTTCTTATCGAATTTCAAGAACGTTTGATCCTCAATCCTTTTTTTATGATCGTTAGTTCTTTTAAAATCAGTAATAACGTTGTGTAAACTCTGGCTCTGCACTCGATTCCACTTGTAGACTGCTTTGCTCAGCTAAGTGGAGAGGATAAACAGTACTTTCCAGGGGAGGGGTGCGTAGTCAGCCTTTAATCAAAACATTCAGTCGGTTTTCTTTCTTTTAGTTTCATTTCCTACATGTCTGGTCTAAATTTGGGTTTAATTCTTTGGTTAAAATTCAGTTTAGTTTCAAGCGTTTTAGTTTTTTGTTAGATTTTGATGTATAATTCTGGGATGATTTTTTTTTGTTTAGCCGAATATCTCTTGTGTTATTGGAGCTTAACTCAACCAGCTGATTTTCTAACTGATTTTTCATAAACAATTACTAAATATGGTAACATTATTTAAAAAGGCGTCAAACTTGAAGCCTATTAGTTAATTATTGCATATATTTAGCGTTATTACGGTACTGGCGATTTTCTAATTCTTCAGTATTAATATCAAAATTTTTCGCAACGATTTATGACAAACTGCTTCAAGGTAATGCTCATAATTTTATGTCTAAAAACTAAGCGCTGATCTAAAACATTAAGAACGTCCTACCTAAACTGAAAATTATTGAGTTGAAAAATCCTTTGTACTAAACACAAAAGTTATTTTCGGTTAGCTTTTCATCAACTGCCTTAACCCCTTCGAAACCTCGCTTTCTCACAATTTGAAAATTGCGTTTTTGACTTTCACTTTGCCGAGAAACAAAAATATCACCCTAAACTGATATATACATGCATGGTCTATATACAAATATACATTATTTACAAAGTAAACAACAACAAACAATAAAATAGTGGTTTTTATTAGCATATATGCTCAAATTTTAACATCAATATTTTGGGTTTTAATCAAACTTTCAGAAAATTCCTAATTGCTTGTAAGCGTTGCAATCCCGAAATTTCAATAGTTTATTTAAACCTCACATAAAAGTATTGCTAGGGTGTTATTATGGTAAATTAAACAGAAATAATGTATGCATTTTTAATATATTCAGCATCAAGTTAAGTCTGGCGTTTTTTGTCGTTAATCATAACTTTTGACAGATTTGAGCTCCAGCTATTTCGTATTGTAGACGTTTTTGAGCATCTGTTTGTCTAAAGATGGAACCTTCCGGTCCAGTAGAAGCTATAATCACTTGTTTTATTAAAAACTTATCTTAAACACCACCTGTCTTTGTATATCAAACAGCATACATTTACTACAAAAAGGGTAACGATCGAACGTAAGCCTCCTCGTTTCACAATGAGCGCGCGTAACTTATTATTTATTATACCCGTAAAGTCGTATATGTAACAAACATTTTTATAACCAAATGGAATATGTCCAGATAAACTCGTATATTGACAAGACTGGCTTATTATAAAAAAAGCTAGAAGAGTGGTATAGTAAATCCTCTAATTGATTTTTTTTAATGTTGATTGCCATAAAGGAATTGCATTATATAAAAGTATTTTTTAAAGCTTGCTTCTCACTTGTGAAGAATGAGAACGCAAGCATAATTGTGGGCGCTATCATAATACAAGTGACGCAAAAATAAGCGCACGAAGACGTATCCAAAAACAAAACTTTTTTCTTTTGCGCTTGTCTTTGCTTACGTTGTACTTGCGTCACAGCTTTTCAAAGAGAACACCAATATCGCAAGCAATGAATTGAACATGGTGAATTAACCAACTTTACTCTAGTTTTCAAATCTTTTTGACTAGCTGTTTTCTCTTTTCTTCTTATTTTCTCTTAGACGTTTTTGTTTGTTTGTTTGTTTGTTCGCTTGCGTGGTCGTTGCTTTGACTTTACATTGTATGTTATCCTATATTACCTTTTTATTCTGATTTTCTTTCTTTTCAAAAAAGCTTTTTGGTTTTCCTTAGTGTGCATTTCCTAATTCTCCTACTTCCTTTTTTTTAGATTATTATTTGTTATTATTTCTTAAGCGTTCGGCACTTTTTCCCCTGCAGTCTTTCTCTCTCTTTTTTTGACATCGTTTGACCAACTCACATCAAGAATTTCTGCCACAGTTTTTCATAGTTTTCTTTCTCGCTCCATCTTTCCTTCACTGTTTTTCCTCTTTGTCTTTCTACTCAGTAAAATGGCGATACGCACTCATGGTCTTCTACAACCTCCATTTCGACAACAGACGCGACTGGCTTAGCTTTCTCCTTGTCTTTATCTTCTTGTTCGTTTTCATTTTTGTCTGTTTCCGATGACCTCTTTGCGCCTCCTTTGTCATCGTTCTTGGTTGTAGGCGATTTTTCGTCTTGTTTGTCTAAAACCAGCTCCTATAATGACATAATGGCTTTCTCATCAAAATGAAGAGTAATTCTGAATAATGAATGAGCAAACAACTTTATCTAGCGAGAAGACTAGCGTTATCTTCCGGACTCAGTAAAAGTACATAAAGACTGAACCAACACAACGTACGGAAATAGCTAGGAAAATAATTACTATAAAACAGACGTCACCCAGAAGAGAAATAATGCATTTCCACCAAAGCTACTAGGGAACACTACAAACGTTGTATATATACTTTCGTAGGTTGACGTCATTCAAATTTATGAAGACGCTGTTTACAACGTAAAATTCTGTTCAACTTACATTAACTTAGGATTGGACAAAGAACAAGAAAGTCTCCCCTCCCTCCCTTCCCCCGTCCCTCCCCCCCGTCCCTCCCTGTCATTGGTCATTCGAGAACTTCCGAACCTTTCTTCTCCACAAGAAGCTCGTCCTTTCCTAAGTATGTGCCTTTTGAAAACATTTAATTCAATACGGTACGACAAACATTTTCTATTTACATTCTCACCTTACTATCGTCATCACCGGAAGCACTAAATGTCTTTTGGGGAAAACAAGAAAAACATATTAATATAATGACTACTGTTAATGTTTATGCGAATTAATCTATCGTTGATTCACTTAATATTAAAAAGGTTGTCCTTGCTTTCGTAACGTCTTGCATTTCAAGACTGAAATAAAATAATGTTCAATATTCCTAGCTCTTTTTTCCGACGAAGGTCCCAGCTTCGAAACCTCAGTAAGTTATCTGTCTTTTTACGGTGTTACAGATTTCCATTCATCCCTTGTTGTATTTCTATTTATAAAATATTTAAGATATAACGCGCGCGCTGATTGGCTGGCTACCATGTTATATCAAAGGACAGAGACACGCTCGCGCTGAAACAGCGAAAAACATTATAAAAGCAATATAAGATGATGCTTTCTGTCTCTGTGATCTGTGGATATAAACACTCTGGAAGATGTAGAGCACTAGAAAAGCAAGAGAAACACTCGGCTACGCCTCGTGTTCCTAATCTTGCTTTTCTCTTGCTCTACATCTTCCATCGTGTTTATATCACAGTACAGAGACATGCGCGCGCGTTTTATATTCCTTAAACAGAGATGCAGCCAAAACTAGGTCGCTTGCTAGTCTTCTAATGTTCAATATATAATACATAGATCTCGTAATCCATAGATACGACTGTAGCTGCATCTGCATGACAATTAAGCCAAAACTTTAGAAATAAACGTTAATTACTATATGCAGTATAGTTTTATAAAGGAAAACATAAAAAAATGTATGCATATATAGCCAATAAATGTTTGCCACTTCCCAGAAATCGAGATGTTTGTGCAAAGAAGCGCGTGGACGTGGACATTTCAAATAGCGACTGAGATAAATTATTGTATTCCAGATGCACTTATTCAGCACATTCATAGATAAAGCACATGAAATTTTAAATATTACTAGTGTACCCAGGAGCCATTTCGGTCTCAGCTTCTACGTTCGATGAATTGGAAAAAGTCAACGTTTGTGCAAAAGCTATATATAGTCTGCTTTCTTTGTTAAGCATACTACACGTTTTATGAAAGACGACCAAAGGGAATGCAAAGGTTTGACTACCGGCTATATTTTTGTAAGTCGATAAAACAGTCTTAGTTCAGACGCCGTAACAGCGATGTGCCGTACCAAATTGTTGCAATGAAATACAAGAAAAGCTCGGTGTGTTAATGAATTTGGAACTTCTGGTTCGATTTACAATGATGGCCTAGGCACTTAGTACACCAGTGCTAGAAAAAGAATATGGCTCCAACTAGAACTTGAATCGCGAACGGCACATATAAAGAACGGTGTCCACTGATCCAGGCCTAAGTTGATGCAGAGAAACATATGAAAATGACCAGCTAGACTTTGGTCAGTCACTTCATCCCATGTGATTTATCACTACAGTTAAATAAGATAATTGGCTGCAAGGGTCAAATTAACTGTTATGCGTTAAATGCGTTCACCTGTAATTCATGGGTTTCATTTTGTTCATCCTTCCATTTAAACAGACCACTTGATTCCATATTTGGATACTGAGAACGTAATAGTTGCATATTGAAGAACGTTGCGTCATTATGTCCGATATGAGTGGATGACGTTGATTTTGAAATGGAAACGTGTCTTCTCAAACGCTTAATTTTGATCTGCAAAACATCAACGGCATCATACAGTTATTTTTTATGTAAATAAACAATTAAGGTAAAGCCTCAAAAACTGTTTGGTCGCAACCTTGCACTGCCGGTTTATTCTCCAGAGAAAATTTCAATAGATTAAGAAAGCGGAGAAAAGAATACATATTTTAAGAGTTTGCCTACCGTTTTTGACTGCTACACCAAGGAGCGGGGGAGGGGGGGGGGGGGGGGAAGAGAATCAGAATAAAGCAATAATTAATTAATTATTGGGGTACATATTACTTACTTAATTATTACTTAATTACTTAATTATTGGGGTACATATTACTTACTTACTTACTTACTTACTTACTTACATACATGCTTACTTAAGGTGGCTCGATATAGTTTTTTATTGACAATGCTTCCGTTTTTCACTTCACGAATTGAGCAACGTACTCTTGACCACCAGTTATTGGACTTGAATCAAAGTTTTGATTTTGGTGTATTTCACTTCTATTTGTGTTGCCATAGCGACGGTAAACAAAGATGGCTGAAATCAATTTTTCTAAAATATCTAGTCTCGAACTCGAGCAGCTCTAGACAAGGGACTACATGAGCAATGAACTACACACTAAGGCAAAGAAATTAAGGTACAATTCAAAACATTTTATCTAGCCGTTTTTGAATAAATTACAAACAATTCAAAAAATGAAATTTATTGATTAGCTTATTAAGTGATAAGCTTACCCTAGTTTAATCACAACGATTTTCCTGTGAGTAGATAAACTGAGTTCAAGGTTTTGTTGTTTGTCAGTTTCAGAGTAATTGGTGTTACCATGGCAACGATATAAAAATAAGGCTGAAATCAGTTTTTCTGAAATATCTCTTGATTTCTAAGAGTTCCCGGCACCCAAATACTATGTAACAAAGTACATACCAAGGTAAAGTAGATAACATGAAATTAAAACTCTTTGCTTGAAGTGATTTGGAATAAAGGACCGGAAATTGGTAAATTCGCATTATTTATGTTTTCGCGAATTATTCGAAAACGGCTTGATCGTATCAAATTTTTTGAATTTATCCTTGATTTTTTTGCCTTAGTGTGTAGTTTATTGTCTATATAGTCCCTTGTTCAGAACTGCTCGGGTTCGAAATATCTTTTAGAAAATTTGATTTCAGCCATCTTTGTTTACCGTCGCTATGGCAACACAAATCGAAGTGAAATAGACAAAAATATAAACTTTAACTTAAGGCCAATAACTAGAGTAAAAACCGTTTTGGTTGGTCAAGAGTAAGTTGCTCATTTCTTGGAATGAAAAACGGAAGCATCGTCAATAAAAGACTATATCGAGCCACCTTAATAGAAAAAAGCCAAAGGCCAATGTTTTACTTCGAAATTGCGGGGAGTGGTTGCCAAGATCTCCCGAGTCAGAGGCTCATGTATCAAGCGTTCGAAGGTGCGCTCTTTACCCTCTCTCCATCAATGCTCCGTTTTAAGGTTATTTAAAGCTAATTAAAACTACACGTATAGGAAAGAAGCCGAAACAAGAATGTGAAGTCATTGGGGATCGAACTCGGGACCTCTCGCACTGAAGTCCGCACACTAACCAACTGTGCCATCCTTGCTCCTTAAATAACTAATTAATTAACTATTGGGAATACTAATTAATATACATCACATAAATAAATGAATGGACGAATAAATGAATGAATGAATAAGTGAATGAATGCACCAATGAATGAATGAACAATGACTGTCTTTTTATATCACATTTATAACTTTAAGGCCGTTGCTTAGCACTTTGTAGTTGTCAAAGGATGCTTACCAGTAACACGATCAATATAACAGTGTAAACTATGACAACTGTTCCAGCTGCTATAGCAATTATCATCCATAGCTCCAAAGACTTTTTATTTTCTTTCTTCACTTTCTCTGCTCCAACTCTTTCCACTTTGTCAACTTTTACTCCTTTCAAAGTCTCAGATTTCGAGTTTTCGATTCTACTGATCAAGGTATTATCATCAATGTCTGAGTTTTGTCTAAAGTAAACTTTAAAGTCACACTTTACACTGCCTTTTCTAAAGGCTATGACTTGAATATACAGGAATCCTGGTGAATCCTTAAATACTTCTTTTAAACTTTCTTCAATTTCTTCTTTGAACATTCTGAACTCCTTTGTCACTGGTAGGGCAAAGTTTTTATCCCATTCACGGTCTATAACAGCGGTAACTTCAAAGATCTTTAAAGAGTCATCGACATTTATACCTAGTGAGAAGATATAGACATTAATTCGGTTAGTAAGTTCAAGTCTTTCATAATAAGTGTATCAGAAGTAACTATGTATCATAGTTTTACAACATAAGCCTTGTAGCGCACGATGACGTTAAAGCTCTTATAGCTACAATCATTGCCAGTATTGTTGGCACGATATTGTCGTGATGCGCGCGAAAAGTAGATGGCGATGAGATTGGCTCCCCCCGTGCCTCCTTTACAATGTTGCTGTGAAAATTCCGACACCTACGACTCGGCAATCAGTTCGAAATTCCTTTTATCGAGCAGCAACATTGCACAGGGGGGAGGGGGGTCCAATAGCACGGTCACAAAGTGTACAATTGTAGAAATATCCGTTGAATGCACATCGTGCCAACTAATTTTGGCAAGGATTGTAGGTAGTTTCCGTTTTTCGATTTTTTTGGTAAGGAGTGTTTGATTAAACAAATAAAGTGCATTAATACTTACTGATTTCGATACTGGTTGTTGTAGTCACAGCAATAGCACTACTTGTAAGAAGTGACACGATTATCAGTTTAGAGGAGACACCAGGCATTGTCAAAGAAGAATATGTCCTCTCACTTTTTAGTGGGCTTGCCGAAGAAGACACCAGAATTGGCGATTGACTTAGTGGAGAACTTAGCGATGGACTTGGTGGAAAACTTGGAGATGAACCTGGTATAGAACTTGGAGACGGACTTGGCAATCGACTTTGTAAAGAACGTGCAAGAGAACTTGGAGATAGACTTTGAATTGAACTTGGTGGATAAGAGAAGGATAAACTTTTTGATGAAACGTTAGTATTTGGCAAGGAAGACGAAGGTTTTTTAGCTTCTGATAGACTTATTATGGAAGACGAGGCTGCCTTACTGGGCAATGGACTTGATAACGGCAACAAAGGCGTTTGTGTTGGCGATTGTGGCATAGAAAAAGAAAAAGAAGGAGGAGAAGGAGAAGATGTTACTGGTATAGACAAAGCAGATATATTGCTGGGTGCTAGACTTAGTAAAGAGGAAATAGGAGTTAGGCCTGTTGATTGCACTGGTGTGAAAGACGAAGATGTGGCACTTATCAAAGTACTTGGTTTAGAAAGTCCTGGCGAAGAGGTGTCACTTGATTGTGGATACGTTGAGAAAGATCCCATGATCACTGGTACAGACAATGAAGATCCATCAACTGACAACAGCTTTGACAAAGAAGAAGAAGAAGAAGTTGAAAGCGATAATTTTATTGGTGCTGCTGAAGAAGACGCATTACTTGACGATAAACCAGATGGCTGAGAAGAGCTAGAAATCGTAATTTCTTTTTTGACTTCTGCAGTCGAAGAGGGCATATAAAATGACGAAGAAGACGTAAAAGATGGACTTCGAAATTCTATTGACATACTCACTGAAGGAGTGTACTCCATTGGCAAAGGAGACGACGAGTTTGGACTTGACGACTCCATTACCAGTGTAGATATTACAGGGGTATGCACTGACAACGAAGACGACGACGAACTTGGACCTGGTGAAACCCCTGGCATAGCCACTGAGGGGGTTACTTTCATTGACAAAGAACGCGAAGAATTTTGACTTGACAATTCCACTTCCATCGACGTCATTGAAGAGGTATAATCTACTGACAACGAAAATAAGCTTGGGCTTGGTAAAACCGTTTTTGTGGACAATGAAGGCGTTGTCATTGAAAAGGAAGTTGATTGCAATGGTGCGGTGGTAGAGTTCGTATGTGTCTGCGACCCATTTGGTGCCGAGGAACTTTGAAATGTGTGACTTGACGAGATCGCCAATACGGTTGCAGGAGAGTTCTTGCTCACAGTTTTATTGATTGTTGAATATGCATGATAAATATTTGGATCAGTAAGGCTTGTTGTCATGGACTCTGCAATAATGGAAACATTATCCATTAGAAATGTACGTTTACTGATCATACCGCTGACAAGACAATGACTCATTTTTTTCCTAGTTGCATAGCTTCTATCTTTTTATTAATCATATATATTAAGATCTGAACTGAGATATATGAATGTAATATAAATATAAATATATGAATATAAGTGTAGATACAAATAATTTGAATCGATATAGAGATCTCTATATAACCCCTAATTTGACATTTTGATAATCAATCCTTCAGGAATTGAAATCCTGGATGGTTTAATCAGTATTTTTAAATGAGGATGTCTCAGTTTAAGTTATAAACATTTGAAATCGAAAAATGTAAATGAGGTCACGTCAATCAAGGAATTTGCCTCATCCTAAAGAAGGTAGTCGAAGAACACCGTCGATCAACAAACAAACTACGAATGTCGCAGAAAAAACATAAACGATAATTATCGGACCCTGTAAACGAAGTTTCAGACGATCGATTGCCTGATATTGTTGCTAATTTTGCAACAAATATGTTTGAGTGAAGTAGCAAAAAAAAAAAAAAAAAAACTCACCATATCATGTAGCTCAGTTAGGTAGAGCATCGGGCTAAGAACTCCGAAGGTCGTGGGTTCAAATCCCGCTCAGCCCAGAATTTTTCTAATCAACTAGTTAGTAAACATTCTGGGTTCGAGTGATACTAGTTGGCATTGCTGTGTTTGTAAATACCATGTATTTCAGCAAATATGAAAATATTTTGCATTTGAAAACTAGTAATAATATTACCTCTCCTTTTTTTGTTTTGTTTAAGTAATGATTCCTGAGTTGACGTCACGTTATTTGCATTTTCAGATCTCAAATGCTTAAACCTCAGAAAGGAAATTTCTATATCCAGAAATATTAAACCATAAATAAAGCTTTTCGATTCTAGAAGAAACGATAATCAAAATTTCTAATCAGGGGTTAGGGGCACTTTGAAAAATATCACTAAATATAATGTAGTGTCTTATGTAATGCAGTATTTTTTAAGGAAAATCGTATAACTATTTTTAAAAAACTCATTAATAATTCATAAGGCAAACACAATGAAAATCGCCACCGTGACGAGTGTCTTTATATCTGATAAAGATTCGGCCTAATTTACATGAACTTTAACCTCGATTTTCTCCAAGATAAATGAAGATATTTTTGAATTTCTTTTAGAGAACAACTCTAATATGTGTTGGAGTTTTTTAAGCCGTATAAAGAACTCGAGATCGTGTTTTATCGGTATAAAGATCCTCGCCTACGGCTCGGATCTTTATATCCGATAAAACACTCTCTCTCGTTCTTTATACTATACATAAAACACTAAATGCAGGGGCGGATCCAGATCTCAGATTGAGGGGGTTCACTTCACATTCTATATTGTACAAAACAATAAATACTGGTTATTAGGTTGTGCTTTATTTTTAGGATGAGGAAGGGGGACACCCCCCCCCCCCCCTGGATCCGCCCCTGAAATGGGTAAAGCATAAATATGAATATGCATAAATAGAAAACCTGTATAGATATAGAGATTATTTCTATTTCTTTACAGCTGTGTAAATGAGAGGACGTATTACTATAGGAAAGTATTATATTTAGATAAAGGAAAAATAATAAGTCTTAAATTAACATGTTAATTAAAGGAAGTATTCTCGGAGATCACGCCTTTATATTTAAAGTGTTTTTTTGGGGAGGGGGAGGGCTTTATGTTTTTTATATGAAGATCAAGGGGGCCGGATTTCGTTCCATATACGGAGGGTCTTGAGGGCAAAGCGAGATACCTAGTACCTACGGAAATGAATACGAAAATATCTTTCTGTCTGGTGAAATATGTGTGACAGTAAAAGTCAGATCGAACTGAAAAGGATGACAGAGGAAGTAGGAAGAAGGTTGTTATTTCCTCAGTTTTCATAGGAAAGTTCTCATGGCTCTAATTTGTTTTTTGATACATTAACGCAGTATGTTAGCATTAACTGGTTAAATTTCAGCCGGCAACAAAGCAATCTCTTCGTCCCCATATTAAGCCGGCCGGGTAAGCCGGTCGAGTAAAGTTTTAAATTCAACTGAACTAACTAACTCGACGAACTTCAGAAGTGTTACTCTTCGTTATCATATTGGGTTCACAACCAGTTTGTTGCTTGACACTTGGCCTAATAATTTGTAGTTAATTGAAAAATAATCCAAAAAGTTGTTAACTCAGTGATAAATAAATTTATAGTTTACTGACATTTTAATTATTCTATTAAAGAATTGTCAATATTTTTAAAACCCGACAATAAGAAGTAGTAGTAAACTTAGATTTGGTGAAAGGATTAGTACATGTAGTTAACTGACAATCGGTTACCCCAATTGACAAATAAAAAGCAATGTAAAAAAATTGAATGACCCTCTCAAACATTTGTTGTGGCTTTGATCGCCTGTTCCATGGAATATATAAACTGGACATCAAACATCAACTTCTTTTGTAGCAGTTTCGATCGACATCCTGTTCTCAAAGATCAATAAAATTTGAGAAACCTGGATCCCCTAATTGAGATATGATCATACTCTAATGCAACAATCTCTGAATCACTACGATTAAAACATTAATTGGTGACTTACCATTTAGCACGCTGCTCTCGCCCATACCAATGATGAGGAGAAGAAGGCAGAAGGATTTTCCGAAGAGGAGAGTCACACCAACCATATTATTCAGTAGTCTTGCAATATTGAAGCTCGAAGTCGAAGAAGAACTAGATCAGAATGTCAGTAGCCACTTTCAACCACGGTGCCAAAGGAATGTTCAAGTTACTTCCTTATAATAAACAGATCAGTCTGGAGCCAACAACTGTTGACCAGAGCCTGTTTGGTTTAACGGGCTGACCAAGAATAGGGAAATGCTTACAAACAATCACACACTTGCAATTTGATCGAAAGTGAAAATAATGATTCTGATATGGATTAGAAAGGAATGTGACATTTGCTTGGGATTTGCATACATAAAAAAGTGTTCATAACATTCAAATTAAATGAAATGAGCCTCTGCTCTGACCTTTGAGTAAACATTTTATCTATACATAGCAGACTGTCATGACCTGACTGCTTTCTTTAGAAATCTTTGAACAAATAATTTACCGTTGACGACTGATTTAGACACTAGAATGCGCTCTATTAATTTCAAGTGCGGTTGAAACTAGAACAGTTATTATTATACTTTGATTATAGTAATTTATAAGTAATTTGGTTTTTCGCTCAGTTACGATTATGAGATAACAGGCAGTTACTATGAAGCTCTCAAGAGTAGAAGCATGCATTTATAAAAAAAGAAAAAGACAGCGAAAGAACATAAAACTATGATATGTTAAAAAAATATGGCATATTCAACACAGACAGAATAAAAATATCATCTGAAATAAACCCTAGCTTAATCGATACCATTTGTCAGAGATTCCGAAATAGAAAATGGACGTCAAGCAGGCGGTATGGTTAATTATATGTACATTGAATTATGAATCACCAAAACGATATACTTACAAATTTCAGACCCTTCCAACGGAAATTGTCTCTTCACTTTCAAAACTCTGACGAGTAGTGATTTACATTTATATTGTTTTTTCTTTTGTCCTGTTTCACATTTAGCTCTCAAATATAGGCCTTACATCATGATTGCTTCTAAAAATGCCTTCTTTTGTTGATGGAGTTTTGCGTACCACGAAAGCCGAGAAGGACCATCTATTTCTGACGTCTACATTTAGACTTCCTACTTGAAAATTGAAAATGAAAATTTTGGACTTGACTGAAGTTCAGACTTTTGTTTTGATCAACTTGATTGACCCTGCCGTATGTGAGCCCTCGATCTCATATTTATCGGGTACAGCGGTCGTTGAGGGAGGCTTCCTACAATTTCTCTAGTACTCGACCGGTCAACTTGAAACGGCTGTAGTTCTTTCATGAAAGCACCCACAGTTATGAACTTTCGTCCACTTTCTACATAAAGACTGAAGTTTTTAATGGTGTGTTTTTTGTTTACATCGGGGTTACCATAGCGACGAAACGATTACGGACCTTTTAATTGACGTTTATAAAAGGGGAACTACTAGAGAAACAAGATAGCACTGAGTTGTCTTCATCTCAATGCTTGGTGTGGAGCAGAGTCCCTGAACCTGTTGTTGTCAGTTGAAGTCGAAAGTCGTGCTGACACAAGTCTTCTAGTTCAAAATTTTAATCAATAAATGTTTTATCCATGGCTTTTTACCTCACATGGTCAAACAGTCAAAACTTCCATCTTAAGCATATGTAAAATTAGGCTGTAGGCTCTTTGGACTTCGCAAACTAAATATTTTCGACAGATCGAAAGGGAGTTCGATTGTTTGTTTTAAATATTTCAGTTTCGTTTGCAAAGCGACAACATTCCTGTGTGAGGACATCACTTTCGTAGCGTGGGCTGGCTAGCGATGCGTTGTCAATAATTATCAACTGGAGGTAGTCAAATTCTCTTGTTAATTAACAAAGCGTAACGCAAGACAAATCTTTAGCACCTAGGGGAAGGCAGCTCTTCTATACCATATACCATAAACTAGTCATCTATATATATATATATATAACCAGAAAATTGTAGTATTTCATCCGTTTCGCAAAAGAGTGCTCAATGATGAACATCGCCATCAATATTGTAGTGAAATACACCATGAATATTGAATAATTTGTCCTCCTTTCTTCAATTTATATATATATATATATATTGTATGTTTTAAGTATAGTTTTCTTAACCATAGTAGCTAGCTTATAAAAAACACGATTCTTGGTCTCCGCCGATGGTTGATCGCCTCGTTGAAAACAAATTTTTTAACCTCGTTACTCCCCCCCTCCCCCCCCCCCCCCCCCCCCGCCCCCGGATATATATGCTTCCCCACTATACCACCTCTTCACACATGAACCATTTACGAACTTGCAGAAGTCCATGCCTAGAATGATCAGAAGATTATTGTGCCACACGAGTACTTTTATTAACCGCGTATATTGTGCTGCGATTTAACAAAAGAAATGGTGAAAAGAAGAGGGGATATTATAACAAATAAATGGAAGACTCAGTTATAATCGGGGGCTTATAATCAGTCTAATACTTAGTTCGCTATTTCCCCTAACTAGCCATAATTGTAAACCAATAACTAATACCTCCTCAAAGTTTAGTTTATAAAACATAAAACCTTTTTCCCTACATAAGTTATTTGTAGAATTTTTCTCAGTATATTTTTATTGGGATTTGTGCTACTAATTACTTTGTTTTGTTATGCCGTCATACACGATACTTAATAGAAAACAAGGTCACGTATTCATCTAGATTCGTTAAATGTGTTATAGGAATCAGCTCTATTGTGTTCGCGTTTTATCGTTCCATTGGTTCTTTAAATAACACTGACTTGTTTGCTACTAGTGTTTGCCGGCTACATAGCAATAAACTGAAAAACATAAACATACACAGCACTCATAAATATTTAAGATTATAGAAAGACACTAATATACTACTAGTTGTAATTCTTAGCCGAAAAAGATATCGCGCTTTGCAAATCACGTTAAGCGATCGACACCTTGCATGTATCGTTTAAAACACCCTTTTTTGTGGAACGATGCGCTATGCGATCACTGACGTCAAAGCTCTTTTCTCGAAAATCTTATACGAGTGTGAATATCTTCGACGTCTGCAGCTTTTTGATGGGCATTGTTGTATATCATGCATGTAGTGACAGTTAATTAGCAACACGTCAGGGGATTTTGAACTAGAAGTCTTGTTGATGTTAACAGACTGGATTAGAAAAACTTGGTAACTAGGTCACACGGCAAACATATGTACCAAATGGGCAAAACTCAAAACTCATTTAACAAATAGCATTTTTAGTTGGATATAGACGAGGCTGCATAGGCGAGATAGGAAACACTGAGTGTTTCTTGGGGAAAAAACATATTTCAGTCCTAATTTGGTGTTGTTTAGGAAGCTATTCAATCGTTTTTCAACTATTTTTCATGCGAGCTGAAGAAATTTCTCGCAGTTGTGCCTTGACGTCTGGCCGGTAATTGCTTTTCACTGCACTGTTGACATGACTGACGTTATTTGGGATCTAGAACCGGAGTAATCTGATTGGCTAATGTTAAGATGTCCAACTGTCGCATGACTTCAATAATTACATACTTCGATGGTGAAAATCTTATTCAGTTGAAGTTCTTCAAAATTCTTGGGAAACTTTTACCGACTGACTAAACTAGTCTCAACCAATCAAAAAGTCCTCAAAGTTTTCTTTTTAAACTCCAAAACATTTTGTACAAAATGACAGTAAAGACTGTTCTGAGTGTTTTCATCTTATCGATTATATTTCTTCAAAATGAAGGTATGAAAACGTTGCAAGCATTATTGCACCACTAGATCGCACCATCTCACTTCAATACTTTGAACATAAATAAAAAGAGGAATTCAAGATATTCATCAATATCATTTAGAAAACCACAAACTGGTAATGTACGTTCAACCTTTGATTTCAAACATTCAAAATTATTTGTCAAATGGATGACTTTTATCTAGATAAATTATTGATGAAGCGTTGTCTCTGAAAGCTGGTTTTCATACATATATATCGCAACATATAAAAATATACTTCAATAAATGTTCTCTTTTACTTGTTGATCAACTTTTGCAGAAAGATTTTGCTCTGTTTTAGCTCCAGGTGATTTCCCTTAAATTTATAGAACAGAAAAACCGGCTTTCTTCTCGAAAAAATAGTTCAGAAGTGAAAAATTAAGTCGAGCAACTTACAACTGAAAATGGCTGAGACCGGCTTATAGAATCGTTCGAGTTGCACTGTAAAATGAGTTTGTTGGGCTTCTTAAATCACTCAAAAATCAGTACCATAATATTTGGAAAGATACTCTAGTGGTATATTTGTAAACTTTCACAGATATTTTTATCTTTACGCATTTGTTTGCTGAATGCAAACTGTTTGAGGGAGGCTTAATCTTCTAATTCACCTTAATTTCAGCGATATCCATATTTCATCAAGAGAAAAAGTTATACTCCTTCTACTACTCCTTATCATTAGTATCAAAAATAAACCATTAGCTTACACCATGCTTAATTTAACTTTTTTTCTAATTTCTACTATGGTTACTACATTTCAACTAGTTCATTGTCTACATTTCAAAGCGCTAGGAGGGTCTTGTTTAGACTGATTTTTTGAGAAACCAAAGTTCAAAATCAAACTGAAGAATCAAGACAAAGAATGATATCAACTATAGGAAGATCTTTGTTGCATGACGTCAATGTTTACATTTTACTTCATTAGCATACGGTTAAAAATCAATAAAATTAGAAACTGAGTGAAAAACTTTTAAGAGCTTTTTAATATAAGTAATCTACGATTTTTTTTAGTTCTTTGCATGCAATATTACTGATTGATTGATAAAAAAAATTACGCGCCAGATATCAGCTTCCAATTTGATTTCAAATTTCAGAGTGGCAAAAGTGCTAATGAGCCCAAACATCCTCTGAAGAATTTAGAGCTTTTAAAACCGCATCACGCAAAATCTATTGCTTGTGTCAATGTCAAATTTCCAAGAAAAGCTAGTTTTGCCATGCCCTTTAAATATTTAGAGGTGATTGGTGTTAATTTGGTTGAAAAGAGAAGAAAAATGACTATGCTAATGAGCAAAAACAATACTAATCATGTTAATGACTATTCAATTTCGATGTGTACTGAGCAGCAAGTGATAACATCTGCGCATGTCTCTAACTTCTATTGTCTTGGACAAATGGATAATTTTGAAAGGATAATTTCTAGCTGTTCATACTTCTGCACTCGACTGTAATGCTCCGAAAAACTTTGGGGAGACTATATACGAGAGAGGTAGCCGTAAGCCAGGCTAAAAACGTAACTGAGACCACTTCCGTCCAGCGGCTCGCGCATACTCATCATGTTATCACTTGCTGTTTGTGTACTGACTACGACTATTGTCAAACTACATTGAAACTAAAGCTTTGAAACATGCTTCACTAGAGTGGTTTTCATCTATTAAATAGTTACTAAGCTAATACACACTAGTAGATCCCAATTCCACTGTTTCCTTTTGTTGAATTTTGACTGCTATACACTAATAGCTAGTTAGTATTTCACAGTCCGATGAAAATCACTCTAGTCAAGAGTACAAACACTAAAACCGTGCAACACAAATAGTACTATATAGTGCTATTTTATGCTAATTCTATTTTTTCTTTTTGTTTCATTAGCACTATTTGTATAGGTAATCATACGGTTTCGAGTTCAATTTGGAATTAATTTGCACGAGTGTGTTTTTCCAAGATTATCAAAATTGTACAAGTCCGTAGGGCGAGTGCAATTTGAGATCTTTGAAAAACACACGAGTGTAAACTAATTCAAAATTGAACGAGAAATCATATGATTACTTATTAATAATATACATGAAAAAATGTCTGTCACAACTCAACAAAAGTTTGAACACTCGGTCAATCAGCGAACAGACTGAGTCGACCAACTAATGTTTTGCAGCTTAAGAAAACTCTAAACGTTCTTATTTCTAAAGGCCGAAAATGTCCCCCCCCCCCCCCCGAAGAAAGTTTATCAAATCAAAAATGAATTGCGCTACTGACGCCATCACACGTCATCGAGCACGCGCTCAGGTGTTATTCAAAAATGTTCGCTCTTTTGCATAGAAAAAAACTCATCTGTTTCTAAAATTTTTCCATGTATATTATTAACAGGAATTCTAGTCCAATTTGGAAGAAATTTGAACTCGTGGGATTTTAAGGCATCAGGGTACCCCTAGCGACCGGTGTGCGTTCAACTCTATATTGCGCCAAAACGTTTAGTCTAAACCCCATTAAAGTATACATTTTTAGAAAGCTGAATAAATGTAGAAACTATTTCTATTATTTTTATCGTAAAATAATTTTTTCCTTTGTAATAGGTTAGAGCGAATTATTCAAATTCTCACCGAGGTGTCTTCGCGGAGTTCCCGGTCAACCAATATTGATCCGAAAACAATGTTTACTATCATTCTGAGATCATGAGATATCACTTGTCAAAAGGGTGTCTCAGAATTTTGATTAGTTGCCCTGTTGTTCCGTTCCTAAAGTTACAACACCGCTAAAATAGCTGTATCCGATACAAAACAGACGATAACTTTGGAATGGAACAAAAAATCGAAAATTGGATACATACTTTTGAAGAACAGCTATCGAAGACGACCTCTGCTTAATTTCAGATGAATCCATCAAATTCCCTTTGACCGGGAACTCAAAATACACGGCTAATTGAACGTAAATTCACTTCCGAGAAAAACGCGAGAATGTTTTTGAAGCCAAGAAGCGAGTTTGTTGATACAAGGGGATTATAACACCTCATAATCTTACCCGATGACAGCTGAAGTTAAGGGCAGCCAAAATCTTGTTATGTTTCCCACACAAATGGCGGAAGTCAAGGCAATTTGATTCCATTGAACTTTGGCTCTTGTTGAATAATCTTTTTACAAAGGTTTCGATAGTTAAAACAAACATATTCTTCATCGACAGTCCCTCTTGATGACAGGTCAATTGACAATTGGTGTCAACAGATAATGGACAGGGATTAAGCCGGAAAAAGGTTTTTCGCTTATAACTCGCCATTAAAAATCGCTAGTGAAATATTTTTTTTCACTAAATCATAGCTTATTGTGTATTCTATCAGAAAATGTAAAAAAGTAAAAATCGCCCCTTTTGAGAAACTTTGGGGCATCCTGATACCTTAAAAAGCTCAAATTGCACTCGCCTAAAGGTTGTGCAATTTCAAACTCTTTAAAATCCCACTAGCTCGTTCAAATTTATTCCAAACTGCACTCGAAACCATATGATTTCTTATACAAATACTACAAAGTGTTGCACGCTTTTAGTGCTTGTACTCTACCTAGCTGTCCTGATATATATCTTGATTTTTTATGATTTTTCAACTGAACAAACAAACAAACAAAAAGACCCTGGGAACTGTTGATTTTTATGTACAGTATATTACTGAGTAAAAGTTACAGACCTTTGATAATAGATAAACTAAATGCGAATGGGGGGAAAAATTAAAAAGCCGATAAGTTTTAACTCGTATATATCAATCCACCATCTTGAAATCTTTATGCACAGATAGACTGCTCAAATCTTCAGCACAGGTGCGCACACATCAAACATGGGCAAAATGACCACAATACGGAAGAAGAGAGGCGTGTTAAGTTTTATGCTAGATGACGATAATTTAAGGCATTTTTTCATGATATTAATTTGCAAGTCATACCTTATTACATGAAATTCTTGCGACATTTTAATTTCAATTTTAATTTTAATTTCACGATTTCGGAGATCGCATAATTGTAACATTGCAACACTTTAGCCATAGCATAACATAGCATAGCATAACATAGCATAGCATAGCATAGCATAGCATAGCATAGCATAGCATAGCATAGCATAGCATAGCATAGCATAGCATAGCATAGCATAGCATAGCATAGCATAGCATAGCATAGCATAGCATAGCATAGCATAGCATAGCATAGCATAGCATAGCATAGCATAGCATAGCATAGCATAGCATAGCATAGCATAGCATAGCATAGCATAGCATAGCATAGCATAGCATAGCATAGCATAGCATAGCATAGCATAGCATAGCATAGCATAGCATAGCATAGCATTGCATTGCATTGCATTGCATGGCATGGCATGGCATGGCATGGCATGGCATGGCATGGCATAGCATAGCATAGCATAGCACAGCACAGCACAGCACAGCACAGCACAGCATAGCATAGCATAGCATAGCATAGCATAGCATAGCATAGCATAGCATAGCATAGCATAGCATAGCATAGCATAGCATAGCATAGCATGGCATAGCATGGCATAGCATAGCATAAACCTGTATCCCTTACTGGCATTCATAGGACTAAAGTAGGGTTAATGGATGTATTCAACCAGAAGCCCCCACTAGGAGCATCCAGTTGATGTATTATCTAATGCGGCGACGGCACACACAGTATATATATATACATAAGAATGCCAAAAAGGAAAGAAACTTTTTGTCACACAACTGCAGATGGAAACTCGTCAAAAGCAGAAGCATGGGGAGACAAAGTAAAAATAGATCAGAACGATGTGCTGACATGCTGCAAAGAAATGTACAGTTAAAAAGTTTCTTTCTAGCGATTACCATATCTCGGAAGAGTGATCGGAAGGTATTGAAACGTTCCGCAATTTGCATCAGGTGCTAGAATGCACGAAAACATGACAAACTAAAACAAAGGAGCTACATCATGCATCAATGAGTTGTCGACCACTGTATCCGGCTGAAAAATATACTGATTTGAGGCTGATATTTTACAGCCGTAAAATAATTCAACGAATTTGAAAACGCTATATCATATCAACTATTACCTAAACTAAACCATACTAATTTTTAAACAATATTTATCGAAGGGATCTTTAAGTATTGCAGTTTATGAAACAATAGAGCGAAATTTGGGCAACAGAAGCAAATTCAGCATGTCCATATACATGAGTTCGGCTCACTTTTCTCGATATCAATCAATGTGATTTCTCTCGTCTCTTTCAGTAGCCAAATTTGATATCTTTACAACAATTTGAGATGAAAAATTAACTTAGATGTGCTACTTTCTTTTTAATTGTAGGAGATTCAAAAAGTTGTTTTGTTTACGCTCGATTTTTGCAGTTAAAATCTCTCGTTGATGATATTTCGAAAATGCTCTCTCAGAATTTGATTTAATTCGCTAGAGCTAAAGACAATGATGTTAACTACAAGATCACAATTGAGCATTTTTCAAGAATAAGCCTAGAACTCATTAAAATCGAGAACGTGTAAAAAGGGGAATTTTTTTAAGGCGTCGCCATAATAGCGCCTACCTTCATATAACATACGTCATCATAAATTTTGATCTTTGTCTGGTAAGGGTGCAATACTTAATTTACTATCAGACTGCTCATGAACGTATAGTTTTCACTCAAAGACGACTGGTAGCTCTACGGAAAAATTCGATCGAGCCACCTTAAGTCGGCCAACTTTGCAAAACATTTTTTTACATGTTTTATGTTTTATAAGTGTCTACGTGGCAGTGGTGGAGGACCAAGCAATGTATGACCAATTTGTAATGGTAAACGAATACACTCTTTCTTTACTAAATGCCAAAATTCCCGTTTGTATAATTTTTCGCGTCATTTTGTGTTCGCCGACACTTCTTTTTCGCAATCGGAATACTTCATTTTGCGGTCTTCTAATCGCGAAAATCGCGAAATTAAAATGTTGCGAAAATTATGTAAAATAATGTATTCACAATTGATTTAGTGCTTTGCATGCTAACCTTGGCCAAACCACGTCCAAACCACAGGCTTAGCAATACCTGTATGAGTGGAGGCATGCAGTTGTTACTGTGGTATCTGAACGATTAACAACGCTCCGCGAATTTCTCTTCTAGATTCTCTCTTATCTTTGACTTATTGTTTTTTGTTTTGAATAATAATAAAGATCATGAGTTTTATAAGAGTTTTTTGCCATAAAAGTATCAATAATAGCAGTTTTAGGTCTTCTACTTTCGGGAAGTCATTTCATGTCACGGTCTAAGTTTAGTCTTGATTTTCTCTGCGTTATGTTTGTTGTAAACTCAATTTAATTAAATGGATATTTTGCTTAACTGATTCCCGTTAATTGATGTCGAGATAATTCATTCTAGCACCGTACCTCCGTGAATGTTCATTTCCTATAATAATGTAGCATTGTCTCAATTGATAGTTTTTATCGACTGACAGTCATTATTCCCTTCATATAGCCAATCCAAACATCACTGAACACCCCGACTCCCAAACTGTTTCTGCGGGTTCTAATGTTACCCTGAGATGTAACGCCACAGGAAGCCCGGTACCCGACATAACTTGGAAGAAAAATGGATCTAAAGTAGCCGAATCTCCTGAGGAAACAACCAATCGGAACTCGCGATTAAGTCTACTCCATCTCATAAATATACAGTCAGAAGATGAGGGGCTTTATGTCTGCATGGCCAACATCAGCAACAATACAGTCTCCTCTAACATATCAAATATAACTATAGGCAATGGTGAGTAAAGCAAATGGGCCCAAAGACAAAAGGAAAAAATTATGCTTTAGCAACAGTTTCATATAAAAAGATCACAATTTTTTGCGCTGAACGTACCCTTAAAACCCCTATGGCGTAATTTTATTTATTTCGAAAATCAATTCGAGAGTATAGTGAAAATAATTTTATTTTTTCTAATATTGATCCCATATTCTCATATTCTCACGATGATATAAAAGTTTTTAAACTCAAAATGCAAATGCGATGACGTCAAAGAAGGCATGGACGTACTTCAGGTGGTATTTGCGACAAGAGCTCTTCCATTGGATAACCAACTTTTCAGTTTGCTAAACGCAGGTTTTATCTATAGAACTGATTTAGGAATAGAAAAATTACAATCTTTTGGATTGAGTCGTTTTTGTATCATAAAGGATGCCTCCTCTGACGTCATCAAATTAGCATAAGAGCATTTAAAACGCTCATAACTCAGAAATATGAAGTCTGCAACTGGTAACGTTAAACTGTTTTCACTTAATAAATAAGTCATTTTTAGAACAAAAAGAAATCATTGGGGCATCATAGGGGCTTTAACAAAAATACCCTCCTCTTCCCCTCGATTGTTGTACCGGTCAGGTATAATCACATTATCAATGAGGAATTCGTGATTCCAATATATCATTAATAGCTTTAGGCTGCAGGGCGTTCGTTAATAAAAAAATACATCGATTTGTCGTTTGAAGTTCCTGAAACAAGCAATAAGTTACCCCAGAATCATCTCTTCCACTTATACAATCTAGATCTATGCATGAAAGTCACATTTTGATTTTCTTTTGATTTAATTTTAATGTATCCAGTAACTGTCGTGGAGGCTCCTTCTACATCAGACGGAGTTCTTCCGAGTTCATCAGGAGGGGCCACAACTACTCAGAGTTCTGGAAGAGGTGGCGGAGCAACAACTACTCAGAGTTCTGGAGGAGTTGGCGGAGTAACAACTACTCAGAGTTCTGGAGGAAGAGGAGAAGATGGCGGAGCCAACACCACTGGGAGTTCTGGAGGAGGAGGTGGCGGAGCCACAACTACTGGGAGTTCTGGAGGAGGAGGTGGCGGAGCCACAACTACTCAGAGTTCTGGAGGAGGAGGTGGCGGAGCAACAACTACTCAGAGTTCTGGAGGAGGAGGAGGAGCCAACACTACTCAGAGTTCTGGAGGAGGAGGAGGAGGAGGAGATGGCGGAGCCAACACTACTCAGAGTTCTGGAGGAGGAGGAGGAGATGGCGGAGCCAACACTACTCAGAGTTCTGGAGGAGGAGGAGGAGGAGGAGCCAACACTACTCAGAGTTCTGGTAACGTCGATGGCAAGGCCAGCACGACTCAAAGTTCTGGAGAAGGCAATGGCAAAGCTACCACTTCTCCGGGTTCTGGAGGGGAAAATAACGGGAATACGACTCAAAGTTCAGGAAATAACCAAGGCGGCACTACCACTCAAAGTTCTAGAGGAGATGGTAATGAGAGCACCACGACAAGCTCAAAGGGTATTGATTTCAAATTTTTGCGTTATAATAAGCATCACGCACACGGCAAACGGCAGACGGCAGACGGCAGAGAGGAACACGTGACCTACGAATTTCGCACCTGACGTTGCGCGTTTGGTACTCAAACGAAAGAGCGACTTTTCACGTTTACGGCAAACGCAAAATGATCCATCCTCGCGATGAAAACAGCAACGCCAAACGCGAAAAAAGCAGGTCATGTGATCCTCTTTGCTGTTTGCCGTTTCTCGTGTACGTGATGCTTAATCTCTCTAATAACAATGATGATGATGATGATGATGATGATGATAGTGAAAATTCAGAGAGGCATCTTCCAAGGTGAGACTCGCTGCCTCTTACTTTGCTTTTGAGATACCTAAGACTCTCAAACAAAGGCTTATAGAACTTGAAGTTAACATCAAACCAAAACATCTTCAAACATCTGTGTTACGCAATTCGGCAAGGATTTTGAGGAAGGTCCTGGAAATCTAAGGAGACAAGGAAATTTGTTCTCACTGTATTTGATTATTTTCCAAGGAAAACACCATCACTTCATGATTTGCTATAATCTGAATAATAATAATGATAATAATAATAATGGAAACTTTATTACCTTTTTTGCCTAACTGCAATTGCAAATCTCGCAACATGTAGGTAATTTACAATTGGCTACTTCAATCGTATACAGATAATATCATACATAAGAACATAACACAATAAATCTGCTTGATAACTAGAACTTCATCAGATCTGGATCAGACCAAGATTTGTTTCTACAGTGAGCAGAAAATATAATATGATGATCTAACTGCTATCTTTGTGATAGTTTTGATTATAAATTTCTGTTGTTTGCTGTCAAGACTTAACTCATCTAACATTGTTACTTTTTAGCGAAAACACCAAGTGCACTGACAGATAGATTAACGAACACGACTTTCTTGTGATAGTGGCGTAGATTATCAATAGTTCCTTTATATTTAGTTCTTTTTCTATAGTTATATTATTCTGGAGGTTTGACTCAAAGCCAACAGTCAGTTATATATAGCGTATGCAGCCTAGTCCCCAGGCGTCCTCTGCGAGCGCGAGAGAACGCCTAGCGAATAATGCCAAAAGTGTCCTTGATTTGACCAAAAGTGTCCCTGATTTGACCAACAGTGTCTCTGACCTTTAGCTGACTTAACAACTTGAATTTTTAATGTTTTTCCAACAATTTCGGTGGAATGAGTATCGACATTCAGCAATATATACCAAAAATTGGATTTTTATGAGTTTATATGTTTTTAAGAAAGCATAGAGGATCGATAGAGGAAGATTATAAACTGTAAAGGGGATCTCAGAGTCAAGAGACTACGCACAAGTACATTTTATTCAAATCTGTTACATTTTCAAACACTCACAGTCTTAGCAGTGATTATAAAACTAACTGAGTGAAGTTTGTTCGCAATAAAATTTGAATCGAACCTTGTTGCGGCTAAAGGGAACTTGATAAATATCAGATACATTACATTGTATTACAGAGAATCTGACGGAGATTTGTTTTGTTTCAAGTGCATAAATATATGTGGATTTAACTGAACTAGTGACAGTAGTTTGTGTAAATAAAGCAATTTCAATTCACCAGAAATTTTAGCGATATAGATAGCCACTAATCACTAAGAGATTTTACCTTCGAAGTAGAGAATCAAATAGTAAGACCGAACACAACAACTTATCGTATTGCTTCGATCGATGCGAACACACAACCGTTAGAGTTTTGAACTCAGTTCAATTCAGTTAATTTCACATATAGGGTGTCCTGTGAGATCCGGGAGCATTTAATTGCGAAGTTAACAGCGTCTTCTAAAGCATCACGTTTGTCTCTAAGTTAGCGTCCGCCATCTTGAACTTTGGCATTATTCGCTAGGCGTTCCCGTTGGAGTCACTCTGTGACGTCACGTTTTAAATGATAGACGGGATAGCCTGGAGACTAGGCTGTAGCGTATGGTAAAATCAAAGATATTCTTGGGTAAACTGGATTGTGCCAAGGACCAAATGTTGCTAAGTTTTAGCAGAGAGTTGTTCAGAACATTAGAATAAAAAGACCCTTGTGAGACAAGATGATTTTGCAGTTTATACTCATGATTAGCGCATGGAAATCTTTGATGACATCTTTGGTAGATTTATAGACATCATGCTGAACATTGGTGTGGTTGCTTGATGATTTCCAGAGATGTTGCACTGGTGTATTAGGTGGCGTAGAACTGTTTGACATTGAGTAAATTTAACAGAACGAAGGAGGACAGATCTCCATTGCCAGAAATTCCGATTCACTATGTGTGGTGCAACAAACAAACGAAAAAACAAAAGACTAAATTCCCTAGAGGGATTCAAAACAAAAACAAAAACAAACAAACAAACAAAACCAATAAAAATCTAAATTTGTAATTAGCCACAACAAACAGATTTACAAAAAGTAATTTAAGTTGAGACGTTTAGGACCGAAAGAAATCTTTTGATTATTGGAGTTATATTATGGAGAAATTTTGGATAAGAAGCGTAGCTGTCGGAATGGCATGCATACGAAGGGAACGGAAACATTATTGATTAGTAACTTAGAAAGGAAATGGACGGACTTGGTTAAGGCTTCAATGCCAAAAGTGATACATTTATCAACACGTATTATCATGTGGCACAAGTATTATCATTGGCACAAGAGAGTGAAACGATTTAAGAGGTGTTGATTCTCTTGTTCTTGACCAGTGATAACCTGAGATCACTGAGATGGAGGATGTGGAGGAACTCAAGAAGAGGAAATTAGATGAAAGAATGCAAGAAATTTTGGAGAAAGGCCTGCATGGTCAATTCATGAGAGAAGAAAAAGATATTTCGAATGATAAGAGCTGGTTATGGTTAAAGAATGGAACCCTTAAAAAAGAAACGGAAAGCTTGCTAACATCTGCCCAAACACAGTCTATCAGATCTAATTTTATAAAGACGAAAATTGATAAATCGCAAGCTGATCCGAAGTGCCGTGTATGTGGAGAAAAAGATGAAAGTGTCAATCACATTTTATGTGAGTGCTCTGCACTAGCACAGAAGGAGTACAAGAAAGGAGTACAAGAGGAGGCATGATGGAGTAGCAAGAGCTCTCCACTGGGATCTATGCAAAAAGTATGGTCTGGAGCACGAAGATAAATGGTATGAGCATAACCCAAAACCTGTCTCTGAAAATCAAGAAAGTAACACCTCTCTTAAAACTACAGAAAAACTCTCCAAATATAAAGATCTAGAAATAGAGATTGAGAGAATGTGAGGCATGAAGACCACAACTGACAATACAAGTGGTAATAGGCGCTTTCTGTCTGGTCAAGAAAGGGATGGAAAAATATACACCAACCAAATCCCTGGTAACATCCAAATACAAAAAATACAAAACATCGTCCTCCTTGGCACTGCTCACATATTAAGGAGGACGCTATCTATGAAATAAATCACACACTCATGGTAGCCACAAGTTCAAGGGCTGAACTCGGCTGCATGAGTGAATGAGGCAGGAAAATATGGAAAAACTCTGACGAAGAAGAAGAAGAAGAAGAAGCTAGAAGAAGAAGAAGAAGAAGAAGAAGAAGAAGAAGAAGAAGAAGAAGAAGAAGAAGAAGAAGAAGAAGAAGAAGAAGAAGAAGAAGAAGAAGAAGAAGAAGAAGAGGACATGCATGTCATCAAAAAGCAAAGATTGACAAAAGTCAAGATAATGCAAAATGCCGTTTATGCAAATCAAAAGAGGAAACAGTCAACCATATAGTTAGTGGGTGCCAAAACCTAGCACAAAAAGAGTATAAGCGTAGACATGACACTGTGGCCAGAGCTTTACACTGGGATATCCTCCGTCAAAAGGGATTCCCTCATTAACCACAATGGTACAAACATGACCCTGAGGCTGTCGTAGAAAATGACAAGTTTAAGAATATCATGGGACTTTACCATCCAAACAGATCACATAATTACTGTAAGAAGACCTGACGTTGTAATAGACAAACAAGGGAAAAAGTGCCAAATAATAGATGTTGCAATCCCTGTTGACGGAAGAATTGAGAAAAAAGATGAAGAGAAAATCGAAAAATACCAGGGGTTAGCAAGGGAAGTTAAAAAGCTCTGGAACTTGAAAGTTAATTGCGGTAAACTAAACGATTCCAAGTAAATAATTACACAGGAGCGTGCTATGGTGGGAAGAAATGCCCTGAAATTGTATTAAGAAAGGGCAAGAGAAGATGAGGTAAGAGAAGGAATCGCGCGTATTAGGTCTTTGGACAATCATGTGCCCCGTTTGATGCTATTTTTAGAGTGAATCTGATTGGTCGAGAGCGGGCGAGCTTTTGCATTGCCTCAAGATCGTAATGGTGGAAAAGGGGTGTATAAGATTTGTCGATGAAAAAGAGTTTAAACTTGAGAAAAAGGGCAAATGGAGTACAAAAATATTTCGAAAATGGTCTTGGTTAAGTCGAGGTCATGGTGACGAGGTTCTAAAAATAGCATCAAACGGGCCATATGATGGGTCACGGGGATTCCTTCTCTTATCTCATTTTCTCTTGGAAAGTGCAATATGCATGAAAGGTGATCATGGACTTCAACAGAAAAGTTGTGTGACCCTTGTATGCATTGGGTCCAGAAAAGAATTAACTTTACAAGTTCCTAGGATGAGAGCAAGGGCAGTGAATAGAAAAAGGGAAATTACTACAGAGAACAAAAGAAGAAGTGGAAAAAAGAATGAAAAAACTAGTAGAGCTAGAACTTCACTGATAAATATCTAGTAAGAGCAATAAATTGCAGAGTGATTCCAGTAACCAGTTATGCAATGAATGTTCGTAGATTCAGCAAAGAGGAGTTAAAAGAGCTAGATATGATCATCATGCATGAGAGCCCTGATAGAATAGATCTAGAAAATGCATCGAAGACAAACCAATGATGTAAGATTGTATCTGGATCGGACAAAAGGCGGTAGAGACACATAATAAGTATGAGATCAGAGATGTTTACAACACCACAAAGTACATGGCACCGTATCAACAAGTCCTTGAATTAACATAGCCTAAAAACAAATGTGAAAAGGAACACTATTAAAAACGCATTGAAAGATCACGTTGTCACGTTTAGAGCAAATGGATCAGTTTCGATAGAAGATGAATTAACCCCGGAGACTTACTGGAGAAAAGTATGGAAAAAGATAAAACCCTTAACAAAAGAAAAAAACGGAAAATACTCGTATAACCAAAGATGAGGGGGGAAAACTACAAAGTGAGATCTACAGAGGGCAAGACGACTATTGTTACAGATGGCTAGAACTGATGTAATCTGGATTCCAGAAAAACAGTAGCAATAATTAAGATGTTGGAGCAAAGGTTTGAGACCAGAACATGGAAGGCTTTGCGAGGACTTAATGTGGAGTCACAACACTGTAGACTTTGTCATGAGCACCGAGAGACCGTTCACTATTTATTGGCAGGATGCAAGATACTAACCCAAAAAGAATATTTAAGAAGGCATAATAACGCATTGATGGTACTCGCAGTAGGATTGGCGAAGCAGGCTGGTCTCTTAAAGGAAAACGAAGTATGGATACTAAATATAAAATGTCGGAAAAAGGAAAAGAATTGGATAGCAAAGACTGGAAACTGCTGTGGGATTTTGAGTTCAAAATGCGAAAAACATGTACAGCCAGAAGACAAAATCTCATCTCAGAAGATAAAGAGAGAAAGTAAATACTTGATTGACATGATATGTCCTCAAGAAGGCAACACAGAAAAGAAAAAGATTGAGAAATTGCAGAAATATCAGTAATTAGCATATTTGAGAGGAGAGAGATAATACCTGGATGAAGCTGAAATTGTTCCAAAGGTGATCGTATGTGAGGAGGAATGTATGCCGTGAGGAGGAATATTACAAGCGCGAACAGAAATTTCCAAAAGATTGAGTGTACATCGAAGGTACAATGGATTGTGAAAGAAATGAAGAAGACGATGCTGATTGATAGTAAGTCAATAGGAGAAGATGAGGTAAGAGAAGGAATTGTGCGTATTTGATCTTTGGACAATCACATGCCCCGTTTGATACTATTTTTAGAGTGAATATGATCGAACGAGAGCGTGCGAGCTTTCGCATTGCCTAAAGATCACAACGGCGGACAAAGGTTGTATAACGTTTGTCGATGAAAAAGAGTTTAAACTTGAGAAAAAGGGCAAATGGTGTACAAAAATTTTTCGAAAATGGTCTTGGTTAAGTCAAAGTTATTGTGAGGTTCTAAAAATAACATCAAACGGGGCATATGATGGGTCACGGGCATTCCTTCTCTTTCCTCATTTTCTCTTGGAGTCAGCCATGAGGAATTGTACAACAGAATCAAACTTCAAGTCTCAAGTTCAAGGTTTTTTCTATAGTTTAATACTAGACAATCTGAAGACAGCACTCCTAGGAACAGCAAGGATTTTGAGAAGAGTTCTCTAATTATGCCCTAGTCAGAAGAATGACCCCTTGAGACCTTGGTAATCTGTTATGACCCGCTCCCTACGGGAAAGCAGCCAGCATAAAATCAGCTTGATCCTAAAGAAGAAATAATAATCATCATCATCATCATCATCATCATTATCATTATCTTGATTTATTTTCGGATTTCAGAGCAACAATTACAAGCTAATATTTCCGACACTACTTGTGTACCCAACACTCACTACCTCTACATTAAATAGAGTGATTTTAAAATAGCAAACCTGAAGCGATGCGAAAATAGAACGTTGGATGATGAATTTATCACATTCGTTCGTTGCGTAACTATCGATTCGTTGATGTTCTTGCTTTCGATGAATTTGGCATGCCTGGATTTAGTTCCTAATGCATCTCCAGATAATAAAATGCGTCTCGGGGCAAATGAAGCGGTCGAATTAGGATGATACAATATTCTGGAGCTGTGAAAGATGTTTCTTCTTGCCATGAAGCGTAAACGATAGGCAATCGAATTGTAAAGCGCGAAGTCCAATTCATCTGCAGAAGACTTTTCTGTACCGCAGGTGGTGAAAATTGCTTTTCTGTGAATATAAGCACTTTGAAGTATGATAGCACAGCTTAAAAGCAAGTAAAAGCGACTTGGTGTAAGAGCAAAAAGGGGCACGTTTGTCCGTCATTAGCCTCGTCCCAATCTTGCATACAGCGCTCAACTCACATTTTGACTTTTGCTGAGGGACGTGTTGTCGCGTGAACTTTTATTTCTTACTTATAACGCCAGAGAATGTTTGTTTTTAGCTGAACTACATTGCAACGTAACAATTAAAGCAGAAGGCACGTGCCCTAAGGAGACAGCTGACAATAATTCTCCTGTGAGTAAAGCTGTACTTGTTTCTATTTGTGAAGCCCTGTCGGTAAACTTTCTAAACAATGTTGACCAACTACTCCAAACATTATTGGCTACAACATGGTGGACGCGACGCCTTTGAGTACTCGTACAGACAACAACGTAAATCGACAAACAACTGTTAATAACGTGAGGCCTACAATATATTGAATGTGGTTGGCGCGTTTACACAGGGTTTAAGGGTTTGAAAGCCATCACTGTTGGGAGTTGTTGGCTAACATTGTTGGGAGCATTGGAATGAGCCTTAAATGGTTGTTTGTGCTTCTCAGTAAATTAACGCTGTTACAGATTTTTATATTTCTAGGCAATTCTTTTTTGTTTATTTATTTGTTTGTTCGTTCGTTTAATTTGTTTGTTTCCAATAAAAAGCATTTGAAAAAGTACACATGCGTGCTATGGACTATACAGAACGCACAACACTTGTCCTTTGGCCAATCAGGGCGCGAGTTACATCTTTGCCCTATCAAGGATTATAGACTGACAACAAACAACTCATTCAGTATTAACTGTATCAGATTTATTCTACCGTCTTTAGGGTTATAAGGACCTAGAGCAAAAGCTTTGTCAGCCGCTAAAGTCAGTTATTGGTGACGGAATTAGTGGAGTTGATAAGGAATCGACAAGATGTAAGATGTCCAAATGCACAAATGGAAGCATAATAGCTGAATTGGAAATGATCATGATTGTATTACAAGAAGCTAATCTCCCAAGCGACATCCAAACTGCAAGTAAGGTTGTGTAATATAAAAATTAGGTACTACCTAATAGCGGAGCTCCCATTTAAATATAATAATAATTTTAAATACTTTGTTTTATTTTGACGTTTTTGATTCAAATGAATTGGGCTTGCTGTGGTAATAGGCAAACAAATATTGCATTTTGTTGTAAAAGTTGAAATAAAGACTATAGATCAAGCTTTATTTCTTGCCCTTCAGTCTCCTGAGAATTATAAGGCTTTCAACTCAGTGACCATAGTGATATTTATTCAGATATTTGTGTCAGATTTTATAATTGACTTAGTAGTAGTGCTTCATAATTCTCAGAAATAGGATGCAAAAATCCCTCAAACTGATTTCATTCACATAAATACTGAACCTAATTCAACATCCTTCAATTAAACAATTAGACATTGCAGAAAATTATATTTAGATTTTTCTGTCTTGACAGTATTGTGGCATCTTGGATTTTTTTTTATTATGTAGAGTAGAATGACACTGATAAATAGTTGTCTTTACACGAAACAAGAATTCTCTCTTCCAGGTTACACTAATCATGACCTTAGATGAAATTGTAAAACAACTCAAAACAACTACTACCTAAAAGCAAAGCTCCAATTTCAATTTTAATTTTTTTATGTCTTGATTCAAATGAATTGGGCTTCCTGTGGTAATTGAAAAAGTTGAAATGAAGATTATTTAAAAAGCATTTTTAAAATAAGTTTTGGTTTTGGTTTGTATATTGTATGGGCTTGTATGCTCAGTGACCTTTGTTACAGTAAATTTTAATATTCAGATTCACTGTCAGATTTCATAACTGACTTTGTAAGGGTTCATAATTTTCAGAAATAGAAAGCAAAATCTCCAAAACATTTTTTTAAATTGATACAAGTAATTAAACCTTTTCGACATCCTGAATATTACAGAACAACATATATTGATTTGTCTGTCTTCACTATATTTGTGACATCTTGTTTTTTGTGGTTGTTGTTGTTATTTTGTTTTGTTATTTAATGTAGAAAAGAATGACACACTAGCTAGGCGAATACTTGTCTCCCACTTTTCTCTTCCAGATTACACTGATAATACAATTTAAAGTGATTATAAAAACAGCTAATTGAAATAACAAGAAAACAAGGAATTAAGCATTTTCAGTCTGTATTTAAGGCTTCACAGGGCTCACTGAGCAACTTCATCCAGATGAATAAAGTATAAAAACAATTCTAGTTTGCATGGCAAAATTCCTTCTTTTTTTCCTGTCAATTGTTTCATTAAATTCCAGACCAAAACTTGAGCTGTATTTACACATTAGTGGGGTTGAAATAAGTTCAAAATCAATTTTTTACTAATTTTATTATTATTAGAACTAGTGCAAAAAGTTCACCGTAAAACAAAATGTCGTTGTACATTATTTTCATGTAAGGCTTGATCGAGTGTTTCTTTAAACTTGGCCACAGTTCAACGTGCATAAAAGGTTTTTTTTAAGTCATCAATCCCAAATCAAAGATAAAAGATCAAATATAGGTACAAGAGACTTTTTGATATCATTTTCTGGCCAGGGTCTTTACCTTGAAGTGCTTTCCTTGTTGTCTTTTCGAAGCATACTGGTCCTTGTTTCACGCTCAATGCAGACGATTCTTGATTTATTTCCAACTTTGGCTAGATTTTTAAGCAGCTTTATTGAAGGCATCTTCACGAAACGAAGAATACACGATCCTCAATGACTTATTCATTATGAGGAATTTTTTTAAGAAAAACGCAGTGGCTATTCGTGCGGTAACCGTACGCCGACTTGAAAATTCTATTCGTACGGACATTGAAATATTTCAATATTTTGAACAAACTATTGACGATATCGATTTTATACTATTATAGTTTTGTTTATACGTAGACAACAAATCGGTAGATCTAAAAAGTTTGTGATTTTACCGTTTAGTTTTAACTGGACATAGAATAGCACAAGGCGAAATGAGACACTTGTCAATTTTCGGCAACAACTCGATATGTCAGTGCATGAGATCGCGCGGCCGCCAAACTAATTTTAAAACGCTTTAGTTTTCTTTATTTTCTTAAAATAAGAAAAAAACGTTATTCCGCTCAGCAGAAAAAAATATTTCTCTTTGATTTAGTTGCACACTGACGAAAACTACATGTCCGTACGAATATTAAATGTCACGCAGGCTATTCGTACGGCAGTGTTTACAAACCTTCCACAAAACTCAAAGCGGCAAATGTTTTGCAGCGTTAAACAATTTCCAAAGACTTCTTGCGTTATGAAAGACACCTTTTAATTGATTTCTGAATGTTTTTGACACGATGTTTTTGCGATTTACAGACGAAAACTACATGTCCGTACGAATAAGTCACACAAGCTATTCGTACGGTAATTATCATTTCTTCTAATCGCGGAGAAAATGCCGTGATTCTCGAATTTAACTGTTGTATCTTTGATAAGATTGATCAAAAGATTCAGAAAAGTTGGCAAGATCGAAACTCACTGCGCGTTCGAGTGATAGAATTTGCATGGTATGATAATTACCGTACGAATAGCTTGTGTGACTTATTCGTACGGAAGTGCCGTTTTTTCCTCTAATCGCGGAGAAAATGCCGTGATTCTCGAATAAAAACTGTAACATATATGTTCATATGAATTAAGCGATTTAGAAAAAAATAAGAATTTGTTTTCTTGTGTGAAAACAAGTGGACATTTTCATGTTTTGAGTCGGTGACCTTTCCTGACTTGGCCGGCCATATTTTTTCTAAGTCTCGCTTTTCGTGTCGCCGTACTCTGTATACATCTGAATCTAAAAGGTAAAATCCAAATCTGTGAAGCTTTTTCAAATGGTTATGAACTTCTTATTAAAACTAGAATAATCTCAAATTGATAGCTCTCTTGATTTCTTTAAAATATCAAAATTTTTAATTGTCCGTACGAATAGAAATTACAAGTCGGCGTACGGTTACCGTACGAATAGCCACTTTTTAAACTACGAATCCAACTAAAAAGTCGTCCAACTTTGAAAATATCCTCTGTGTCTTTCGTCTTTCGAGCAGTTTTTGAAACGACACCAGGCCCGAAAAAAATTCAAACGTACGGTTTTTTTCGCTTTAACCTGTCAAGATTGGCACAGATTAATGTTCATCAAAATCGCTAAATTTTTACGAGGTTTCGAGAATACTACTTTTAAGCTTTGCAAGTTAAAACTGCAAGGAAACTTGTAAATTTTCAGTTTTCAAAGTGTCAGCGCGCGTCAAGTTGGCGCCAAAAAGCAATCAGCCAATCAGCATCGCGATGTACACGGACGTATGTACGGACGTATGTATGTATGTATGTATGTATGTAGACGCTATACTCAAGCCCATGAAAAATCAACTCGATGGGTTACCATTTTTTCTTAGGTATGGTGCTCCGCTCGCGCGGGCCTTCGGCCCGCGCGGGAGCTCCGCTATAAGGTTGTTATCGGTGGTACTGTCATTCTCGTGTTCGCTATCGTTATCGTCATCTTTATATTTAGCGTTATCGTTAGCACTAAACATTTTAATATTGTTTTCATTTCTAGTTAAAGAGGCCATAATAACAGCCAATGAGACCGATAAACTTGGTTCATTAAAACTGATTGACATAGTCAAAGTATCATCTAAGTATGTCGACAAGGCTACCACAGCACCACCAGCAGAACCCAGCGCTCCAACAGAGGATGATGGACTAGAAGGGTGGCAGATCGCACTGATTGTGATCTTTGTGTTAATCCTTCTGGGAATTGTTGTCTTCATTGGTTTTTTGGTAAGTGAAATCTTAAAGCTACATCTGATGTTTTAGTTGATTCTTAAGTTCCTTCTTAGGCTACGTCCATACTGATCCCAATAAATTTAAAATTTAATCTCATCCTTTTTGTTACGGTTCAGGCCTGTCGTTCACACTAGAACGACATCTTTCTCTTTTGTTGCATGATGGTGCGAAAATGATGATAAATAGTTGCTTTTTCAAATTTATCCGGATTAGAGTGGACGTAGCCTTAGTTGCATTCGGTACTTCATGGATTTATTGCTCGTCACCTTTTTGCCTCTCATAACATCTTGTTTCTAGATACTTTACAAAAAGAATGCCGCAACCGAGTCAGCAAAAGAAATGGACGAATATGACGATGTACAGAATGCAACCAATCAGGTATGACAAATGAATGAAAATATCCTGTTAAAGCAGCAGCCGCAGCAGTAGCGTTGGTTGGACATGGTGAGCTTACTCATGCAGTAGTTGACAAACTAATAGTAGACTCTAAACCTATTGGTTTCATTGTTCTTTACGGACTTAGTTATGTTAACGTTGTTTCACTGGTTAAATAAAACGTTTTAGTGTTATTGCTGGTGGTAGTCGGGTAGTGACAGTGGCAGTGGTAGTGGTGGTGGTGGTGGTAGTGGTGGTGGTGGTGGTGGTGGTGGTGGTGGTGGTGGTGGTGGTGGTGGTGGTGGTGGTGGTGGTAGTGGTATAGTAATAGTGGTGGTAGAGTGGTAGTAGTGCATGGTAGTGGTGGTGGTAGTAGTAGTAGTGGAATGGTGTAGAAATGCGTACGTGCGTCCATCAGCTGGTCTGCTAACAATTAATTAACTGTTTTCAAGTGTGTATTTCTTTAGATAATATTCGTTGGAATGTCGTTTTATTTCATATTCATCCATATGACAGATTTTATGATATACTCTTTTTTCTATCATCTTGTATGATAAAGGTGGTGAATGTTAGCAGACGCCCAAGGGTGAAACGTTTTAGTGTCAATCATCCTTTTTACCTTTTCATTCTTTTTATATTGTCAGGCAATGTACGAAAACATGCGCGATGAGAATGGAGCAGCAATGAACGAGTACTGTGAAATAACTCAAACGCCAAACGGAAATGAGGTAAAAACTAACTACATAACACAAGTCAGATTATTAAGGTGATGTACAGGCTCGCAAATGAACCCAGGCCCGCAAGTAAACCCAGGCCCGCAAATAAACCCACTAGAGGCTCGCAAATGAACCCAGGGAAGGAAAATATGGAATCTGGAAAATACGGAATCTGGAACTGAACTAAGTGATAAAAAATCAAACAGGCAAACAGTTAGAAAATAATAGTGTGATTGCAAAGAAGCCGAGAAATAAAATTAAACGTTAGTGTGTAATAGTTTCTAAATCTATTTTTTGTCTTTTAATACGAAGTAAACACAAAGAAAGTGAATAATCTAGGGGGTTGTCACGCACTTAGTTTCTTCTTTGTTAAAGTTTTAATATTTAATTTGCCATGAGATTTTGAACTAATTATTTTGACGGTATGATTTTTTATCATTATATTCAGTTACAAATTCCGTATTTTCCTTTTAGACTTCCCTGGGTTCATTTGCGGGGCTCTAGTGGGCTCATTTGCGGGCCTGGGTTCACTTGTGGGCCTGTACAGTGATCACCGATGGTGATAATACTTGTTATCATTTGTCGTTATCCTGACAATTTTGTATACTGATGTGATTACCATGGTTACAGCGCAACTACACCAACCAAGACAAAAACAATAAGTTTTCATGCAAATTGTCCATCACGATTGAGTAATTAACATATAACTTTGAAACTTCTAGAAACTGTTAAAATTAATGTCGTTTAGAATAACAATAGTTTGTTCCATATATGTACGATGTACATCAAGCTCAAGATTACTAGCAACAATTTTGATGTTGAGCGTGAAAAAATGTGCCTCGAAAACTTGATCGAAATTTTGTTTTGGTGGGCTTGGTTGATGTCGTCACTCTGTACATAATTCATCTCATGCCCAATTGTGACTCGTAGCCTTCTTCACAGAAGGACAAATGGGTAAAATGAACTTCCTGTTTCAAGAGAAACGGTAGAAAGAAGATAAGAAAGAAAATATTTTTAATGTTTTTTTCCAGTCTTAACCCATATCACCAGTCTGTTCTCCTCCTACTAACATCACAACAATCACTGAAGATATCATTTTTCCATGCTCAACACATTGTACTACACTGTACTCTAAAAGATACATAGGTAATGTCACAATACGTGTGAGAACAAAAAGTATGACACGATATGAAGTCGAATGGAGTGACTACTGTTCTCACCTTTTGGATTTTTTGCATTTCAAGGGTATAAACTCAAGCAAATTAAAATTGCAATGTATTTGTTTAGTATATGATATTTATCAAAATGCTTCGGCCACTAAGAGCGCAAGTAATATTTTGTGACGTCATACGTTCATCTGTACTATATATAATCACACAGGAATCTCGCCTCATTAAAGGGTAAAGTTCAGACCTTTTTCATAAACACACGAAAATAAAAGTCAAATGAAATTACAAGATAATAAGAGTTTTGTCTGTTTTAGGCCGTATACGACAACATCCAATGTGAAGACGGAGTCTAGTGTCAGCAAAGACAAGGCAATCTTAAAGTTAGGCACGTCCACGCTAGTCTAGATAAATATTTGAGAACGCAGCTTTTTTCCCTGCAGTTTCGCACCTCAGACAAAAGTAAAACGTCGTTTTAGTGTTGACCGAGAAGCCTACCCGTGGCAATAGAGATGCGTTTTCTAATTTATCCCGTTTAGTGTGGACATATTGGTTACTATAGGACTAAAGGCGGTGATACAAGCTGCAGTTTTTTGTTGCGCTGGCAACGCAATCTTAGAGTTTGTTGCAGAGAAAAATTGGAGCGTCTATCATCACTCTTCAACGTTGAATGCGAGGCATGCATTATTAAATATGTTGAGGAGACAATTTTGAACTTTCTGCAACAAGTTTTTTCTTGCGGGAAATGGTTGCAGGCGTTGTTGCACAGACATGATACACAGAAATGATTTCACTTTCACAACAAAATCTAAAATTGCATCGCCAGCGCGAGAACAAATTGCAGCGTGTATCACCGGCTTACGGTAGTGATCGCCACAGCTACCTAGATAATAGGCCTCTTAAAACTAGAAAACTAGTTGATAGATTGTTAGACTAGGTGCAAGACTGAAAAAGTCGATCGCAAAATGTGCAGAAGGCATTTTGGGGTAGAGGCTGGTAACATAACTATTCTAAACTGATTTTTCATGCTGAATCCGAATATGACAGTTACCAAGACGTATTCTACAATCTTATACGTGTAAATGACGTATTTTGTGAATTGCTACAGTTATTTTATACTAACGGCTTTTTCATGTAATTCCAAAAGTTCCCAAACTTAAAAACAATTACCATAGCTGGAAAGAGCATATCAAAATCAGTAAAACTGTGAAGTTTGAAGGATATAAGTTGAAAAATCAAGGAGATACGAATTTTTAAAAATCGAAATTTGTTTGTATCTCTTGCATAACTTAAGTGTTTTCCGATACAAAATTTTGTTTTTTGAAAATTCGTATCTCCTTGATTTTTCAACTTATATCCTTCAAACTTCACAGTTTTACTGATTTTGATGCGCTTTTTCCAGCTATGGTCATTGTTTTTAAGTTTGGAAACTTTTGGAATTACACTGGAAAAAGCCGTTAGTATGAAATGACTGTAGCAAAAATCAACATGTGAGTCGAGTGACTATTTGCAAAATACTTAATGTAGAGGTAGTGAGTGTTAGAGTACAGTGTCCCCCAATTAGTGCGCAAGCGCTAGAAGACTTGGACACTTAAATAAACAGTTATTTATTTCACAAAATACGTTATTTACACGTATAAGATTGGAGAATACGTCTTGGTAACAGTCATATTAGCATTCAGCATGAAAAATAGTTATGTTACCAGCCTTTACCCCAAAATGCCTCCAGGTATCTGATTTTTCGAAAATGCGCCTAGTCTATGTCAGATTTTATCTGATTCCCTCAAGAAAATAGTAGAACATTATTGTAGTAATTATCTTACCAAAGATATAAGCAAAGCATTGTAATAGTCTCAGTTAAGCATAAGATCGACACCATGGGTGTGGTCACATGCATGAAAACTGTCTAACAAGGTAACGAGTGGGTACGAGTGGGTGAGCTAGCTACAATTCACGCCAGAGCACTCGATCGAAATGCAAAGAAAAAATGTATGATTGATTTATTGAAACGGGTAAAATTACACAACATAGAGCAAAACAACAGAGCTGAAAAACGCAGGAACGCCACAGATTTTCAAGAAAAATTAACTGTGGTACAAGCGACAGAAAGAAGGTACACATAGAAAAAAAATCAAAGCTAGTACAACAACCTACAAGTTTAATTAGATATGAATTTTCCTTAACTTTTCAGAAATGGGCTTAACTTTTGAATTTTTCTCGGAGGGTTTGTTCGTTTTTCAGCTCTGTTGAGCTACACCACAGGGGAAATCAGTTTGGGCTCGAAGTCGTGAGAGGATCGAGTTGATCGAGTTATCTGGAGCCAACTGTAGAGAAATGTTCTTATGTGATTGCAGCCACTATGAACCTTTTGCTCGATCTTTTTCATGAAATTCTGGAAATTTTTCTAGTAGATTATACTAGTTAGTTATAGTAGTAGACTTATATCCATAGCGCATTATGCTGGCCGGCCGCCCTACAACTGTTTTGAGCCTTTGCGCTGAGATAAATTGGCGACAGGCTCATCGATCTTTCATTTCGGCGGATGGCTCAAAATTTAATGAATATAATTTCCTTAGCAAATGAAACGGATATGCACACGATCCTATAATTCAGACGCCGTGTTTTCCATGAGCCGTTCTCAATTCAAATTTTCTCTCGTGGTCCATTTTTATTCGCCTCGGTTTCTGGTGTGCTGTATGTCCAGCCCATTCTTAGGCGAACCGGAAAATCCAAACATTTTAAAAGGAGACTTTCCTAATTGCATTCAACTAAACGGTTTGGTACTTGGTAGAGCACATGTCTTGTACGGCGTCTGAATTGGCCTTAGTTAGGCTAACCAAAACAAATTCGATTCTTTGTATTGTCTCATGTATACTAGTCTTTTGGGCATGCAAGCACAGTTACTCTCTGTAAAACTGTATATTAGTATGTAGAAACATATAACTTAATGTAAATTCGGCTTGAATTCGGTTTGCTATTTAACTTCTTGTCAGCCGTCAACCCTGGCCATTACCGACGCACTGTTTTTTCCCTAGTAACCGGATAGGCGTAAGCACAAGCAATATACGCAGAATCAGTAATGCTAATTAGTAGTGTTTATTTTCTTCTCAAACCTATGTGATAATCAAGAAAGTTTTATTGGGCAAGGCGCACTTAACTTTGGGCACGGCTTCCGCTATTATCATCGTATAAACAGAAAAAATGTTGGTCTGATTGGTATGCCATACCCATGCAAAATAATAGGCCCGCGTGCTACGATTTCGGGGTGACATAAAACAGGTCGTCGTGTAAATTTATATATTAGGTGCCCAGGTTTAGTGGTGCCAGGCCCAAAACACTTGTCGTGTAAACCGGGCTTCCAATGTTGCTTGCGGTTATATGCTTTGTACTTTGTTTATGCGTTGTGCTCAGTTCTCAGTCATACCGACTTCCGAGATATACATCACTCATCCCGCAAAAAAATTAAGTCGAAGCTACGTGCAAGGCCAGTTGTATCATGCGGGAAACTGAACCATAAACCGAAAGAACACTAGTTTTTTTCACGTCCGCACTTGGTGAATATACAGGTATAGGTAGACATTATTCATTCGAAACCAAACGCTAATCACCAAAACCTTTCGTCAACGAGCTTGCGCTCTCGTTTTAACAGACGAGCCAACAATTCAAATTCAATTTACTGTAGGACGCGCCCTCCCAAGGCCACTAAATTCTCTTTTAATTTACAGTCTAGTCAATCACTAGCGGTGTTGCATGGTAGGCGCAGAAGGCGTTCGGTTACACGGTGCATTATTTCTGCCACTTGTCTTGCAAAACAGGTTGTATGAACTATGTACTACAAGGGTGTTGTTGCACGTCACAGTGCCGCGAAACGTTGCTTCTGTCGTTTTCTCGCGATTTAATAAAATTGAAGATCGACGGTTTTGAGTTTTCTGTCCTCTTACTGACACACTCTTGGCATTATAAAACTCAAGTGGAATCACGAGCGCAGCAAGTGATTCCACTGCAAAGTTTGGAGCATTTGTGGCGTCAAGAGTGTGTCAATAAGAGGACAGACAACTCAAAACCATCTTCAGTTCGTTTTTTACAACAATTATTTTAGATTGTAAAAGTTAAAAAACCTTATCAAACGGGGCAACAGAATGGGCTCGCGCGCCAAAACGCGTCAGCAGTGTGTCTGTCCTCAGTGACACACTCTAATCAACCAATCAGATTGCGAGATTAGTACCAAGGGTTGTAAAAATTAATTTTGCTCGGTGAAGGGTATACGCTGCAGTGGTTCGTGCAACTTGAGCGCCTTTAGTTTGAAGGAATTAAAATAGCACATTGGACTCACTCAGTCTGCGTGGAACTTAAATTTAAATTTTCTGAAAGAGAAATGTAAAAATATTGAGTTTGCTGGCCATGGAAACTCGCGTCACACAGTAACAGTAGTTGTTAGCAATATTCCTAGATCGAGCTTTCCCAATTAGTATTATTCCAAGTACTTTTTTATAAAGTGTCCATAATTTGAAATTTTGATAATCATTTCTTCATGAGTTGAAAGGCTGGATGGCTCAATATTCTTGAATGAAGAAGTCTTCTTTTTGAGTTCGAAGCATTTTAAAACGGAAAATGCAAATTAAGGATATGAGGTGACGTGAACCCAATAATTTGCCTAATTTTGTCTCTAATTTTCCAACAAGTGCATTTGAATATTAACCACACCCTGACTGCATGTTAGCAATGAAAATTAATTATTGCAAATAGAAAACTAGTAGAGTGATTTTCATTTGACCGTGAAAAGAAAAACGATCATTTAATGACTATTTAGTTTGTAGTAGTTGATAAGAAACAAAAGAAAACAATGGCTTTAGAGTCTACTACCAACTATTAGTTTGTCTATTCCTTCACGGTCAAATGAAAACCGCTCTAAGAATTATCTCTAGTGTTTTTGTATATAATTAGTAATTCCTGGGTTGACATCATGCTCACTTATTAATTTGCATTTTCAGATTTTCAGAAGAGCTGCGCCCTTCGTAATTCAGCACTTAGCTGCAAGGAAGGGTGATGAGCTACTCCTAATTTAATTAGATCTCAAATGCTTAAACCTCAGAAAACCATAAAGCTTTTCTACTCGTGAAGAAACTCTGGATTATCAAAGTTTCTAATTTGGAGTTGGGGGTATTTTAACATTCAAGTTATGGGAACCAACACTGACGAAATAATAATAATAATAAAGTGCAACAACAACAACAACAACAAAAATATCCACTATCATGGTTCATTCAGTTTTTTAACCTTTTTTTGGCTATCTTTTAATGTTCATTCAGGATACATAATATATAAATTTAAAATCAAAGTCTATCTCAGTTTTGACTAAACTACACATCACCCCACACGAGGAAAAATGGATATCCTGTGGGGGGGGGGGGGGGGGGGGGGGGGGGGTAGGGGCAGGGTTTGCTGATAGTTACCAATTTCGTATTTTTAAATTAAAAAAATACGAAAAAGCAATTTAAATCTTTTAAGCAATTACAATTGCTTTTTGGTACATCTGTTTCATAACTGTTGTTTCTTCTTGTATTGGGCATAACGGAGTATCTGGGTGAAAGTCTATTTTCAGTCAGGGCTCATTTAACAATCTTTTCCCGTGAGATCAAGTTGTCACGGTGCAAACATAAAGAAATAAAAGAATTTCTCTCTTCTTTGCGAATAAAAAAGGGGGCAAAAATGAAATTAAAAAAGTAATGTCAGAAGTGGGATTCGAACCCACGCCCACATGAGTGGACTGCGACCTGAACGCAGCGCCTTAGACCGCTCGGCCATCCTGACATTGTGTTGTATGAGAAGTCTAAATTTATTTATTTATTTGCTCACATCATTGTCTTTCCACTGGTCAGCAGTTTGAAATCGAAATGGCCGCGGACATGAATTAGATTGTTGTTGCTTTTATCATATTTTGGGTGATTTCGATTCAAAACCATAAGAGAATATATTGAAATACAATATGGAACAGCTTCTAGCAGATGCTAAGCGACTCGTGAAGAACCTAAGGGAACAAGAAACCGCTTGTGATTCTCTTCTTCGCGATGCTTCAACTCTCAACATGAAAATGGAGGCCTACAAACAGGTAAGGAGTCGTTGAAGCACTTTGCTGAAGAGTACTGTTGTTGTCTTCGGCTTGTAAACCTACCTCCTCTCTATGATTGTGATAGATTATTTGAGGATTTCAGTTATTTCTCAAAAGCTCTTTACGCATCTTATCAAAAGTGAATCTTGGAAATCATGTTAAGCTTAAGTAAGTTCTTATAAAATGTACTCTTAAGAAAAACACTAGAAACTACATCATTTGAAAACGGCAAAAGTGCAAAAATGTTACTAGGGTATAGCAGTGAATTCTGTCGTATTCATGAGTTTTGGTACTTTTAAAACATGATCATCAGTTATGTCAGAGAGGTTGAAGTTAAACTTTGACGTTTCGTGTTGCATTGTAAGTTATGGTCAAAGCAAATTCGTCATGTTCAACACCGCCATATAAGCTTATATATGTTAAAGTATAATTCAACCCAGTCCTTTGTTACAAGACAGACACTACAGACATCTTTCAGTCGAATCAAGTTATGTAAGTTACATGTAGTTTTTGAAATCTGCATGCATGTACTCGCACTCTAACGACAAAATTCCTATATATGGCCTGTAAAAAATTCGTATTTAATCAATAAGGTAACTTAGTGTAAGATCTTGGTCAGATCTTTGCAAGAATTTTACAAGATCTTTCGAGCTTAGATCGACTTTCCAAGAACTTCAACCTGGGCTGCACATTATTTTAATTTGTCTTACATGTACTTCAAGTGCACTGTTTAATCATATAGGCACAGGTAGCCCAAGCTCACTATTAGTGGCTATTTATAAGAGAATGTATGGCACTCAATATCACTCAAAATTTCTGTCTTAATTTTAATAAAATTCCACGAGACTTCTAGAGTATGTTGTTCATGCTTTCTTCTAACCTCTGAATGAGTTTCAGTGAAATTCGTCGATTTTAACTGCTCGCCCTAAGCCACTCAAAAATGGAGAGAAGGTAGGAAGCGATGGCCGACTCGAAGCCATCATACTGCTCAACTCCAGTCCAAATATCTTCCCGAAAAATCGCTCTAGTTCAAAAATTCCTTCGCACAGGGTTGAAACGATAAATAAGCCACGTCCTCATGCCAGCCAAATCGAAGCAAACGCCTTTCCAAACGAGCCACGGGACTTGAACTTCCAAAAAATGCTCGCTTACGAGGAGAAGAAAATGCGTGACCGACAAAAGTTGTCACAACCAAACCGTTAAAAAATAGAGAGAGCCTGGGATCGAGCAACAACTACTACTTTGCTAGGCAAATTTGATAAATATTATTCCTAATCCAAGAAGATATAGCTACATTACAAGATTCTTGAAGTCAAATACGGTTGTAAAATATCTCAAAACACCGCAGCGAAGGTTTTAGAACTGTTAAAATATGTCCGTCAAAGTAGAAATTGTAGCTCGATCCCAGGCTCTCTCTAATTTTTAACGGTTTGGTTGTGACAACTTTTGTCGGTCACGCATTTTCTTCTCCTCGTAAGCGAGCATTTTTTGGAAGTTCAAGTCCCATGGCTCGTTTGGAAAGGCGTTTGCTTCGATTTGGCTGGCATGAGGACGTGGCTTATTTATCGTTTCAACCCTGTGCGAAGGAATTTTTGAACTAGAGCGATTTTTCGGGAAGATATTTGGACTGGAGTTGAGCAGTATGATGGCTTCGAGTCGGCCATCACTTCCTACCTTCTCTCCATTTTTGAGTGGCTTAGGGCGAGCAGTTAAAATCGACGAATTTCACTGAAACTCATTCAGAGGTTAGAAGAAAGCATGAACAACATACTCTAGAAGTCTCGTGGAATTTTATTAAAATTAAGACAGAAATTTTGAGTGATATTGAGTGCCATACATTCTCTTATAAATAGCCACTAATATTGCAGTGAGCTTGGGCTACCTGTGATATAGGTAGATTGTACCCTGCATCTCCTACTACCCAACATGTCAGATATACGAAGAATGTTTTTTTATGTTATGAATTTTCTCATTCTACTGAGGATGACATTGTGAAAATGTCGAAACATGTCTAGATTAAAAACATTCTTTGTATATCTGAAATGTCTCATATCTTTGGTGCTAATACAATCATATACCCAACATGTATTGTCTTGGGTTTCCTGTGTTCTTTTATTAAAAGACAAAGAACAGGCATAAAATGAGGTGGTTCTATGCATCTACTGGATCCATCTACTGATAGACATGTAGCCACTGAATTGCCTTGTTCTACTGTAAGACACAGGAATCCCACTTCTTCATTTTGACACTAGCATGTGTAGAAAACACCATGGTCAAACAGTGCGCGCGTGCGCAGTAGAATACCTGGAGCTTTTTCTTTGTTTTCATTCGGTCGACGGTCGCCTGGTGATAGTTTGAAAACTTTTTTGCGATTTATAAGGAAGTGCATTTGTATATAAGGTTGGGATTTCTGCTGAGTGTTGTTTTAAACATTTTCGTTTTATATGTGCTTTCTATATTTATTTTGTGCTTTCTATTTTGAGAAATTGGAAAATGAAGTTTTTTGTTTTGCTCGTGCTATAAAAAGTGCTGGCTTTTTATGTAATTGCTATAACCAAATGATGATGAAAAAGTTCATTTCATTGCGTCCATTTCTCTCACACAACGTTCCAATTAAAGTCCGCCATCCTGATTTACAAGTTTGCGCATGCGCACTATTTGACCGCGGTGTTTGTGTAGAACCTTGTTACTCGTGCCCAGGCCGTAGGCCGAGAACGAGTTATAAACTGCAAATGTTTTTTTTCCTCTGTTCGTTCTGAGGCACTTCTGATTGGTTAAGAACGTAAAAACAATGCCCTTCATTCATCAGTCCTCTAAGGAGGCGTGAGCTCCTCGAAGCTGGGGAATAAAGACTTGGGCAGGATTTAATGGCGGACAATGGCTGGAGTACAGCTTTGAAAAACAGGCCCTTTGAGCAGTAAAAAAAGCAAAGTCGAGCTTTATACTTGAGGCATACCCAACTCCATTGTAAGAGCATTAGAATGGATAGCTATTTTGAACTCGATCTCCGATTCTACAGCTAAAAAAATGAATTCTAAAGGGACTTCTTCAAGTTGTACACTTTCCCCATCTCAAGCATGAGATGTATTTAAAGCGTGGATGTAAGCCAGAATTCTAGCTCTAAATCATCAAATTAAGCACAGTGTCCCTCACAGCATATACAGTGTTCTCACTGCATATGTTGCTAAACGAACAGCAATAGAGGGAGGTCAATTGTATATTTCCCATCCAAACAGCCATGAGAGCTAATTGGGCCAGTTTTTGTACCGAACTTGAATATCGAAAACGAAGGAGACTGAAGTTTCCTATTTGACGGTGCGTTTGGTCACGCAATGTCTTTTATTTTTTTATTCAACTGTTACTGGAAGACACGGGACCCTCATTTCTTCAATTTAATGTGTAGCACGGATAGATATGTCACCACTTAAGCTTCCGCAATATAATTTTCTTATTTTACAGTAAGACACAGAAACCCCAGGTCCTTCTTTCAATTTGTGCAGGGTATTCTGCAATCACTCTGAAATTTAATTCTGACTTAGATGTATGTGTAATCTATGTAGTGGTTAATTATTGAACTGTATAGTTGCCATTTGATCACCTCTAGCGGTAGACTGATTCCATAAGTCGGTCAAAAAAAATTCGTCAGAGAGCAAACTGGGACGGACTTATGGAATTAGTCTACTCTAGAGGGGACAAGGTGGTGATTGGCAAGGCAAGACTCTGTGAAGCATCATTTTTCTTGTGAGTTAGAGACACTTTTGTTATTTCTTTTGTTTTCAAAATTCTGTACACCAAAGATGATAAAGTTGGGTGAAAATTTGTGAGTCTGACTTTCTGGAAACAATTGACCTCACACTGTGACTGTATTATTACAGGGCTGTCAACCCCCAAGGCTTTCGTACCTGGAGATCAGCATTTTTTCCTTAGAATTGGATCAATTTTCACGCTCAGTGGTGGGGGGGGGGGGGGGGGGGGAGAGAGGGAAGAGAGGAGACTCAAAGTGAGACAAAACGTACTCGGGGCTACACTGTGCTATCTTCAAGGTCAATTTTCATACCTCAGTGGGGGGGGGGGGGGGGGGGGGACAATATTTTAGGAAAGAAGACGATATTTCAGTTAAAATGGCCGTGATTTTTGGATTTGCGCGATTATCCGGGAGATTTGAGCCTCTAATCTTGAGACCGGGAGATAAGGTCCAAAATCTTGAGACTCCCGGCTTATCCGGGAGAGTTGACAGCCCTGTTATTAGTGTATGTCTTCATGTGTGTTAAAAAGATTTGAAATTCCTGCCGAGCTCACGTGGCATGACATTTTAACAGTCATGTAGAAACTGCTGCTTGATATTTTTGGTATAAACTCTCTGAATGTCTAAGCACATAAAGAGCCTGCACCACATATTATACACTACATGTGTTGCCAAGTAAAACATTTTGTAATTGTGTTTGAAAGTACAATTTACAATTGAAATGGTATGCTTTATCTTCTTATAGTTGAGAGATGAAGTGACCGAGCTGAATAAAGTAGCCAACCATCGACCTAGAAGCACTCTTATACTTGGGAGCCAAGAGGAGAATGCAAGAATACGAGAGCTTCAACAAGAAAACATTGAACTTCAGACTTCATTAGCAGAGTATCAGTCTGCTTTAGAATTGATAATGGCAAAATATAGGGACCAGGTAGAATCCAAATTAACTGTCTTACTGATTACATAGTAAAGTAAAGTTGTAGTAAGTTATATCTATTATAGTTACATCTTTTAAGGGCTTAAAATGTGGTTCTTTGTAATCACTAATATTTAATTGGTAGATCTCTTTAAGGTGGCCCAAGGGCACTTAGGACAAATATTGGTTTTTACAACACTTGATACTAATCTCACGATTAAGAGGACAGACACACTGCTGATGCGTTTCAGCACGCGCGCTCGTTCTGTTGCCCTGTTTGAAAAGTATTTTTTAACTCTTATCTCAAATAATTGTTGTAAAAATCAAATTGAAGATGGTTTTCAGTTGTCTGTCCTCTTATTGACACACTCTTGACATCATAAAATGTTCAAATGCTAGAGGATACAGTAGAAAAACAGTTGTTTACATCTTTTATGAATATCAAACACACAAATTTACGAAAAATTAAAAAAATTGAGTGTGTTATTTGATACTCTCATCAAACATGGTTTTTGGCCAATCAGAGCATGTGTGCTATTCCAATTATTTTATAAAATGACTTCTCATATTGTATAACAGATTTCTATTATTTCATTCATTATAACAGTATCTTTATACACCAATGTAACCCAAACTTACACTGTAACTGTAGTTCACACCCTACTTTCCATTATTTTGAATGCTATATATCTTTAGATAATTTCTCTATTTTTTACACTTCAGGTGCTTAACTTGGTGAAAACCAATCAGATAGAATCAGACTGCACTATGGCTTTAAATAACTACAAAGTAAGTTTAAGCCTTTGAGACCACAGTTACAGCCCGTGGGGGAGGGGGGGGGACTCCACTACAAAAGGATCGGGTATGCTCATCGGAAATTTTAAATAATACCCCTAAAAGATACCAGAAGTCTTTTAAGAAGGGCGTGGCTGGACGATTTGTAACCCCTAAGAGATACCAGCAATAACAAGCTAATGAATATTATTATGATGAACATAATATTGAATGGTCAACACGCTTTTGTTGGGCAAATTTCTTCCATTTGAGAACAAGTAAATACATGAGCGATGGGCTCTTTTGATACCCTAAAAGAGACCTGGAAATTTTAACCCCCTAAAAGATACTAAATCATTGATTTTTACCCCTAAGAGATACAACAAGCATACTCGATTGTTTTACAATGGAGTTCCCCCCCCCCTCAGGAGTTACAGTACCATTGATAATAACTGAGAGCCCTGTACATGTATTGTATAAATCCTTATCCAATATTGGCTAGCTGATCAATTATGGCCATGATTACTGTATCCAATTAATTTATTCCACTAGATAAAGATTTATACACTTTACATACATTAATTTGTACATATAATTATTCAATGTACACTAGGAGACTCCTTGATGCCAGTGTTTAAGCCAAATAGTTCACACAAAAAATGTCATAAATGCAACGAGTCACGTTGTCCCATAGTCCCGGCTCAAAAGGAAATCAACTATCTTGAATTTACTTTCATGTCCCAACGATTCAACCACCACAACTCTATTCATTTACTCTGAATGGTGTGTCAGATTGCATCCAGTTCTTCTTCTTTTCCGAAGCAGAATAAGGGCATAAAATCATTCACAAATCTGTTTGAAAGGTGGCAAGTTCACTCCAGTATGTGTCTAAATGTTTTTCATCATTTGGTTTGTTCAATCTTCCCTCTTATGAATAGTTTTAGATCTTTCGCTTTTGCCTACATTGTCTCCTCCACAGGTGTAGCAATTACTTGACAAAATGATGGTTATTTTAGAAGAATTTTTGTCTTGTAAGTTCGTGCAAACGCAGCACACTTCCCACTTCGTGTCCAACTGGTTGTCAAAACAAGTCAGCCAAGTAAAAATACTGAGAAGCCATTCGAATGTTACGCGCGCTTAAAAATGTAAAATGAATAACAAAAGACTGGGATTTTTTTTCTTTATTTTAGAAAAAGAGGTCATATAATAAAACTCTTACATATTAACCGAGCTTGGTCGGTCTGTTACGGGAGAATCTTGACCTCGGTCGGGTACAGACCGAGCGCACCGGCCTCAGTCAAGATTCTCCCGTACAGACCTCCCGCTTGGTTAATAAGACCTAATAACTGGTGAGTTTTCTTTTCTTATTCCTTGTAAAAATTTCGGTGAAATTAGGTGACATACTGCAGCAGAGAGGATGCAGGCTTGTGGACTTTCAGTCGCTAAAGAAAAACAAAACTTAATGGTCTTCAGCAACTGCCTGCCTTTGTAAATGTATGGCAAAAATTGATGAAATTTTTCAGTTCAAGGAACCTAATAACAAGTCCAACATAAGACATTTTATAGGTAATGCTTTGAAAAATAACGAGCACTATGAAAGTTTATTTTGGCATCTGTTTCACTGTCACTTTGGCATTGTTGTAATTTCTTGAAATTAAACTCTGATTATTTAACTAAAAAAATACGGTTGATCAGTTGATGAAAATTATTTTTGACATAAATCTGGCTGAACAGCACACTTTTGAAGAGAAATAGCTTTTTTTCGTTTTGTTTTCAAATTTTAACATGCAATCAGACCGGTTATTACCGGAGAATCTAGACCGGTCCGAGATGTGATCTAACCAATCAAATCGCTCGATTTGCTAGTGTCCAGGCTCCAAAATACACGGTCATATAATAAATACAAAATAATATTTACTGTACATGTAGTAGCTAGAATGCCTATTCTTTGTGTGAATCCAGATTTGCAATCTTATGGTACTTAACTATAACTTGGTGAAAGATTTTTGAAAGGTTATAATTATGTGGGTTGAGTAGGGGTTGAAGGGGGGAGGGGGGAGATCTGCACTGTCAAACAACTGGCAAATGTGCCCAAACATGGCGAAGGGTATACAATCATGTGATATCAATTATCCAACATAGAAAATACAGCCAATCAGAAGCCAGAAAGCAGTTGTATATTTGGTGGTATTCAACTCATATTCAACTCTCTTCCCATAAGGCATTGTGGTAATTGGCTGTATTTTCTATGGTTTGGGATAAAATAGTTATACTTGTAATGGTTTCTCGTATGCAATGGTTTCTTGTGACATATCATGGACATCCCACTTATCACTTGTATTTTCTTTGTACACACACTCACCTAAAGACTCATGTGTATACCAGAATATACAAGAGACTTGTGGGATATTCCACAAGGAATAGAGATGATAGAGGTTTCATGGTATTGTGTTCTTTTGTCAGGAATTGCAGGCTAAGGCAGAACAAATCAGTGAGATGGCTGCAGTAATGTCCAAAGCAATATCAATAGATGACCATGCTATCCAAGCAGAGGAAGAAAGGATGGCCAGATTGGAAATGGAAAATCGTGGACTGAGAGAGTTACTCAGGATAAGTGGCATCCCAGACCCAGACCTTGAACAGTATAAGAATAGTTGAGATTAACTTTGTGCAGGCAAGTTGGTTTTCATGTTGTTCATTAATGGATGGGTTTGGATGCTAATTAGAACAGATTATTGAAAAGAAGAAGAACAAGAAAAAGAGTTAAGTCTGGGAAATACAGCTTCTGTTGTGTTTCCTGGTGGTTCATAGACTCTCAATAATACTTAAACCCTTTTGAATGTGATGGACATATTTATGTACAGAATATAAATTACATCCCATCAACTGGTACATAATAATAATAATAATAATAATAATACAATTTATAAAGCGCTTATCCAGTGCTGCTCTAAGCGCTGTGGTCCGGGTTCAAGTCCCGGCTCGGGAACTGGATCATATGCGAGTTGAGTTTGTTTGATGTGTTGTTCTCTCCCTTGCCACCAGGGTTTTTTCTCCGGGTTCTCCGGTTTTTCCTCCCTCAGCAAAAATCAACATGTGAGTTGAGCATTGTATGAAAAATATTCAAGTGTAGAGGTAGTGAGTGTGAGATGAAAGACGGCCCAATGGAAGATTAGTGAAAGCTAAATTGGCTTCCATCTATAAATAAAATATAAATAAAGACTGTTGATCAAGTGGCCTAGGCTTCATTTATCTCGAGTGATGTCAATGTTTTGGCATGTATGTATGTAGAGAGAATGATGATTTATGATGTCATTGAAATATGCATCAACTTATGCCACTTGGCATGATTGGAATGAGTGGTCAGCAACTATGTTTTATTTTGATCCAACTGTGTTTAATTCAAGGAAGAGTGTTATTTGAAATTGTCATGCTAATTCCATATTTTTTCCTTGCTTGACAAAGTGTGTGTCACTTACTATGTTAACAAGTCTCATATAAGCAATTAATGTGGTTTAGTTGGTTAGTGTATGGTTTTTCTACCACAGAGGTCCCAAGTTCAAAAATTGACACAGATTTCAGGTTCTCATTCCATCCATCCATCCACCCACCCACCAACCCATCCATCCCTTCATCCAATCAGTCATTCAGTCAGCCATCATTCATTCACTCATTTATTTGTTCATTGATTCACTGATTCATCTAATCAGAGAACACTTTAGGGAAAAACAAACAAACAAACAAAAACAAAAAAAGATGAATTACTGAGTGAATGAATGAATGGATAGATGAATGAATGAGTGAATGAATAAATGAACAAAAAATAGTGAATGAATGATGGCTGACTGAATGAATGACTGATTGAATGAATGGATGAATGGATGGATGGTGGGTGAGTGGATGGATCAGGCAGGATGGATGGAATGAGTGAAAGCATGGATGGATGGAATAAGTGAAATAGTAATATCCCAATCTAAATTATTTCTCTTACAATTATCAGGCTTAGAAAGCTGACTTATTATTAATTTTAAAAATGTTCTTTTCATATACAGGTTCTGATGAAGAATGTGATCTAACTATTTCATCTTTTGGTTTTCTCCACTTTCTAACTTTTGAGCTCTGGGAAAGCTCTGCTGAATTTGTAGACATTTCATCAAATTATTTAATTTACCAACTTCATTATTAGACCTAATTTACTTTTGTAAATATTTGTAAATTAAATAAATCATATTGCATTAAAAAATGTGGTCAAAAATAGTTATATGAATTTACTGATTCTAATGTCATTGTTCTCAAGAGGTATGCCTTCTCTGGGTGCCTGAGCTTTGGCTTGTGTTATATTTCATTAATGAAACATAATGAGAGTGAGAGCTCAAGCACCCACGGAACAGGCAGCCAGCATTTTTACCAACTTTATGTTTTAAACATCAGATAGTTTTGTTAGACATTTTGTTATGTCATGTACTGAAGGCAAGTGGGGTTGGCAATTGCTAGCTACAAATTTGTCTATATCTGGATGTATATACTGACACTTTAATTCACCTGCACTCACCCTTACATGTATACACCTATTTCAAAAAGGCTGTCACCACTAAGAGCGATAGGCGATAGGTAATAGGTCATTCCAAGACCACAAAGCACTATTGATTTCTAATTGATTTACATATGAATAGCCAAATATTTGATGGAAGAGTGTAAAGAAAGATTTAGGATGGCTTAATTAAGAAATGAATAGTGCTTTGCGGTCTTGGAATGACCTATTACCTATCGCCTATCGCTCTTAGCGGTGACAACCTTTTTTGAAATAGGTGTATACACATTTAAATACACAGTTATTGCTTGCTTTTTCCATGAGTAGGAAAGTGAATGTTTTCTGACGTGGCTGCAGGACCTGGTAGCTAATCAATTTCTTTTTTATTTTTCATTGTGCATAATTTATTACTATGTGCTAGAGCAATGCTCTAAAAAGACTAAGGTAAAATTAACCTTTGTTTACTACTATTTTGTCTCATTTCATTAATGAAAGCTTTTGTTGAATAAGAGGCTGCATGTAAAAATGCAGAGAGCTGAAAATTGTACTATAGTAGAACCCACCAACACGAACTTCCAAGAGACCGTCTTTCTACAGTAATTAAAAAAATATTTCCTTAGCTCGAAATTAATTTTTCCATGCACTTTTGAGCCAAGGAAGTAATTTTTAATTACTTTGAAAATAGGGTCATAACACAGGGAGATCGGCAGTATTCAAGTTAGCGGGACACGGGAAGAAAATGTCAATTCCCAGCTTGGGTCAAACATGGGGCTTCTTTGGGTCTAACCAGGGAATCCAAGGGAATATGTTATATTTTTACAAGTTTGGGTATTACAGCAAAATAGAACAGGTTCCCAATTTAGACCCAGGGAATGCCCAAGTTGGGAATTGACATTTTTTCCTGTGGGAGTTCGAGTCAGGATGGAGTTCGAGTAAATAAGTCTCTACTGTAATGCAGTTTACCGTGATGAAAAATAGACTAGAAAAGAAAAACCATTGTTTACAACTCATAAACAGGATATTGTCGATCATGGACTTTTTGACGATAAGTGGTTGCTATAAAATTAGCAATTCTAATCACCGTTTTCTAACACTTGCGTGACACCACTCTTGTCGTTTATCACCCTTAATTATATCGCACAATGAAACGATTTTAGAAAGCTCAAGATCTTAAAACGTTTTCAAAGGTTTGTTCCGATCTTTGCCCGGATGTTTAAGTTAACCTGGTTGGTGGTCATCGTCTTCAATGGCTGATTTATGCTGTTGCTAGGACTTCGATAAGAACAATAACAAGTCTTTTGACAACACTGGAAGCGAGTAGTGATACCACATTCTTGTGTAACCACAATTAAAACGCAGGAAAAATGTCTTCCTCTCTCTACTATAATTACTAAGAAGAGAATAGTCTTTAAAGCTCTAGAAACACTACATGAGCGAACGAAAGAAATTCTAGGCACTGAGTTGCGATCATCAAATATTTTATTGCACATATCGGTAATTATCATTTTAACAATCTCATCGTATTAGCGAATCTTAGAAAAAGATGAATAAACGAGACATCTAGACAAAGGCCGAAGACTATCCAAGATTAGAACTTGTGAGTAGTCTAGTACATGAATAGCTTAACTAGTGTAAATTTTACAATTGATGCGTACCAATTAACAATATGTATATACGATCGATATGATCTAGTCGTGAGATAATACTCATCCATATTCTGAATGCAAAAGATCAACTTTTGTAAAGAAAAGAATATAAAATACAAAGAAATAAATTTTCGAGTAATAAATGATCAAATAAGTCATTAGAATTAATCATCAAAGTTTTTCCAGCCGATCTCGGCAATTTTTGGCGCGTAAGTTAAAGTCCCAGTAAACCTCATGCGACACGCCAAATAAAGCGATGGTAAAAGCCGTTTATGTAGGTAAACTGTACTCCTAAGCAACCCATCCTCTTCGCTGACTGCCAATGTGTATTTACAAGTGATTCTGTAATCCCTTTGAGCCTTGACGGGTCTAGACCTGGGGTGAGAAGTCTTTCAGCCCATTGATAGACAGTATTATAAGCAGTGTCTTCGTTGTTGGAAGTGGAGACCTCGATGAGTCGATTAGGACCTGGGATGTTATCGTACCAGCTTGAAAGCATCCATTCCCCGTAGTGTTTCTCCATTAACGACATCTTGGTTTGTATACCACTGCTAAAGTTAGAACAGAGACCAGGTTGTAGAGCATCAGACAAGACAACACAACTGAAAGCAATTCGATGAGATATGATCAGTTCGTGGTTTGTTGCTATAGACGCTATTGGTCAGTGTTTAACTTGTCACTCAGGTCACAACCCCTTCACTGGGTAAATATTAACAAGTTTTGACACAGGAAAAGCGTGTCAAGTCTGCTGGGCATATGACAACTAAAATATACAGAGAAATTGTGGCGTTTAGTAATTTTCAGTTGAGACTGAAGAATGTCGATGTAATCTAAAGGGTGTTACTTGTTGTGGTGTAAGAATTCTTTACTACATGTTTCAATGTACATGCCGGTTTTAATGGCGTAGCGAGGGAGAGCCAGTGGGGCAATTGCCCCCCTCTCCCATCTCTCCCGAAAAAAAGAGCAATTTTGGACTTGAGCCCTCGAAGATTGTTATCTTTTTATTGTTTATTTGACCGTGGGAACACCCATTTCTGATTGGTTGGGAACAGAACTTGTAACAATCATACACGCCCTTTTTATAATCAAAATACGAGAGCAACATATCATGGAAATCTCGATAAATGAGCTTTCGCGCTATTTATAATAGTCACTGAAGATTTTATGGCAAAATTCTCTTTGATTTATCACACGGATTTGCAGGCTTATATCTATCTCAACAAGTACTTCTCAAGACTATTAATATCCTAAACTAAAGGCATTTAATCAGCCAAGGTTTGTTGCATTGCTACATTGCTTCCAAAAAGGTTCCGCTTATTTGAGTCACATATTTCTGATCTTACTGATACTAGTAGTATTAATAAACAATTAAATTTGATTTTCAGTTTACATTCGTCTTTGCAAGTTAGAACTCTAAGTCTCGTAAAGGGTTTTGAACGGGCCGAAAGATTGTTTTGAAGCAATATAGGGGTGTTAGACACATGTCCGTCAAACACATTGTTGTCAGACAAGGGAGATACCCACCCGAAATTCCGATCATACCTAACTCGCCAAAAACAAGTATACTGGGCCCATAGGCCCAGCATAAAAACTACTTACATCTTTAACGTCACGCAGTACGGTATCAGCCACCCCGGGGCCCAGGGCGTCTCTGACGTTCAGAAACCAAATGGTCGGGTCGCCCGGGAGTGGGGGGAGACTCCACTGTAAAAGGATCGGTATGCTCGACGTATTACCAGCGATTTTTCCCTTCCCTCCTCTCCAGTCCCCCCTCCCTCCCCTTAATTTCCTCTCCTCCCCTCCCCTTCCCTTAAGGGCCGGCAACGCAGGCTGACACGCAATTAATAAACAATACGAAACGTAAGTAAGATTATTGAACGGCAAACTATTAGTCTATTGGACTAACATATGACATTTTCAATTCAGAGACCGTTTGGATGCAAATTATTCAAGTTGTAAAACTGTTATGTGAATTGCTTGATAACTCATGCAAGCACATTAAGGCCTGGGTCATCAGCAGCCAAATTCTTAAACTAAAGTATGATTTTAGTATCAGCCTATGACATGTTCAAACAGTTTGAAATTTGGCACATCAATAGAACTTGTGTTTCTTGATTGCCTTAACTCAAAATATTTGTGAAAGACTGGTCACGTGATCCGTTAGTCGTAGAAAATGTAACAAATCAGTCTTATACTAGGTGGCCAGTTATATTGATATACAATAGCAGATACCCTAAATACAGTTCAATTTGAAAGCATGAAAAAATCACGTTTGGAATGGATGACTAACGTTCTTCATTAAGGAGATATAGTATAAAACAGGTCACGTGACCTGATGGTCAAATAACTTTTTACTCAATATCTCCTTAATCTAAATCGAGAGCCAACCATTCCAAACGTGAATTTATAAAGCTTATTATGATGTATATATTCATGGTATTTTTAAGGGTAGACAACCTACACTCGCTACCTAGTTTAATTTTTTCTATTTTCCAATTCAATGACGTCATAAGTCACGTGATTACAATAACTTTTACGGTAAACAGTTAAGGTAATTCCGTAGTTTTGCAGTGCGCATCTCTACTGCGCATAGCATAGTTCAGCCTATTTTGATTTGTTTGATTGTAAAAGATATATATTTGACTTAAAATGGTGCAAGCTTTAGTCTTATGAAGTTTTGAACAGTAAACACGCTCTAAGAGGCGCTATAGTGGTTACTCGCCTCAGTCCTCTTCGGTCACAGGCTGTTTACGACGTCTTGTTTCACACTTTAGCGCGTCGTAGCGCGGAAACGAGCACGGGCACCTATTTTTTTTATTTTTGCAAACCATCGGTAATAAGGTTCTCTATCATATATATAATTATTGTCAAGATTCCATTTCCAGTTTTTTAGATATTTTACAAAAGGTGCGGTCAGAAGGTGCTTTCACGCTGCTTCAAGGGCACGTACTATCAACCAATTTTACCTTCTTTCTTGTAGCAAACGCATTTTTACAACAATTTATTGCATCATAACACTAGGCTATTGCCCAAAGAGAGAAAATGAGTTCATTTTAGTCAGATAGCACTGCTCAGATTTAAGAAATTAATTATTTTTGACGCGATTTTGATCTTCGAATCTTGAGCCCTCAAGACACAAAAGATGGTGTAGTTTAAAGCAATCTAGCGCAAAAACGGCTACGGTGACCCCCATTTTTTATTTCATTTTTGGGATGAGCAACTCAAAAATTATCACTGTGTGAAGTTTTATGACAATTCCATTTGTAGTTTTATTTCTACGGAATTACGTAGAATTTTTAAGTAAGTGCAATTATTCGATTTTTGAGCGATCATTCTTTGAACACCCTCAAATTTTACAAAAATCTCAAATTTTCAATGCAAAATTAGGGCTTCTATCGGGAGCTCTCACAGCGCGTGCTTTGCATTTAATTAACGAACAGAGCTCTCAATATTTATTTATTTCACCTTTATAGGTCAATTTTATGTTAAAAATATTAACATTAACTGCACATAAAATATTTGGTGAATTTTTGAAAATACCTTGCAGACAGCTAATTGGAAAATGCTTTGAACATACCGACCGTAAAATTAAAAGCGATTTTCTCGAAAGTGCAACGAGAACGAGAACTGGAAACAATTTCACAACAAACATCGACCACTAGGATTGATCTACCGAAATCAGAAAAACATTTTTGGGCACTCCGGTTTTTGCGCCGGTGATTGAGACAGGACGAAGATTGATAATTTTCGTGAGTTTAAGGAAAAAATGCATTTTCTTCATCTCATTAATTACAACATTTCCTCACTAGAAAAAGATAAGAATTAATAGATAACTTGAATAATTTGGATTTTCAACTAACTATGATCAATGAAAACTTAAAAAACTCTCAAAAGAATTTTTGTGTTGATCATTAACGCGAGGCGACCATTCAATAGTCCAGTTTCCAGTTACCAGAGACCGCTGGACTTCCTGACAAAAGGCGCATTTATCACACTATGCCAACAGTGATATCTTCACATGTGAAAGATATGATATCTTCACTTTGTGATTGATATCAAGTTTTCGACACTGGAGAAAACCTGGTATCTCATCGATATCTATATAATAAATGAAATGAAAAAATGAAAAAATATTAATTATCAGTGATTAGGAACGCATGAACGATTTCAGCCCGTGCAAATAGTCCAGTTTCCAATTACTGGAGACCGCTGAACTTCCTGACAAAAGGCGCATTTATACAGGGTTAGCCTCCTTTTCAAACAAGACCCATGGGAGTAAACTCGATTTTTGTTTTGTTAAGAACAACAGAAAAATCGAATTTACTCCCATGGGTCTTGCTTGAAAAGGAGGCTAACCCTGTATAAACAGATAGTAACCGCGTATTTTTCAACCAATTAGATTTGAGCGACTTCAAGCTCCATTCGTGGGGGATTTACCGAAACGATTTCACTTGTTAAAATGGACGAAGTTGATGTAAATTTTGACGTTTTGGGAGATCTTTTTACAGATGCAGATGAATTAGACGATGGAAGGTTTTTTAATGTTACTGATAACGACGTGGATAAGCTTATTGAAGGAGAGCAAAACAAAAATACTAAGCGAAAGACGTACTATGACCTAAAACTCGTTACGAAATTCATGCAAGAAGTCAAGAAAGAGGATAGAAAAATAGAAGATATCTCTCCAAGTGAGCTGAATGTTCTGTTGAGTCAATTTATCGTGGCAGCTAGAACAAAAACAGGACAAGATTACGAGCCATCTTCACTTCGCGGCATCTTATCGAGTGTTGCAGTGTAACGTGAGTCTTGTTTGGGCTATGGCTCTACCTTCTACTAGAAATACCTGTGTAATAAGCTTTGTAAGTTAGTTGTTGCATAGTTGTTGTTGTCGGCGTTGTTATAATTGTTACATCTTATTATTATATAGCCTTGTCGATACGCGCGCTCTGATTGGCTGACAGCTGTGCTTTATCAGAGAACGGAGCACAGCTCTGATGTCAGCAGCGCGAGCTCGACCGCGCGCGCACCTTTTGAATTTTCGTACGGAGAAAATCGAACTTTTTCCCCAGTTGAATATTTACTTCAAAACATATAATAAAACAAATAGAACAGCTTTTTCCGTGCTCCGTTTAGTAATACAGCGCTTAGGAAGTGCCGAAAGCACGAAAGAAGTGTAAGGAGAGCACGAGCCGTAGGCGAGTGCTCTCCACACTTCTTGAGTGCTTTCGTCACTTCCTGCGTGCTGTATTACTGAACGGAGCACGGAAAAAGCTGTTCTATTTGTTAATTGGGAAATTATCTATGGTATTAAATACAAGGACTTCAAATCTAAAGGTATGGATTATTGTTGTCGTCAAAGTGATCCGGGACTAGTTCCGTAACATGGGTGTCTCTCCCATAGGAGGGTTGTCCAAAATAGACGACCTGATACAGGCCGTAAACTTAGTTTTCCGACGGTACAGGTGGTGAAGGTAAATTGTATGCAAGAAATGTGCATATTATTATTCAAATGTACAGTCATAACACAACATGCATGTAAATAACTTTTATGGAAATCTAAAAAACGAATTATGAATGTTAATAAATTATCAGACTTAACTTGAAGGGAAAGGCCACTCACCAAATGTTTACAGGCCGTACCGTTCGTACATGTCGTGAAATGAAGTGTTGTCTTCCTGTGTCGAATATGAATACAGAAACAGACTTAGGTTGAAGAGAGAGAGGCCCCTCACCAAATGTTTACAGGCCGTACCGTTCGTACATCTCGTGAAATGAAGTGTGGTTTTCCTGTGTCGAAAACAGAGAGGCCCCTCGCGAGATGTTTACAGGCCGTACCGTTCCTATTTCTTGTAAGATATAGTAAGACTAGACTTCATTTAACGACATGTACGAACGGTACGGCCTGTAAACATTTCGTGAGGGGTCTCTCTCTTCAAGCTGTCTGATAATGTATTCACATTAAACACAGGAAGACCACGCTGCATTTCACGAAATGTACGAACGGTACGGCCTGTAGACATTTCGTGAGGGACCTCTCTCTTCAAACCATATATTGTATACATTATCAGATTTAGCTTGAAGAGAGGCCCCTCACCAAATGTTCACAGGCCGTACCGTTCGTACATCTCGTGATATGTAGTGTGGTCTTCCTGTGTCGAATGTGAATACATTATCAGGCTTAGCTTGAAGAGAGAGGCCCCTCACCAAATGTTTACAGGCCGTACCGTTCGTACATCTCGTGAAATGAAGTGCGGTCTTCCTGTGTCGAATGTGAATACATTATCAGGCTTAGCTTGAAGAGAGAGGCCCCTCACCAAATGTTTACAGGCCGTACCGTTCGTACATCTCGTGAAATGAAGTGCGGTCTTCCTGTGTCGAATGTGAATACATTATCAGGCTTAGCTTGAAGAGAGAGGCCCCTCACCAAATGTTTACAGGCCGTACCGTTTGTACATCTCGTGTAATGAAGTGCGGTCTTCCTGTGTCGAATGTGAATACATTATCAGGCTTAGGGTGAAGAGAGAGGCCCCTCACCAAATGTTTACAGGCCGTACCGTTCGTACATCTCGTGAAATGAAGTTTGGTTTTCCTGTGTCGAATGTGAATACATTATCAGGCTTAGGTTGAAGAGAGAGGCCCCCCTCCAAATGTTTACAGGCCGTACCGTTCGTACATCTCGTGAAATGTAGTGTGGTCTTCCTGTGTCGAATGTGAATACATTATCAGGCTTAGGTTAAAGAGAGAGAGGCCCCTCACCAAATGTTTACAGGCCGTACCGTTCGTACATCTCGTGAAATGAAGTGCGGTCTTCCTGTGTCGAATGTGAATACATTATCAGGCTTAGGTTAAAGAGAGAGAGGCCCCTCACCAAATGTTTACAGGCCGTACCGTTTGTACATCTCGTAAAATGAAGTGTGGTCTTCCTGTGTCGAATGTGAATACATTATCACACTTAGGTTGGAGAGAGAGAAGGCCCCTCACCAAATGTTTACAGGCCGTACCGTTCGTGCATTTCGTGAAATTTCATGGTTAAAAGGATTGAAATATAGTGATTCGAATCTATTAGGATTGAATCTGACAAGGCCTTGGTTCAGTTCAAATATTGCCAACTTGAAAGAGTTGTCATCAAGATGACACGAACATGATATGTTGGAATTACTTTGCAAAGCAATATGTCTTGGAAAGACGGCACATTGTAATGATAAGTGATAAGGCGCACAAACGATTCAATCTATTGAAATCTTTAAAAAATAAATTAAACAGATCAACGCTTATTTATTTATACAGGTAAGAGTTTAATCCGGCCTCTTTTGGAGTATGCTGATGTTATTTGGGACAATTGTTTGGCAACTGAAGGTGATTTATTAGAACATGTCCAGTACGAATCTGCCAGAGTGGTCACGGGTGCAATTAAGGGAACCAGTTCCAAATTTTACGTGAAGAGTTAGCGTGGGATATGTTTAAAGTTCCAGACAAACTCAGACACAAACACCGTGACTTTTACAAAATTGTATCAAAAGCGACACCCCCTTATCTTTCTGAATTACTACCTGCCACATTACTGAAACCAAAAATCAAACCGTTGTCTAAGATAAAATTATAATTTCAGCCTTTTTTCTTGTAGGACAGAACGGTTTCTGCAATCCTTTTTTTCCTTCTGTTATTAAATTATGGAATTCTCTAGATCTGCAAACTAGGAATGTAGGATCATTACAAATGTTTAAGAACGAAATTTGTGCCAAGCAGTTTCTTTCCCAAAAATATAATAAACTATATATTCGATCATTCTTTTTCTAGAACAGCATCTGTTGTTCATACTCGACTTAGGCTAGAGTAGATGCATGTGCTTTAAATGAGTATTTGAATGTTTCGTATAAACTGTTACCCTTCTCCGTAATGTATTTGTGGAATGGAAAATGAATCAGCTATGCATTATTTCTTTGTATGTCCTCGGTACGCTGCACAGATTTGTGGCAGTACTTTATGGTCAAATAGTTCTTCAAAACGGCAAAAACTCAGCTGGTTGTATACGCCGGCGCAAACGACTTCAACATTTGTTTCAACATTACTTCGACTTTGTTGAAACACAATGTTGAAGTCGTTTGCCACCCCCTTTCAACAATGTTGAAGCGTGTTGAAACGTGTTGAAACGATGTTGAAGTAAGTTTGAAAGAGTTTAAACTTTGCTTCAACATTGCTTCAACATTTCTTTTGTTCTCTGAATGTTGAATCAAAGATGAAGTCGTTTGCCACCCTCTTTCAACATTGTTAGGTTTGCGCTTGCACTCTAAGCCATCTTGTAGTGTTTCAACACTGTTGAAAGGGGGTGGCAAACGACTTCAACTTTGCAATTCAACAAAATCGAACGGATGTTGAAACAAATGTTGAAATCGTTTGCCACCCCAGTGTTCAACATCGTTCAACATCGCTCAACATCGTTCAACAAAGTCGAAGTGATGTTGAAACAAATGTTGAAGTCGTTTGCGCCGGCCTTAATTAGATTTGAAAAATCGTAAACTGTTTGTCGAAATTCAAAAGTATATATATTGTCAAATGCGGTATTCCGAAAGTTAGTATTTTAGGACCATTACTTTTTATTTTATACATAAACCACATAACAAATTCTTTCAATCTTTTGAAATTCATACTTTTCGCAGATGATACAAATGTGTTCTACTCTTTTAAAAACAAATCTGCCCTGATAAACACACTAAATTCAGAACTTGACAAAATATCTAGCTGGTTGATAGCCAACCAACTTACAATTAATGTTAAGAAAACATATTATATCATTTTTAAGTCCGACAAAAAAAGATAGAAGATAGTAACCTAGCTGTAAAGATAAACCATGAATTAATTGAGCGTAAATCCAGCCGCACAATATTTCTTGGTGTAATTATTGATGAGCATTTAAATTGGAAAGAACTTATTAGTACTGTAGCCACAAAGGTATCAAGATCCATTTGTATAATATCTAAATCTCGTTATTTTGTTTCGCAAACCTCTCTTTTTAAGGTTTATTATTCTAATTAATGTACCCCTACTTATATTTTGGTAATATTATCTGGGGATCTACCTATGAAACCAATCTAAATAAGTTAAGAATTTTACAAAAATGATGATTAGAATTATTACCAAATCGAAACTGATGCACATACTGCTCCTGTATTCCATAAAAACAATATTCTAATTTTGGAGAACAATAACAATTTCCAAATTGGCTTGTTTATGTATTCTGTCCATAATAAGCTAATTCCAATAACTTTTCAAAATTTGTGTCAGAAAAATTCTGAATTTCATTCCTATTTTACTAGGAACTCAAATGATTATCGTATGCATCAAAGTAGAACGAACGTCAAAAAATTCACAATAGTTTGCCAAGGCCCAAAATACTGGAACACATTACCTAATGAGCTTAAAACAAAACCAACACTTAATAGTTTTAAATCAAATCTTAAAAAATTCCTCATTGAATCTCGAATGCTAAAATAAAATACTTAATTCTTATTATCTTTCTCTTAATAAAAACTAAGCTCTGAATCATGTATAGATTACAAGTTAAACAGCTGGATTCATGTCTCATCTTTTCAGTTGAGCGTGTTTCCGATTATTTTGTGTAAATCTTGAACACTCTCAATCAACTGTTGTATACATCATTTTATCACATGTACTTCTAATAGATAGTTAGATATTTGAAATGTTTTCTATTTTTGTTACAAAAATTTTACATACTTTACATTAACACAAATGCCATCGCTTCAGGACATTGCTTTGAAAAACAATTAGCAAATGTTGCTTCCAGATTTCTTATCAAAACAGTCAAATATCTTTGGTCCACCAAATGTTGTGCCAGTGGAACAGTAAAACTCCTTCGCATTCACAAAATATTCTCTCATTTAATCAGAACAGCATAATATAGATGAAAATGGGAAGGGAATAAGCCCTAAGTGTGATTACATATATTTACCCTCTCTCTATACCAGAATCCTTTTCAAGCAGCTTTTGTTCACTAATTAAAACTATTATGTTTGTATTCTTGTAGGAATTTAAACTACTTTGTATATGAAAGGGCTTTGAAAAGGATTCTGGTATAGATAGAAGCTCAAAATATCACCTTTTTGGGGAAAATGAGATAGAGGAAAGCCAATATTGTTCCCTTTCCTTACCAGCCCCCTTCCAAGTGCCAGCAATGCATGTTAAAATAGAGAAGTTAAGATGAGAGACAACTGACAAAAGTATTGCTTGCAGCACTTCACTTTCTATAAGTGGCTAGTGTATAAAATTATTAGAATTATGTAGCAATGAGATATTATATCAATAATAATTATTGAAAGAAAGTCGAAAAAGGTATTTTTTGACCAATCTGCAAACCTTGTGTTTATTGCACTCTTCAAACAAGAATGTGTGTGTTGAATCTTATGGTTATGTGATAGGACTGTTCTTGAAAAATTTCTTTTGTGCATGCATTAAACTCATTATTTCCTTCCTTCAGTCTTTTTACATGACGTTATGTGGACTGTGTTAAGATGGTTATTACCCTACAAACTAATAATGTGAAAAGAAAATAATGTGCACCATATATATGCACACAAATTTAGATAAATATCCATGTGTAAGAACCTAGGGATATAAGAACCTTCTGGCAGAAATTTGCTTTTTTAATACCCCAAAATATAAGAACCTGTTTAGGCAAACAAATTCCAACAGGTTCTTATATGTGGGGTTTAACTACAGTACTGTATTTGATTTAAGGAACAAAAAACGGTTTCCCGTGTTTGATAGCCTGATCAAAACACGCGTGATGTTGGGAGAACACGAGAGAGCGTAGTGGAAGCACGAGCCATAAATCTCACTCATTGGTTTTGTGCAGTATCCATGAGTTGTCTCATTTGTTGTGCCAATGTTGCATGCCCCCTCTTTTGTAAATTTATTAGTAAATATCTTTTTTAAGTGTACGAAATGTTCACCCCATTACTATATATGTATGTGTGTGTTTAACAAAAATAATGATAATTGATAAAAAATTTCTGTTATATGTTAAAGAGCAGTATCTACTTATGTCTGAACACTTTGTTGGCTTCCTTCTAGCCTATTGTCAAAATCCCAATCGAGACTTTAATCTGGTGTTTCCAAAAGTGCGTGTAGTCCGGTCGGATTTTTTGAAAACGACGGATCACAAATATAAACATCTCACAGTCTTTAGCAGTTCTTTTAAGCGTATACCTCTTTAGTAGCATATTGATCTGGCTTCTTTGCTCTTTGGAAACGGCGTATTCACAAATACAAACATGAATAAAAGTGCGTTTAGTCCGATCGGATTTTTTGAGAACGACAAATCACACTGATAAATCTCACAGCATAATTATCTGGCTTCTTTTCTTTTTGAAAACGGCATATTCACAAATGCGATCGGATTTTTTGAGAACGACAAATCACAAGGAAAGCATAATTATCTGGCTTCTTTGCTTTTTGTCTGGCTTCTTTGCTCTAGCTTTGGAAACGGCGTATTCACAAATACAAACATGAATAAAAGTGCGTTTAGTCCGATCGGATTTTTTGAGAACGACAAATCACACTGATAAATCTCACAGCATAATTATCTGGCTTCTTTTCTTTTTGAAAACGGCATATTCACAAATGCGATCGGATTTTTTGAGAACGACAAATCACAAAGAAAGCATAATTATCTGGCTTCTTTGCTTTTTGAAAACGGCGTATTCACAAATACACTCATGAATTGAAGTGCGTGTTTTTGAGAACGACAAATCACAAATATATGTCTCACAACTAAGCGAGTATTTTTAGTAGAATAATTATCTGGGGTCTTTACAAATACCAAACTCATAGCCTAAGAAATACGCAAAGCATTTAGTGTTTGTTTAGTAGCGAATTTGGTCAGGAATGTCATCATGGAGAGTTCACAAATGTAAACATTTGATCTGGAACGCAACGTACTGAATAACTGCTAGCCGATCGGTATTATTATTATTATTTGTTTTTGTTTTTGAAAATGACGAAATAAAAATGTGAAGGCTCCAATGTGAACTTGTAGCAGTGGCCATGAAGCAGGTTTTGAGCTTGAATTTCTTGTATGGTATATGAAATTATAATTCATGCACGAACGGTACGGGCCGTACCGCCGGTAAAGGTTCAGCGAGCCATGCTTGAACTTATAATTTATGCACGTAATACCAAAGGGTGACCAGTTTATCATATGTGAACAGTTCTATAATTTGATTCAAGTTTGTGAATATTAATGTGATTGCTTTGCATATAAATTACCTTCACCACCTGTACCGACGGTAAAACTTGATTTACCGCCCGTATCAGGTCGTCTATTTTGGACAAGTATGTCCCATAGCCCAAGTGAATGCAATATTTGCATCTTGTAATGTAAGACCTAGATATCCCAAGCTCATTTTCTACGGTCTTCGAACAATGGAGAAATAATAAGACTTTCAGAAACTAAATCGCATCTAAAAAATTTCACAGAAGTCCTTTTCCTCAGAGGTCTGCAACATCTAATGATGTGGTGGGATGAAGGTCGGTTATGTTTTATGATGCACTACATGCCACGTCAGGCTCAATTCTACCTGGGCACGAGTAAACGCACCATTGTGCGTCTAGTTCATCTCGAAAGATTGTTTTTCGTATCAACTCGAGACAACAAAAATCGAGCTTGACAAAAAATCACTAGTTGAGCACTACTGGACTGTAAACTTTGGGCAATAACCATCTTACGCAAGCATGATTCAGTGTTATCCAGATATATCCAGGCACCACGAAGCTCCATAAACAGCAATTTTTCCCACACAAAATGACCTTGTCGGCTCGGCAAATTTTCACTCATGACTTGATCGCTCTTTTTTCATCACAGGTCCAAGAATTATCTTTAGTTTTCATCCATTTTACGACTTTTTAATTAAGGAACATTCTCGTTGTTGTCTCAGAACTCTTAGAAATAATGGGGAGTTATTTTGTCCTTAGAAAGTGGTGCTTTTCTTGTTTCTTTTTTGCGAAAGTTTCTCCTGAATTTTTGAGCTCGAGGATCGACTGTAAATGACAACGCTGGTTAATTGAACACTTTTTGAAACGTAGGGGGAATTTCTTGAGTGATACCCATTAAGGATTTTTCACTCTTTATCTTCATGTATTTTATTTAACAAATATAAAACGTTTTCCGTGTTTACATGGCCTGATGTAAACACCTGGGAAAGTTTGGGAGAAGTCCGTCGAGCACTGTTTAAAACCTCGCCTACGGCTCGCTTTCGACTTCTGCCAAACTTTCCCGCGTGTTTACATCAGGCTATGCAAACACGGAAAACGTTGTATATTTGTTAAATATCATCTACTTATTTTATACTTTATACATATTTAAACTTCATTATTCTATTTATCTATTGATATTTTTCTTTGATTTGATTCTATCTATAAGGGCATTTAAAATTAAGGTGGCCCGTACCTATTGAAGTGTTTGTTGGGCATGAATTTCAATCGCGTCTTTTTACAGCAAAATCTTGTCCAATTTCTGAGAAATTTGCAACCATTTGTCTTCAAGCCCTGAACTTCGTACGAGTTATTATTTTTCTGCGAATGAGCTTTTATCAGGTATTTTTAAACTCGTAAAACAGAAAAAGAATTACCATAGCTGGAAAGAACATGTTAAAATTAGCAAGACAGTGAAGTTTGAAGGAATTAAATCCAAAACTCGCGAGAACATGGATTTTTGAAAAGTGTGAATTTGTAAGAAAACCTTTGCTGGTAGGCATCTCTTGCCTAGCAGCGAATGTTTTTATACAAAAATTTTGATTTCGGAAAAATTGCGAATTTGTATTACCTGGACTTCCACAAACTCTATACCTAGTGCAGCAAAGACAACGGCACTTGGCAGCAGGTACCTTGTTCTACCCCATGCATGATAGAAAATTTCCGGAAATAATTCGACAGAGTTTGTGGAAGTCAAGGTAATACAAATTCGCAACGTTCACCTCGTGGTCACAACAATTACTCCGCAAGTTTGCTTGAGGCGTTTAGCTTCTTATGTCTCCATATTTTGTTCACAAATTACAATAGGCATTGGTCTTCAATTTCTTATAGCAGATATTGTTCTCGCTGTTTTTGAAATTTTGTTGAGATTTTGGTGGTAGTTTTGACTACATAATTTTGCGTCCTAACAGGCAGCGCAAATTTTGTATCGCAACTTCTAAGAACTAAATTGGCGCGATAGATGCTGTATGTAGTCCTCTATGCCTTTCTACTAAGAATGAAATAGGAAAAATATTCACCTGATCAGATTTTGGATTTATGACCTATTTTTCTCATAAATCCGCTTTTAAAAATCGTCTGATATCTCGAGATATTTGATCCAATTCGCAGAAAAATAATTACTGGTACAAAGTTCAAGGCTTGAAGACAAATGACTGCAAATTTCTCAGAAATCGGACAAGATTTTGATGTAAAAAGACGCGATTGAAATTCATGTCAGACAAACAAATCAATAAGTACGGGCCACCTTAAATAAATAAATAAAATCATTTATTTGTTTAGGCAGGCTTGGCTAATTGGCAAATAGCCCCATTTATACAGCACCAAAAATCGGCAAAGGATGAATTTACTTTTTGACTCGGAAAATGATGCAACCTAATTTTAAATGGCATTGTTCTGGCTAGTATTAGCTTTATAGGTCAAGACAAATAAGAACACTGCCATTTAATTCGAAAATTGATCATTTTCTGATCGATGAAAACGTCATCCTTTGCCGATTTTTGGTGCCATGTAAATGGGGCTATTTTTGGTGCCATGTAAACGCGGAAAACCCTCGTGGCAAGGGAGAGAACAACACATCAAACAAACTCAACTCACATATGATCTAGCGTCCAAGCCGGGACTCGAACCCGGACCACAGCAGTGAGAGGCGAGTGGCTTAACCACTACGACACCCTTGCCAGTTATAGAATGCACGAGAAATAAACTAAACTATTATTGTTATAATTCCTGTTTCACCTCCTCCTTCTTATCCTCTGATCTTTCGATTCTTTCTCCTCCTCCATCTCCATTCCTCCTTTTACACGAGCATTTCATTTCAAGCTAAAACTCACACATTTCTTAAGAAAACATCGTAATATGAACGCATGCGCAGACGTTTTTCACCAGGTAATCACATGAGTTTAATGGTTAAAATTACACGAGCCCGTAGGGCTAATACAATTTGTAAGCATTGAAAAATTTACAGGTGGTGAATTATTCCAAATAAATCATTATTTATTAATAATATACATTTCAGTCGCTTTTGAAAGTTTTCACTCATTTAATCTTAGGCGGTGAATCTGACGGTAAAGTCATGAAAACAAATAGGCATGTTGTAAACCGTGGACTGAAGACCAGAAAAACACGGACCTATTAGTCTGCGCTTGTCAGAAAACACAGACTCGGTTGGCAGCGTTTTTCAGAGAACATATAGTTAATGTACAGATGTGATGGACAACGTTTTGGCGGAAAAGTAGGGTTTACGGCGGCACAGCTCCCAGTGTCATCGAAGGTCAAACATATTTTTAAGTAGTCCAGTGCAGTTGAATCTGTAGTTTTCAACATGCCAAACAAATATAAAGTTCATGTTTCGGTCCAGCTTTAGAAAAATATAAATTTTCTTCTTTCAGAGATTTAATACCAAAAATTGTTTTTCCAAAGAAAATATTGTTTATTTAAAAATTACAACATCAAAAAATATTACAACTGCACTTATTACAACACTTTCGATAAGTCCAACCGAATCTCAACAGCTTTCCATTCACCAATATGATTTCAGAAGAATTCAGCAAACAAAACTGGCTATTTGCTAATTCAGTTTTAATGCTGTTGATATGATAATGAAAGCTGTAATATAACTACCACGTTCATAACTCAAGATTTTGCTTCATCAACCTTGCATTTTTATAATAACCAAGCTTTCGAGCAACTTGCTCTTCATCAGGGTAGACGGTTGTGATAAAATACAAGAAATCACGCAAGTAAATAATTAAAGTAAGTAATTATTAAAATGCAAGGCTGATGAAGTGACATCGCTTGTCAAACATTTACTCCAAAAAATATGGAACGCGACTGCAAGCCAGCGACTGATTGCTGAAGCTTGAATTAAAGTACGCAAATTAAAGATGAAAGACAAGTTTATTTGATAAATCTTAGATATTGGTCCAACTTGGCAGCAGTTGTGTAACTGGTTTCGTGCAACGAAATTAAGTTGCTCTTATATGCTGGGACGTATAAAGTTTAAAATTTCTTTCGATCATGACATAGCCTTACTTCTTTGTTCATTTATATTACGGGTTTCATGTTAGTATTGTAATATACTTGGTTATATGTTGGTATTGTAGTTTACTATACAATGGGGCGAACATACTCTAGTATCGGGGCGAATCTACTGGGGCGAAACTACCACGGGGCGAAACTACCTGATACCGAAGCAAAATCTTGAGTTATGAATCTTAACACGGCCTACAAACATTTACTGAAACTACCACGTTTTCAAATACCAGCTTGGATTTTCTGGAGAAAAACTAAACTTGCTCATTTGATAATGTGACTTTGAATAATGTGAATTTTTGGCGATTCGAGGAGGAATGGCAGTTTGGCTCTTTTTCTTTGAAAAGTTAATTTAGGCTTCTTCACTCGCCGTGGGACGTCTAAGTCATTACTGTAAAAAGGCTTAAATAAGTAATTAACACAGAAACTCCAGTTCCCGCAGCGTTTTGTCAAAGATTAATTCTGTCAGGAATGAAAATTTTTAAAAATTGCTGGGTTTCAAACAGCTGTTGAAGCTTGGATTAGGAACTGAAGCTTAAGCAGAATACAGTCAGTTGCTAGTGCTGTATGTGTTCTTCGTTGTGTAGTCTGTGTAGTTAGCCCGGATGCATGTATGAAAGTTAATGCGTATTACAAAACAAAACAAAACAAAACAAAACAAAACAAAACAAAACAAAACAAAACAAACAACAACAACAACAACAACAAAAACAAAACAAAAAACAAATGCGGAGCGTTTCCAGAAAAACTTTGATTGAAGTCTTCAAGTCTTAGAGTGTTCAGCAGGTTTTGCAATATGCTAATTTGTCAGATTTCGTTCTCGTAAAGTATTCATGTTTTGTGCTTAAGGTCTGTGTCATCTGCTTCAAATGGTGGTCAGTGTTTGACTACCATTTGCTGTCACCCAGAGAATATCTATTAAAAACTTGTCTGATGAAAACAACTGATGAAAATTCTAATGAGATTGAAAATGACGTCATATGAAACCCAGGAACTAGTGGCGGAAAATTGGAGTCGCGTATGCGAAGCGGTACAAAATCATGCCAAAAACTCATCCCGGCCAGCCAAAACTTGTAGTAAGAAAATATTTACAATCTCCAAATTTGTTTTGGCTAGCAACGATGAGATTCAGTTGAGTGCAAATTGATAAAATTTTGAGTGCCAAAAAGTGAAATTGAAGTTGATTGACTATGAATAGAGTTGAACGCAGTAGCCAATAATCTTCAATTTCACGTTTTGGCACGTTCTCAGTCATTATTAGAAAATGTCAGAGTTAAATACCTCGAACGTCGGCAATAAGCCAATATACATCCCGAGTGAGGGCCGTAGGCTTATTGACGGCGTTCGAGGTATTTAAGTGGTATATTTCATACTAGGTTTTTACAACATGTTTGATCGTGTAGCTCATTTTTAGGCAGATTTAGCAAAATATTTGTGTTTTTTTGTTTTTGTTTTGCTAAAAGCTTCGGTTTAAAAGCAGTCCCAAAGGACAATCAACGATCAGATCATTGTTAGTGAATCTTAAACAAATGCTTTTCAATTCTATTCAGAGAAATGCTAACGAACTTCGTTACAACACACAAAACGCTTTTATTTGTGTTGAGATTATCCATCAGTTGGCTCTGTAGTATAGTGGGTATCGGCGTGTATGGGACCACGAGGTTTGACCAAAAAAGCTCAGTTTTACAAGAAAGAAACATGGAAAAAGTCAATCATTAAATAATTTTGCTGGGGGCGCTGTCTAAGATGTAAAATCTTGAAAATGAATTGCAGAAATTATTTTGCGCGAAAAAGTACGACATTCCGGTAATCATGGCTATCTGTTCAACGATCGCTGAAGTCTAAAATACCCTAGCCGAATCCAAACGTGTTGGAATAACTGTTTATTTAAGTGCCTAATCAGTTCTAGCACTTTCGCACTAATTGGGGCACTATCACTCACACACACTACCACTACATTAACTGTTTTAAGCATACAACTCCAGCTCACATGTTGATTTTACGGAGGTAGGAAAAGAAGGCGACCGAGAACCTAAGGAGAAAACACTTCGTGGGAAAGGGAGAGAACAACACATCAAACAAACTCAATTCACATATGATCCAGGCGCTCGAGCTGGGACTCGAACCCGGACCACAGCGGTGAAAGGCCAGCGCTCTAACCGCTCGGCCAAGCAGTGGAAAGACTTCCACTGCTTGATGTATTACATAAATTTTGTGCCCACAATATAACTCGAAAGTGCGGAGTTCTGGTCCTTGTTTCAACTTTATACTGACTTTGATGCGTGATATTTTCCCATCCCAGTGGGGTGCCTTCGATATAAATCATTATCTACAGCGCACAAGTGCGCGGTAGGTAGACTACTTATGCATCACAGGTCTGAGTATTGTCACGATAACATTTCTTTCATTCGATAAGCAAAAATATGCGCAGACAAATTGTATACATGCTGATATGGAGCCCTGTGAATAACAAACAAAACCGTGTCAAGTTTGATATAAATTAGCATATTATCGGACCCGAAATATAATTTCCAAAGAGAATAAGGTACATAAAAAACACTTTTCATTTGAAAAGACAAAAAGACAAACTTATGTACTATTGCACGTGGGCTTTATGAATTCTGAACTTTTTATATTAAGCTGAGAATGGTGAATATGTTCAGATTGTTAAAAACTCAAATATCAGATTAATTTAAAACCTCGCTTTATAACAGTGCTGCATGTACTTGGCAGCTAAAGTCGTCTTATTCATGAATCTAATTATAATGAGTACAATAAAACATTTAACATTTTAATAACATTTTTCCATCATATAGAGGATGGCAGGTGAAAACATATATTTACGAATAATGGTGAAATCGTGACCTTGAGTTGTTTCATTTTGTCACCAAACCACTTGAAAACATCTATTTACGAATAATGATAAAGCCTTCCACAAGTGATGGGCTTGAGGTATTTGAAGCTTTGAGTTTTTGTCACCTGACTAACCACAGTCGAAGCAAACAGTTGTTCTTAAAATCAATCATAACATACGCCGCATGCATATACCAATATTATATCAACCATCAAGACACAGGGCACCCGCTGTGTGCGAAGCAAATCTGACTGAGAATGTAATGTTTTATTGATTTGTAAGTCCAGCGCATTCCTAGTTGTCTTTTCTATCAAACATGGCAGAGCAGTCGAAAGCATCAAAATCAGTCCAACTTCTTCAAGATTTTACAGGCTACACCACACTCCATGGAGCTCATTTTGTTTTGGGGGTTCACACTCCACTTCGTCGAGTTATCTGGTTGTGTCTTATCCTGATAGGGTTTGGCTTTCTAACAAAACAGTTAATTACAAGCTACAAGAAGTTACAAGATCGCCATCATGTTCTTAGTAAAAACACTGAGTCGTCTGATCAACTCAAGTTCCCTGCGTTGACCCTCTGCAATGTAAACATGATGAAGAAATCCAAGATAGTTGGTACAGATGCAAAGATCTATTTGGACTCCCTGGATTTCCTTTATCGCTTAATACTTAAGGTGACCAACTCAAGCCTAAAACCACTAAATAACTCGTTCAACATCCAAGAAGCTGTGTTAAAGTATGGTCACACTGCTAAAGACATGATCCTGGACTGCCGGTGGAATGGTCAAATATGCAGTCATGCCAACTTTACAACAACCTTTTCTTATCTTGTAAGTATTCGGAATCCATAAAAAATTGTGCAATAAAAATAAAATGATATTTTTTCTCCTTTGAAAGCTGCCTGTTATGTGTTTTGAGGTGTGTCCATGTACTTCTAGATATCAACCCTTACCACGTTACAGTTCCAATACGTGAAAAAGGACTTCTTCAAGCAAAATTAAGTTATTAAAGACCTTAAGATTGACATTTTTGGCAAACCGCTACCGACAAACGGCAAAATTTGACCTTGATTTTGATTCTATATTTTAAACTAATCCTTAAAAATAAAGAGCAAATCTCATAGCAACAGAAAATACAAATATTTTCACTTTAGTGAAAAAAAGGTTAAAACAGACGGCTAAAGTTTGCTGTTTGGCGGTTGCCGTAAGGTCTCTAATACAGTTCACAGACGTCGTTTCGCCGGTTGGGCCTTCTTTAGTGTGATCATGAATTATGAATACATTGGTTTATAGCGTCTATAATATTACAGTTTTCGAATGTTCTCAAAGTGCATGTTAATTTTTTCTTTCTATCATCACATTCACCTGTCACTGATTTGAGACGGGTCACTGGACTACCCTAAACATCGTGGCTTATGTTTGTTTGTTTATTTATTTGTTTGTTTGAATGAACGTTATTTTTTACCAGACAGTTGCTTGTATTACTGAACGTCTATTTATTAACTTCATTTTTAGCATGGTTTATGCCACACGTTCAATTCTGATGTTGCCTATTCAACACCTGAAAAAAAAGCACTAGGTCTGTTTTTGTTGCTGGATATCGACAACGAAGAATACTATGGTATCCCTAGTTATTATTCTACAGGTGTTCAGGTAGTGGTACATGACCAACATGAACAACAGTCCATAGAAAGCAGTGGGTTTAGCGCTATTCCTGGATACAGCACTACAATTAGAATTAAGAAAAAACAAGTAAGGTTGTTCGTTTTAACTTATGAGATAAGATTAAATGAAAATCAAGGGCGGTTTCATTGTTCAATTCACATTTGCATAAACCTATTTACACAAACATTGATCCTTCAAACCGTAGAAGCTGAGACCGAAATGCACAGTGGGAAATCTGTTGCTTAGATGGTTTTAAAGAAGCGCGTGGACTTGAACGTTTCCAACAGCGACTGAAACAAATTCTTAGTATTCATAAGACTATTATGTAGCGAATCCATAGATAAAACATGAAAAAAACATATATTACTTAATTGGGGTAGCCAATATCCATTTTGGTCTTACCTTCTAAATTCGATGATTTTGAAAGGATCAATGTTTGTGAAAATACACGAAGTTGTTTTAGGACGATGTCATGTCCTTGAAGGAAAGCACTGCAAACTGCTTCCTAAATCGAAAAAGGCAGTTCATTGAATCTCCTAAACAAATGCTGTCGTTTAGATACCTTTGTTAGGCAAATCAAATCCCGACAAAAAGTGATCTTAGGGTGACCATGTTTGTTCAGTCGAACTAAATTCAGTAGCTAATATAAATTAGATATTTCCAATCAGACTCGTACCCAGTCGTCACTTATTTATTACTCACACTCAGTCTATTTCGAACGAAGTGTAAAATGCTATAATCTAAACGGTGACTTGATGGCTTTGGATCCTCAGATTGAACGTCTTCCTTCACCTTTTGATTCAAAATGTGGAACAAGAAAGTTAGTAACCAGCGATATATACACAAAAAGTACTTGTTTAATGGAATGTAACACCAGAAAAGTTGTACAACGGTGTGGATGTAGATTACTGGGTATGCCACAGCTACCAGGTAAATAATCGAGGGAGGGCAAGGACGCATGGATAACAGGAATGCTGGAGAGAAGAAATGCAGAAAAAAAGAAGAAAGGAAGGAAGGGGAAAAAGGAAGGAAGGAAAGAAAGAAGAGGAAAGGAAGGACGAAAGGACAGAATGAAGGACAAAGAAGCAAATTAAGGAAGATTGGAAGGAAGAAAAGAAAAGAGGGGGAGGACTGAGGAAGGAAGGAAGGAAGGAAGGAAGGAAGGAAGGAAGGAAGGAAGGAAGGAAGGAAGGAAGGAAGGAAGGAAGGAAGGAAGGAAGGAAGGAAGGAAGGAAGGAAGGAAGGAAGGAAGGAAGGAAGGAAGGAAGGAAGGAAGGAAGGAAGGAAGGAAGGACTGAAAACAACGCGATATGTTTACTTGTGATTTTACATTGTTACAAACATTTCCAGATTTTAACAATGATACAGCTAAGTATTGTAACCCAGTGGAGATGTTTGCTTGTGGTCTGTATACCAATTTTACCGCTGTTAATGTTACTCAAGATGACTCATCACCAAGTGCTGCAGGTGAGTATAAACCAACTTCCTTTTTAATAATAGCAATATTTATTATATTCAACAAGAGTTATTACTGGATCACAGTGGATTGTCATTTCACGCCTTTATATATTTATACATAGTTATTAAGTAGTATTTTTAAAATTCAATAGTATACTATATACTTGTGCTTCTTTCGTGAAATGGCTCAGTGCCCACATGGCATACAAGTAGAATCATTAGCATTTAAAACATGGGTTATACGAACTCGCTCTATTTAATAAACTAAAATTAAAATAAGAGTCTCTAAATCGTGATCAAAGTTCAGCTATTATATCTGCTATTTGAAATGTCGATTTTTAGAAGTATCAGTTTTTAGAAGATATTCAAAATGTTTGACGTCAGTAGAATGATTTCACATAACTCACTTTTACATGGAAATGAGTGAAGTAATATGAAAACAGGAGGGAGGGAGCGTCTCCAAGGAAAACCGTGGTACAGTGATGTCTGCGATGTGACGTCACGGTGGCGTGGCATAGCTTCAACATGGCGGCAAAAGAAGGTTTCAATTCGCAGGTTTGCTTGCAGTTTTTACACCAAAAACTTCCAAGTATATTCCTGAAAACCTCATAAAAATTTGAAGATTTTCACGGACATTCATCTTTATGAACCTCAACGTTTTTGAGCAAAGACATCGTACGTTTGGATTATTTTTCGTAACCTGTGTCGTGTCAAAAACTGCTTGAAAGACGAAAAACTCAGCGAACATTTTCAAGGCTGGTAGACTCTGTTGATGGATTTGTAGCTTCAAAAAAGTTCCTCGTATAACTGAGTCATTGAAGATTATGTATATTACGTTTCGTAAAGATGCCTTAGGTAGAACTGCTTAACAATCCCTCCAAAGTTGGAAAACAAGAGTTGTCTGCAAAATTTGAACGAAAAGGACTTTTATGCTTTGAAAGACAACAACTGAAGAAAAAGATTTCAAGGTAAAGGACATGCATAATAAAAGAAAATGTGTTGACAAAACGTCTCTTGTACGTATTAGACGATGTATTTTTCATTTAGAATTTTTAGTACAAAAACTTCGAAAAACTGGTTCTAACACGTGTAATCGGATAGTTTATAATTACAGTAATTAGGCAGTTTTAAAATTAACTTCCCTTTTTATTTAAAATATACTTCATTCTCTCTGTGTAATTACAGCTCAAGTTTAGGTCTAGAATATTTTCAATAAAGAAATTACAGCAAAAATGTGTTACTTGCCTGTAAAGTAGAGTTGTTATCAGAAATCTGATCTTCAATCTAAATTGGAAATGCTGTACTATTCCTTGTGTTCTTTCTATTTTGTATGCCAAATAATTGATTTTCTATATCTATCTTCAATTTGCATCAATTAACATTTAAGAGCTAGAGAACTGTTGTTTTGCACTCAAAATAAACCAAGACAATACTTGCATATTAGTATAAGGAACATTCAGTACTGCCTATACTGTATTCCACATGAAAACATACAAAACCATAATTATGAAGGCTAAACAATCAAAATGTTATGTTCTGCAATATCTAGTCTGTTAGAAGGACAATAATATATCGTTTACTTGTATAGATCAAAGCAGTTTTGGAGCATTAGGTGGGCTTCAATTTGCTTTCTATTCATTATAATTGTAATTATAATTGTGTCAATACAATGACTGGATCTGAAAAACATACCAAGACTGACAGGAGATTATTAAAAGTATTAATATACACAAACCTTCAAACAAATTATTAAAAGTTTTATCCACAACCTTTATTTCATCTTTTTGAAATGCTTTTACAAAATGGAATATTTTTGTAAGCTATTTACCACAGGAAGCCCAATGTCTTTGATTGAGATTTATCGAAAATGTTTTTAATTGACATCATCCACTGATAGAGAGTGAAAAGAAGTTCAAAGCAATTCATATTGGTGCTTCTAGGTCTATATGTTTTGTATTTACTGAGCCGTTCAGGAAAACCAAAATACAAATCTGATACGATATGTTAGGAGACACAAAGGGATTGTTAAGGAAAACTATAGAAAATGGAAGCTAATAGCACAGTTCAGGCAAAAGGCCTATTACTTACGAGTACGTGGAACTTTTTTTCGGGATTCAAAACACTCTAAAACTCCGAGAAAAAAATGTTTTTCCTCGCGCGTCCTTCTCCTCGAAGAACGAAAAATGTCGGTTACTGAACAAGACAAGCACTTCAACTTTCCTTTGTTTTGAGCCGTTTTTCTCGTCAGATTGGTGTCAAAGACAAGACTGGTACAGATTGAAGGTAAAGCAATATCAATATTGCAAAAGTAAAGGTAAATGTCTTAAGGAATTTCTAAAAAGTACATTTTCAACTACATTTAAATCTGATTTTCGGAGCATTTTGAGAACTCAATTTTGGTTGCTATGTACGCCATCCGTGACGTCACATCGCAGACATCACTGTACCAGCGCGCGCCTAATAAAAACCATTGGAGTCACCTCCTCCCTCCTGTATGCAAATGACAAAATAGCATGTTAATGATGTAAACGCACGCATGTACTATATAAAGATGATCAGATCAGAGATGGCGCCATCAGCGGGGATTTGTATATCCACATATCTAGTTATCCTGTCTTGTAATTGTTAGGATTCTTGGTAGATCCAAGTCCAAGGGATTGTGATTGTCCAAAGTCCTGTAAAGAGATAGAGTATCAAACCACTCTCAACATGGCCTACTTTCCATCAAAATCGTTTATGAATGCCATGGCAATGCTAAGCAAGAGCATCCCTTCTTCTTTTGCTGAAAAAGGATTGGAAATTATCAGGTATTAAAAAAAACTTAGAACGTAAAATTTTAAGCATATTGCGCATTTTAAAAGACCCCAAAAAAGCACACACACACACAGAAAAGGCTACAGATACCGAGGGCAAGTAAACACGAAATATGAAACATGAAACCATAATGGATTTTTTCAATCAAAAAAAAGAAAAAAATCAATTTTCTTCCATTTTTTTAAATAATTTTTAACTACGTATAGGAAGTAAATAATGATAATAATACATATAAATATAAATCAAAAAAGTTGGAAGTAAGATGATGGAAGTCAGAAGTTGGAAGCTTGTGACCCTTCTCGGCCCATCGTTTTTGCCCTCATGGCTCTTTCTTTTTAAGATATTGCTAAATGCACTTGTCTAGCTTGCAACTTCTGGAGTTTATTGTCATTGCATACACCCTGTGAAACTTGATATTGTATATGCTAAAAGGTTAATTAATGTCACATTTCTTTGTATATCAAGGCAAAGGTTTTTGATTCTTCATGCTTTCTATGAGGATCTTAGCACGGAAATCTCCTCAGAAAGACCATCGTATGATTTCAGCGACTTTGTGTGTAAGTATACAAAAAACACACTGAATCATTGAGGCTATGCTACAAACATAGGACCAGTTTCCAATTGATCGGCTGCGATCAAAAGTGAGAACGGATAGGCCCTTAATTTTGTTTACACAGAACTGCTATTCCTAACCTAGCTACCTGGACTGAAACCGTTCGGATATCTTGGACCTGCAATTTTTGAAGTGTTACGCATGAGATCAGTAACTGAATAACTGTAATTTGAACACTGCTTCGTACATAATGCGCATGAATGTTTATAAAATGCCTCATAAGTTTGGTACGGTGTGCGATGCGAGGCGACTACATTCGCAGACTAGTTAGTCACTATCACTAGATACACAAAGGGCTTTGGGTTAGTATGTATTGGTAAGACGAGTGGGATATGCATGGTATGCCACGAGAAACTTAACATTTGTACAACTATCATATCCCACATCACATGGCCAATAAAAGATTTATTCGATATTAATTTGAAACTAAAATCATAGGAGGGAAAGTGGTGCCGCAATGTCTCATGGGAAGAGAAAATTTAATACCGCGGAATATACAGCGGCTTTTCTGCTTTCTGATTGGCTGTTTTTTTCTGTTATTTCTCTTTCAGCCGATGTTGGTGGTATTCTTGGTTTGTTTCTGGGATGCAGTCTCCTCACTATCTGTGAATTTCTTGATTTTCTTCTAATTTTTTGTGTTGAGAAATACAAAGCCACCAAACAAAGAAACTCCGTGCATCGAACAAGCGAGGACGTCGACGCCGGTCCAGAAAGCTAGAACACGACACCACGACTCTCCCACCAACAAGTCACATTCTTAGGCTATTGACGCATTTAGACATAAGCTTACTCTTAAATCGCTTTTGTGTGTTTTGAACAGAGAAGTCTGCATTGATGTATCCTAAGAAGGCAAAGCCAGCGTCCTTTCATTTCCAGATCTGTGCTATTAAAGAGTGAACGAAATCGCCCGATGTAAGGAAATCCGTAATCCACGAAAATTTTGATTTTGTAATCTGGAATCTAGTACTTGGAATTCGGAATCCAGGTTGTACTGGAATCCGGAATACACCTTATTTTGAAATACCGAAACTGCACTTGAATCCTGCAGCTCCCTTACAATCAATAGGGCATTTTAATTACTCCATGGCCAGGGACCACTATAGCCCCCAACGTTTTGCCAAATCTACGTTAGGCGGTAAAAAGTCCTAACTATAAATTTCGAGCAAGCTATCTAACCATAAAAATCCTGCAAAATCCACCACCAGTAAAAAATACATCAAGCAGGCCGTCAATTCATATCCCGTAACTAACAAAAAACACTTATAACTTTCAGTTCTTAAGGTGTCTGGAAACAGATTTTTTTGGTCACCAACCAATAACAAATAAACGGTTTAAATTGTACTTTCCTTCGGTCGGATCTTAGAGATATTATAAGACATAGTTGTTGAAGGATTGAAGTTTGAGTGTTGGGTTTGGCATGGCAATCGCGCTATTTATGCATATTATGGGGAAATCCCGTAAACCAGACTTTACGTTCGTTCTCCAGAACTTTACTATAGAATCTTAACGAATTCTGGAATTCATCTTGGAAGTACAAATTAACTTTTTATAGAGCTTCGAGGGATTTTATTTCGTGGATTGAAAATTATGGAGTCTTGAATTAAAGTAAAAGTAAAGTAAAGTAAAGCAACTATATCTAACGTCGATAACTCGTAGCAGTAATTCAACTGAAAAACCTGAAGTCGACGGTGCGCTCATTTTACTTCCCTCTCTCAATCAGTGCTCCGTTTTAAGAGTATTTAAAGCTAATTAAAGCTACACAGATTGGAAAGAAGTCGAAACAAGGATGCGAGGTCTGGCTGGGGATCGAACTCTGGACCTCTCGAACCGAAGGCACTAACCAACTGTGCCATCCTTGGGACATGACTTTTTCTGACGAATCTAAGGCCCAGGGCAAACGTCGGATCTTAGTCGAATTTAATTCGTCGAACCTATTTATTTTGAAATAGGCGCATGAATGGTGCGACGTACCAGCAGGAGCAGGAGCAGGAGCAGGAGCAGGAGCAGGAGCAGGAGCAGGAGCAGGAGCAGGAGCAGGAGCAGGAGCAGGAGCAGGAGCAGGAGCAGGAGCAGGAGCAGGAGCAGGAGCAGGAGCAGGAGCAGGAGCAGGAGCAGGAGCAGGAGCAGGAGCAGGAGCAGGAGCAGGAGCAGGAGCAGGAGCAGGAGCAGGAGCAGGAGCAGGAGCAGGAGCAGGAGCAGGAGCAGGAGCAGGAGCAGGAGCAGGAGCAGGAGCAGGAGCAGGAGCAGGAGCAGGAGCAGGAGCAGGAGCAGGAGCAGGAGCAGGAGCAGGAGCAGGAGCAGGAGCAGGAGCAGGAGCAGGAGCAGGAGCAGGAGCAGGAGCAGGAGGAGGAGGAGGAGGAGGAGGAGGAGGAGGAGGAGGAGGAGGAGGAGGAGGAGGAGGAGGAGGAGGAGGAGGAGGAGGAGGAGGAGGAGGAGGAGGAGGAGGAGGAGGAGGAGGAGGAGGAGGAGGAGGAGGAGGAGGAGGAGGAGGAGGAGGAGGAGGAGGAGGAGGAGGAGGAGGAGGAGGAGGAGGAGGAGGAGGAGGAGGAGGAGGAGGAGGAGGAGGAGGAGGAGGAGGAGGAGGAGGAGGAGGAGGAGGAGGAGGAGGAGGAGGAGGAGGAGGAGGAGGAGGAGGAGGAGGAGGAGGAGGAGGAGGAGGAGGAGGAGGAGGAGGAGGAGGAGGAGGAGGAGGAGGAGGAGGAGGAGGAGGAGGAGGAGGAGGAGGAGGAGGAGGAGGAGGAGGAGGAGGAGGAGGAGGAGGAGGAGGAGGAGGAGGAGGAGGAGGAGGAGGAGGAGGAGGAGGAGGAGGAGGAGGAGGAGGAGGAGGAGGAGGAGGAGGAGGAGGAGGAGGAGGAGGAGGAGGAGGAGGAGGAGGAGGAGGAGGAGGAGGAGGAGGACTCGACGCGACTTAGATTCGACGTTTGCCCTAGGCCTAAGGCCTTCCAAATTTTTGTTGGGGTCTACACCTCCAAATTCCCTAATGAGGCCCCTGCCTTGATGAAATATGGTGAGGTTGTTCGGGATTTGGCTGCTAGGGGTGCCAACTGGCGATATTACGACACCAATTTTCGCTACATGAGGCAACAAAACCACATGGATATGATTTGGGGTGCAGTCCACTGGGAGCTGTGGATTAGATCACAGAATTTTCAAAACAGGCCCGCAAAAAATCCCAGCTCTAGTGAACAGCGGCCAGATTGGGTTCCATATGGTTTTTGCCACAGGTATCATAGGGGTATGTCTTGTGCAGGTTGTTCATACCGCCATGAGTGTTATAAGTGCCATCACCCTCATCCTGCCTCGAAGTGCAATTTTCGTCGCTCAGGCTATGCTAGTACCAACACCCAAAATACAGCAGCCCAGTCTCGACCTGCCAACACCCGGAAAGCTATACAACGGCGTGCAGAACCTGTTGAGACACTGCCCCAATTTGGGCCATAATTGGTTCCCCTTGTTTCGTCCTCCCCCTCCCCCCTCTGTCAATGTTGAGCAGGCGTGGGACATTCGTGCTAGGTCCAACACTTGACCCAACCAACATTGTGTCGGGGGAGGGGGGGTTCAGAATATATAGCCGTTCTAAGACCAACATCGTGGGTCCGATATGAAACAACGTCAATTTCAGGGCACAGTGTCTCAACCATTCTGCACGCCGTTGTAGATAGCCTTGCACCTCTTTTGGATGGCTATCCTTTAGATCACTTGCAATTTCTTGTTGAGGGTTTCTCACATGGTTTCTCTATTGGTTTTGTCGGTTACACTTTACCGACTCAAGCTGTTAATTTGTTATCAGCCCAACAGCATCCTGAAGTTGTGGATCGCTATTTAACAAAGGAGGTACAAGCTGACCGTATAGCTGGTCCTTTTTCACAGGCACCTTTTCAGTCTTTTTGTGTTTCACCCATAGGGGTTGTACCTAAAAAAGCCCCTGGTGAATTTCGCTTGATACATTTGTCATACCCCCACGGGTCATCTATAAATGAATGGTATCTCATCAGATGACAGTCATGTTACTTATGCACGTGTTGATGATGCGATTTCATTAATTAAGAAATCAGGGAAAGGCAGTTTTCTGGCCAAAACCGATATTAAGAGCGCATTTCGTATTATCCCTATAAACCCACATGACTATCATCTGTTGGGGATGTGCTGGCGAAATCAATATTATTATGATAGGTGTATGCCAATGGGCTGTGCCAAAAGTTTTGAGGCATTCAGTTCATCAATTGAGTGGATAGCTTGTGCAAAGTTACACATTTCGCATATTTTACATCTTTTGGATGATTTTCTCATTGTGGCTCAATCGCAGCACCTTTGTCAAATTCAACTTGAGTGTTTTTTAACATTGTGCCAATATTTAGGGATCCCCATGGCTCCTGAAAAAACTCTTGGTCCAAATCAGGTGCTCTCCTTTGCGGGAATTGAGCTGGATACTGTCCGCTTAGAGGGGAGGCTGCCTGAGGATAAATTGAATCGATGTGTTACTCAGTTGAACAATTTTGTGGGACGCAAAAAAGTCACCTTACGTGATTTACAGTCTCTTATTGGCTTGTTGAATTTCACGTGTTCCATTGTTATTCCAGGACGTGCCTTTTTGAGGCGCTTACTTGATTTAACAATTGGTATAAAACATCCATCACATCGTATAAGATTAACTCAGGCAGTCAAGTTGGACATGCTAACATGGCTTACTTTCCTAAAGGATTTCAATGGTGTCTCTTTCTTTTTAAATGACAAATGGCTGACATCTGAGCATTTGAACTTGTATACCGATGCTGCAGCCTCAAAAGGGTTTGGGGCTGTTTTTGGAGCTTTCTGGTGTTATGGGGCATGGCCTGAGTCATGGAGTTTGGAATTTTATCCTATTGTTTTAAGTGTGCTGCTATGGGGTCAGCATATGAAAAATCAACGTATAACCTTTTATACAGACAACGAGGCTCTCGTGCATGTTATCAACAAAGCCTCCTGCAAGGATAAGGTTCTTATGATTTTTGTACGGAGGTTAGTGCTTATATGCCTGGAACAAAACATTTTATTCTGGGCACGGCATGTGCCGGGTGTTAGGAATAACTTGGCTGACTCTTTGTCACGTCTGCAGATTCACTGCTTCAAGAGCCTGGCACCCACCTTTGTGCATCCATCCCCAACATTTATACCACTGCACCTACAGCCACAAAGTTGGCAGATGTCATAGTGCATTTACTTGGTTCTAGTCTACAGCCTGCATCCATTCCCACTTACCAACGGGCGTGGAAGTTATATAGAACGTTTGCCTTTGAAGTTCTTGGTCAAACTTTTCACCTTTTCCCTATCTCTTCTCCCACCCTTGCCCTTTTTGTTGCTTATTTGTTTCAGGTTGGTTACGCATCTTCCACAGTGAATACTTATGTTTCAGCATTAGGTTACTCCCATCGCTTGGCCTGCTGCTCTGATCCGACAAACACTTTTTATATTGCTGAAATGCTCAAAGGCTATTCTAAAGTAGACAAACGTTTAGATTATCGATTGCCTATATCTCTACCAATTCTTCAGCGAATTGTTGCTGTGAGTGATGGAGTTTTGGGGTCTCACTATGTTGCTACAATGTTGAAAGCTATGTGTGTTTTGGCCTTTTTTGCTTTTCTCCGCATTGGCGAGATTACAGTTAACAAACACCCTAATAATGTCCTGCAGCTAGGTAACATTTCCAAACTTACAAATAATCGAGGTTTTATCGAGGCCATAAAGATCGGATTTCATTCTTTTAAACACCACTATGGTCAGCCCCCAATCCATATCATTTTGTCCCGTCAACAGTCTGTTTGTCCAGTACAATCTCTGATGGCTTATTTAAAGTTAAGGGGAAATTTGCCTGGTTTTCTTTTTCAACACCTTGACAGAACACCAGTTACTCGTAATGAGTTCTCCCACTGGTTGGAAACAGTCATCAAGACATGTGGCCTTGATCCTACACGTTACAAGGGGCATAGCTTTCGGATAGGAGCAGCTTCATTTGCAGCTGATCGTGGGTTTTCAGATACTCAGATAAGATTGCTAGGGCATTGGAAGTCTGATGCATTTAAGAGATACATAAGGATTCCGAGTGTTCAAGCCATTGCATAATGTGTACTGTTGGAATGGATGCAGGTTGTACCTTTGCTATGGTCATACTTTCTTTGTCATACTATATAAGCAGTTACAGGGGTAACTAATCCTCCAGAGATGACAGGGGCCTCTCTGAAGCAGCATTATGCTTTTTCTCTGCCTTTTTTCAGTATACTTTCTAAGCATATGAAATTTTTTGTTTACAGGAGTTGCAGGTGGCATCTCTATTCATTTCACATTTGTGCTTGTTTACAATTGCAGGGGTGATTGTATCTGGCAATTCAGTTCTGAAACAATTTATTTCATTATTTTGGTTAATACATTCTCAATTACAGGATGACAAAAGTTTTTCTTTTTTCTGTGTACCTTCCATTTATCAACATGGCTGATGGGAAGGTGTCTTCATTGCTGTCTGAGCTAGGTTGGGGCTGCCCACTTTACCGAAGTGGTCCTTGGCGGTTTTAGCCCACACCTTTGATGGAATCACTTTGTATTAAGGTCAGGTTGACCTTATTCCTAATTTATGATTACAATAATTAAAGTGGCTATGTGTACTGTACACATAGCCAATATTTTAGCCAAATCTGGTGTTTTCTTGTTTATTCCCATCAAACGAAGCTAGCTCAGCAGCAATGAAAGACTGTTAATTGTGGTTAGCATTGGAAGGGTAGCATAAAGAAATTATTGTGCAGCAATAAAAATTTTATGCTATCCCTCTGGTATTTAATTGGTTTTCAGGTGGAGGAGGGCCTGGATCTAGTTAAGTAGGGGTGGAGGGGATTGCATGAAATGATCCCCCCTATTGGGACTGTCACCGCGGGAAAATGTGTAGATTGGTAAGGAGCAAATTTCACCACCTCAGTATTAATTTTTACCCCTCCTCCTTCCCCTGTCTACCAGCCTGAGGGGCGGTTTTAGCCCACACATTTGATGGTATCACTTTGTATTAAGGTCAGGTTGACCTTATTCCTAATTTATGATTACAATAAAGTGGCTATGTGTACTGTACACATAGCCAATATTTTAGCCAAATCTGGTGTTTTCTTGTTTATTCCCATCAACCGAAGCTAGCTCAGCAGCAATGAAAGACTGTTAATTGTGGTTAGCATTGGAAGGGTAGCATAAATTGGTATATTATGCTAATTCTATTATTTTGTATTGTTAAATTAGCACTATTTAGTAGTGGATAGTGTTGAACACTTTTAGTGTTTGTACTCTACAAGCAACCAAGTAGGCTAAATGTATTTCTTATTGTCTATCCTGAAAAATTGGATGGGAATTTATAAATAAATTCTATATGTAGTTTATTTTTATCATTATTTTGATAAATGCAACAGCTTATAGAGTGCAAACAGTATATCCGTGAAACATTAGTTATACTAAATTTAATTATTTTATGCTAATTCTATTATTTTCTATTGCTCAACTAGCACTATTTTGAACAATTTATTAATTAGGGTTTCACAGATATATTGTTTGCACTCTAGCTTTATGCAATTAATATATTCCTTTTTAATTTCTCTCTTTTTTTCTACACAGCTACAATGCAAATAAGGATTTCTTTTTGTATTCTGTGTTTAATAAAGTTTATTATAAAAAAATATTGTGATCATTGTGTTTAGCTTGCTATTGATAATACTATCCATCTATCTATCGTTTTATACTAAATTTATTTCAAATGCAAAAGAATATTTTGGGAAATACAAAATCAATTTTTGCATTTTGGGTTCTACTAAAGGCAACCAAGTTTTGTTTACTGCTTTGAATAGCTAGAGGCCTGTAGATTATGAATTGGCATAATAGACTTTTTGGAACAGTACCTTAAGGACAATATAGGGGAAATCATTTTCATCTTTTTTTAACACAGGAAGCCCAAACAAGTGTGTTTCACGTTATTTTAGTATTATAGTTGCTCTCACAACAGACAACAATAGATCATAAAGCTTTCAAAGGTTTTTATTTGTCCACATAAATGTCCGGATAGCAATCGTAGCCAATCGGCGAATGATTGGAGGTTTTCATTTTTGGGCTTGACAACAAAAAATAACATAGTTATCGTTACTGTAAGTATACCATGGATTCAGCATTTAAGAGAAAAAAAAAGAACGATATTGGTGGTAAGTTGGACTTCTTTTCTGGTAAACTTAATATTTTAATTCGAAACCGATTCGAGGGATACATCACTATCGACGACATAGTCTCAATGTACGAAAAGGAGAAGGAAAACCTGAATTTTGAGATCAAGAGGAAAGAAATTTATTGCCATTTAAAAGCAGCTATTAGCAAAGATATCCAGTCTTACAGGCCACGAAGAAACGGAAAGCAGATCCTTGTTTTTGTAAATGTTAAGTTGAAGGGTCCCGATCTCCCTTCCACACCTGACGACTTTTCAACAAAGGGTTGGCTTTTGAAGGCAAGCAATTCGCAAATTACCAACATGTGCAAATTTACTGGTGGATGACAGAGAGCTGGTACTCGAGATCCAGATAGATAAAAAGGAAAGATCATTCATCATGAACTGTTTGTTTGGGAAGCTATCAAACAGTGACCTTGGTGTTCCTTCCACGTTTGTTAGTGTGTCGTCGCTGCTGGATTATCTTTCTAACTTCAAACTCTGCTCGGGAATCGCTGGAGACCAAAGGAATGTGATACGAAATCCACATGAAGATTCTCAGTGTGTAATGGCGATAGTTAATGACCAAGTAACGTTCTTCTCGCACGATTGCCATCAATTAGTTTTGGGTGCCGCCGATTGCTGTGATGCAATTATGCGAACAAAAAAGTGTTATCCAGAAGAAAGAAAGTCTACTCTGATATAATTACAACAAATAAAAGTACTCTAAGAGGACATGTGGTTACAGGTAAAATAATCAAAAACAACAAGTCGAGAGAAAAGATAACAAAACTGAAGAAATATATATAATGACTAAAACCATGAAAGAAGTAGAGTGATTGCACTTAATCTGTGAAATTGTACTAGCTATTTACAATTAGTTAGTATTAATTACTTTGATTATATTTCACAGTTTAACTATGTTTGCTCTAAGATTACAAAACTATTCAAATAAATTTAATTTGAAGTAATTAAATACAGTTCATGAAAATTAAACATGAAAGCAAAAGCACACACATGCAAGTTCTTTGTCACAAAATCAAAATTTCAAGCTTTCATGGGATTCTGCACACCTTGCGTGACATCACTGTGACATTTCAAATTTTAAAACAAAACAACAAAAACAAGGTCAGTACGCCTCAATCGAGAAGTAGTAAAAGTTTCCAAAACATTATATAAACATCCCCAAAGGCTCCAATCACACAATAAAGGTAAATTTAATTTGAATATTAAAAATATTTAATTGAATAAAACCCAGTTCAATATTTAATTGAATAAAACCCAGTTCACTCACCCTTAAACCTAAGAGTAAACACGTCGAGGTTTCAAACCTAATCAATAGTGAAATTAATGGAAGGAATGCAAAGAAATATAGGAAACTTTTGTATTTTAAAATGCTGCACTAACTAGCGTAAAACCAACAATCGTGAGTGCGATGGACGAACGCCGTGATCCAAACTACAAACGGTCACCAAAATTCTCAACAAGCATTACAGAAATCTGCAAAATCATAAATCGAAAAGAGCTTGTGTACATCGCTGAAAACTACATCTGGCTGTGTAGGCAAAATAGCACAAGATTATTTCATTCAAAGCGGTATAAACTCATCCGTGTAATCAAGCTCTCAATCGGTTAGTATAAATGCCCATGCTTCCACAGGTTCTCTCAGTTCGTTCAGAATGTATTCGTAAACCCAATGTTTATAAAAAAAACTTGCAAAAACTGTCACTCAAGCAGAAATATTCATATAATAGTCGCAACTATTGACTATAAATGGCAAATATTTCTTAAAATACATCACAAAATCAAACAACTAGCATTGGGTTTCCTGTCTTTTTCGGGAGATCGTCGTAAACGCCATATTTATCGAAACATGTGCAACATAGTTCACGTAGATGAAGAGATTTATATAAGAAGAGTAATAATGGATAATGAAAAGACGATATTTCTTGGAGTGAATTATATTTCAATCATTAAAATTGACTAAAACTGACTAAGTAAACCTCGAGTCAATTCCGAATGCCTGCCGGATATATCACTTTGTGTCAACTTCGGCAAACCCGAATTACACACATGTACACACGCTTACACACTCGATGACATTATGGTTACGGCTTGTAACCAAGCCTGTAACCACAAAAACTCCCTTTTAAGTAACGAGGAAAAACACGTAAAAACGCGCGAATTTTTGCGTCAAAAAAATCTCGCTGAAAAAAGGGTGAAGACTAGACATGATCGACAGCAAAAAATCAAATGATAAAATGAAACTGCTATTGCAGCAGCAAGGAATGGCCTTGGAGAGAGCATCCAAGCAGGGACACAGATGGCATCCCAAGTACGTAATTCATTCATCCATTACTATTAATATTAGGCCCTTGATAATTGATAACAATTTATAATTATGACATTATAATGGTTTATTAATACATTTTTCAGGGTTATTCGACTGTGCTTGGATCTCTATTCAACATCACCAAAGGCCTATGACACACTAAAAACACATCTCATTCTCCCAAGCAAGCGCCTCATCAGGTTTAAACATTATACCTACATTATACATACACACATTAACCGATATATCATGATGCTTAACACAAAATATACTAAAAACTGCTAATATATTGAAGGTGCTACAAGAATTCAATACCAAGTGGAAGTGGATGGAATGGAGAGACACTGGCATGGTGTAGGAAGGAAGCAAGAAGGCTGAAGCTGAGTGTTAAAGACTTGTGGGGAGGCCTGGTTTTTGATGAAATAACCATTCAGGTAACAGGTTAAAAATAAAACATAAAAAATATAGAAATATAGAAATAATTTTGAAAAGAAAGAGAGAAATCATACATGGTAAAACATGAATCTGTTGTTTTTAAGCTGTTCAATTATATTTCAGGAGGACTTGGAATTTGTGCATATAAATGGAAAAAAAGAAAATTACAGGAGCTGTAGACTTGGGAAGGAGTTATGAGGATTCACGCTTTTTAATAGCAGGTAGAATGCATTTATTACTAAAAATAATTGAGTAAATTTACATCATGGTAATCATCATCATCATTATTATTGTAGGAGATGATAACCCTAAGCTGGCATCAAAGGTGATGCAGTTTGCCTTAATTTGTGATTCTGGTTTCCGATTTGCGTTGGCTCATTTTCCAGTTAAAAATATGCTGACTACAACACTTCTAGAAAAGTGTTGAACTATGTGAACAATATAATTTCAAGTGAGTCTAAGATTTCTTAAATGCAAATTCTGTACGTTTGCTAAGTGAGCAATTAATTGGGGTGACCTGTACTTCTCAGAAGATTTTATCCAATTATAAATTAATGGGCCACCACAGAATGTAAACAAAAGAAACTTTTAAAAACAGCAATAACAACCATAGATTCTTTTGTTTAATCAAACCAATCAGATGACATCTTATGTGGAGGTACATGCATATTACCTGGAGCAATTTATCAATTAATAATTTCCTAAGGACTTGCCAGAAATGTAAATGGGGCACTGGTAGATAATTTCAATAATTTGGTTTTTTAAAATTATGTAACCCTTCTCTTTGATAGAGATGAAATTTACATTTCAATGGTCCTCCCCTTTCCAAAGTTCTAATATGGTTATATTAACCTATCTTTCAGGGTGATATACTTATGGCGTTCCAAATAGACCTTTTCAGCTTCGTATGCAAATTGCCCATTTCAGACCACGTGAAATTCCCTTGAGAATTTTTCTTTTATGATGAATATGATAAAGTATTAACACAATAAAGAATTAAACCCAAGAGTAACATCACATGGTCTGAAATGGGAAAACAAACAACGAAGCTGAAAAGGTCTATTCCAGCCCAATCCACTTTTTTGACAAGTTCGGCTTTATTATAGTCTAAATACAATCATATCTCTACCAGCATTATCAAGGACAATAGTGTTTGATGTTACAGGGTATACTGGCTTCTCTGTGATGGTGGCGAACCAAACAGATCATTTGTAAAACTGTTATTCCCATATGGTTCTGACCCAGTGGAGTAAAAGTTCACCTTCTTTAACATGCACACCTGTAACATGGTAAAGAGAGAGAGAGAGAGAGAGAGAGAGAGAGAGAGAGAGAGAGAGAGAGAGAGAGAGAGAGAGAGAGAGAGAGAGAGAGAGAGAGAGAGAGAGAGAGAGAGAGATTCGTTTATGCATGTTTTTTTAATATAGTTTAAAGCCACTCAATCACCTTAATTTCTAAATTGGTCTTGCAGCAAAATTACAAAAAAATGAGAAACCACCTGGAAAAGAGCTGTTTGTCAGAAAAGAGCAAGAGAAGACTAACAATCAACAATTCACTTGTCACCTTTGATCTCTGGAAGAAAGCCTTCTTGTGCGACCAGGAACGCCATTCACTACCCATCCACGAGAAATTGTCTGATGCTCATTTTGAGTTAATTCAAGAATGCGTCACAACTTGGCAGAGGATATTCTTGATGAAAAAATGTTGAGTCTGATGAAGGTGAGGAAGTATTACATATTATATTATTTGATTTCCCAGCTCAATTTATAATAAGTTTTATTGAAATGCTTGAAAATTATTTATAACCTATCTACGTAATTAGTGGTTATTAAAGATTTTATAAATGAGATGCAATTGAGCCAGTAATAGACCAATTATCATATTAGGAGCAAATATCACTTGAATATGACCTAGCTTGAACATGTCTAGATTACCTGATCATCTCAGACTTGTCTGTAATGACAGCTATTCAATGTGCACCCGTGCGTAACATCGACTACTTAAGGAGTGGAGTCCATCCATTCGTGACAGTTGGGCGTTCTCGTGGAGTAACGTTGGACCATGCAAGCCGAAGGAGAACAACGTCCACATCCCGTAGTCGTGCTTCCAAACCAAGATGATTCTGGTGACCAAATAGCTGGGAACCAACAACAAAATGAAGCTCCGGCGGAAGAACCTCAAGATGCTGCTCAACCACAATTCAGCAATGAGGAGGTATAAATTTTAAACGAATTTTATTTAGCCCCGTTTACGGTCAGCACCTTTTCAATGTTAGCTTTAGGAATTTAAGTTCTTTCTGTTTCTTGCTAAAACTTATTTTAGTTTTGGAACCTCTTTTTTAAAGCGTCCATGATTAAAAGTGTATATTTATCTTTACGGAGTATTTGTTCTATTTTCTAGTTAGAGTTTTAATACCTGGTTGTGGCCAGAGGAAAGTTATAATACCTGGTTGTGGCCAGAGGAAAGTTAATAATACCTGGTTGTGGCCAGAGGAAAGTTACAAATACCTGGTTGTGGCCAGAGAAAAGTATAAAATGCTTCAGGTCGGGGCCAAATTTGATATACCGGTCGTGGACGAAGAAAAGTAAAATGCTTGTTTTTTTTTAGCTAAAATCATCGGCCTGAAATTCAAAGGTTTCTGTCTTTTGTAGTTTTAAGATTGTAATTTAACGAAAGGTTTCAGTCAATTTAGTGATTTATTTATTTATTTTTCCCTTGCCCTTTATAGTTGAGTGAACAGATAACATCATTGAAGGCAGAGCTGGAAACTTTGAAGGCGCAGTCTAGTGCCGTGAACGTCGAAACTTCTCTGGCGCACGTCCACCAACTAGCCTCGTCCCCTGTCCATTTCAGGGACCCTTCAGCCATCTTAGCGGCCCTCCAGAAGCTAGCGGACGACGCTAGAATCACCAATCACGCAAAGGCCGCTGAGTACGAAGCAGTTCTGAGGCAATCCAGAGCCTTGATGTTCAGTCCGCAATTTGGCGAAGTTATAACCAGGCTGGTAGGCTCCAAAGAAGAAAGCCAAGTGGCTAACACAATTGCGAAAATGATCAAAGGTTCCGCTGCACGCACACCTACTCAGCCCTTTATTCAGCCATATCCAAGACCTTTAATGAGGTCCCGTGGGGGTTTCCAGCGTGCTCGCACAGCCAACAACAGTTCGTGTTTTAAGTGTGGGCAGAGAGGCCACTTTCAAAGGAACTGCCCTAGCCGTTAATTTTTCTTTAGTGTGTGTGTTTGGAGAAGTTGTGAAGTGAAGTTGATTTAATTTGATTCATTAGGAATATTGATAATAAATATCATCGCGTGTCTGGTTTGCTCTTGTCTTCTTATAATTCTATATTGCAATTTAATGTCTGTTCAGGCGGAGTTCTAAAAATAGGTAATTTTGTGTGATATGCTATGATATTACAGGGTTTTTTTTTTCTGCTTGTATACTTAATAAAATAATTCAAATATGTTTTCATTTCGTTTTTAGTTATTATTTTACCTATCACAGAACTGTGTGACAGTCCAGTGGGTTTCCTCGCTTTTGTAGATCCCTTCATTTTCGAAAGCTCAGGGAAAGATTTAATGACCATCACGCTAGGCATTTCTCTTGACGTTTTAGCCATTTTATACCACTAGGTGTAAAAATTGGCCTAGAAATAATATATATCAAAATAATATTGTAAATAAAAACACAACATGATGCAGCATTTTTACAATCTATGTTAGAAGACAAATGTTTGAAAATATGAGATTGTTTGTCGGAAAAAAGGTGTTCATTAATTCGTGTGGAAAGATGGCGAACTGTTTCACCTATATATCGAGCGTTACAGCTCGAACAAGAAAATTCATAGAGAATCCCATTGCTCCCCCCTAGCACCAGTCCTAGCTAATCTCTTTATGGGTTTTTATGAATCTAAATGGATTGAAAATTATCAACTTTCAAATTCAGTTTTATTTTATCGTAGATATGTAGATGACATTTTTTGCATTTTTGATAATGAAGACAAAGCAACCAAGTTTTTTAACTATCTTAATTTACAGCATCCTAATATAAAGTTTACGTTAGAAAAAGAAATTAACAACTGCCTTTCTTTTCTCGATGTCAAAATTAACAAACTAATGGACAACTCTTGCATAACTTCTATACATCGTAAGAAAACGTATACTGGTCTGCTTACTAATTTTAATAGCTTCACCTCACTTTCATATAAAGTAGGACTAATACGCACATTAATAGACAGAGCTTTTAAAATTAACAACAGTAAAGATGGTTTTGAAAAAGACGTTACTGATATCAAAACCATCCTTAAACGTAATACCTTTCCTTCTTATCTTATTGACAAGGTAACTCAAAGTTATCTTGACAAAACAACTCAACACTCTAATGCCAATCTTAATCAAAAACCACAATCTACTAATAACTCAGAAACCAGATATTTCAAACTTCCTTTCATTGGGAAATATTCATCTTTTGCCCAAAAGAAAGTTAGGCAGCTTTCCAAACGTTTTTGTGATAAACTAGATATCAAATTAGTCTTTCACACATTTAAAATAAATCGTTTATTTTCTGTTAAAGATCCCATCCCTGATGTTCTTAAATCTTGTGTGGTCTATGAATTTTCTTGTTCGAGCTGTAACGCTCGATATATAGGTGAAACAGTTCGCCATCTTTCCACACGAATTAATGAACACCTTTTTTCCGACAAACAATCTCATATTTTCAAACATTTGTCTTCTAACATAGATTGTAAAAATGCTGCATCATCAGATAGTTTTAAAATAATTGATACAGCAAATAGTCCTTATCAACTTAAAATAAAAGAAGCTCTTCATATTATGGCTTCTAAACCTGAGTTAAACACTCAGGTTAAGCATTTTAATACCACCATCAATATGTAATTTGTTTATATATCTTTCGTTTTTAGTTTGTTTATATGTCATATCTTAAGTATTCAAACTATGTAATGACCGTTGTAATTTTATATGTAACTAGATTCTATTAATAGTAGATACATTTAGTCAAACTTGTAATCACTTCAACAACTGAAGATGGCTTTATGAAAGCCGAAACATGTCTTGTTTAAAACTCAAAAAAGTTGTGTTTTTATTTAAAATTATCACATCCTTTGTGCTATTAAGACCATCAAAATAATAATAATTATAATATAATATTCAAGCGTACTCCCCTATAAGCCAATGTTATCAAATAGGGCCTTCGGAATAATAAAAAAAAAAAAAATAAATGGCAAATTATAACAACTATTTTGGAACTTTCTTTTTCCCGTTATGTCGTGTCAAGGTGCGGGCGTCTAATGCCTCTCATGCCCCACCGGGGTTGCCTAGGCTGACATTATGGGAGGGTCTTTTCTATGCACATTTGCATATATATTTTTTCTTTCGCGTATGTTTTGGTATTTTCACTGATTCGATAAGGTTTTAGCTCATACTCGTTCTTTTGCGTTTTGAACTAGGGTCCTCCAAATAAGCGCCTGAAAAGGGGTGTATCTCAAGATTTCCTTTATCTTGCCCAGCACTCTGTCAGAAGAACGAGTGAGCATTGGTGTGACTGGCAGGGTTTACCCTCCTGTAATGTTGGCCCAGGCCCCGATATTAACGCAGTTGCTGGTGCAAAAGTCAAAGCAAGCCCACGTGATGTTGTTTTTCGAGATCCGAACTTTTTCCTAGCTGGTCGATTATGTGATCATGGGGAGCAGTGGCGTGCTATCCAGAACGCAGACCCGACAATTTTGTCTCATGTTTTGTCCGGGGTGGATGCATGGAGTTTTATAAGACCTTTCAAGGGTACATTTGGTGGCAAAGAATACGATACACCGTCGGATGCACTTTAAGAACTCTGCTTCGTGTGCGGACTTCGAGGAGTTTATTTCAGAAACCATCTTAGAAAGATTGGCTAACTGTCCGCTAAAATTCTGGGGTCCAGTAGGTCAGGTAGAACCTCCTCACTTGGTTATGCCTATCACAGTCGAACCCACCAAGCCCCGCATGTGCCACGATGAGCGTTTCTTGAACCTATGGATTAGAGATTTGCCTTTTTCCCTGGACTACTTATCTGATTTGCCTATAGATATGTTGGTCGTAATAGCTACCAAACTGTTTGCGACGATAAGAGTGGATATGATCATGTTTCCCTTGATCTTAAGAGTCAAACACTCTTCGGACTAACCTGGAAGGGTTGTTATTTTGTTTATCAAACCTTGCCTTTTGGCTGGAAAGCGAGTGCCTTTCTGTACCAGAATGGTGGCCACTAGTTATATCCGCTCATTGGGCGTCCCTTGTAGCCAGTACATTGACGATCGCCACATTGGCCAGTTAGTCACACAACCTACTTGCTTGTAGTCGGATGTCGAAAAAGCGGAAGCAGCCGCCTACATCACCACTTCCACACTGACTTCTCTTGGATATACTATCGGGCTCTCCAAATCATCATTGGAACCCAAACAGGTTGTTAGGTATCTGGGATACCTTTGTGATTCTCTGAGGTGTGCTTTCATTTTGCCACAAGACAAAAAGGATAAGTTTAGAATGTTGAGAGAGACCATTCTGTCATCCCAGGAAATAAGCCTCAAAACCTTACAGCGTTTTGGAGGGAAAACAACTTCTTTTGCTATCGCTGTCCCGGCTTCCCGCCTCATATAAAAATTTCATATAAAAATTGCGTTCGGGAGGTTGAAAAGTGCTCAAAATGGCTTCGTTCAAGGATAATACAGAAGGTGAGTCTATCTGCATTCATCGTCTTCAATAATTCCTCTTCTAATTCCAATACGTCATCAAAATGTTCTGAAAAGTTTTTTCTGTTCCATCGTGACGTTTTCAATTTTTATATAAAATGCAGATAAAATGCAATAAAATGCGCGAAATTTGTACGATAGGTGTCGACACACGAGTCGGATTCCGGAAATCGATCCGGAAACGGGAAATGTAATAAATATGGTCAGCGGTTGTCCCCAAAACAAAGATGGCTGCCCGTACGATGAAAGGTTAGTAAATAAAACTGAAAATAGAGCTGATATAAAGTTTGGTTGTCAGTTTTTTTCTTGAAATTTATTATCTAGAAGGTCCAATTTCTGGTCCAGATGGTGGTCCAGAACAGGGTCCAGAAGGGGGGTCCAGAATCTGGGGTCCACGTTTTGTCGACACCCAGGAAACAGTCATCAGCTAGTTAAAATCAAAATCATGTATCAAAAAAAGCTGGTTAGGTCATATCATTTTTCTATGCCATCAAGGAAATACTTTCCTGTATGTTTGGGCAATTTCTGATGCTCCGCTTTCGAATAATCAGTGACCTAAGTTCTGTCACACCATATTGTCACACGTTTTCGAATCGCATAAAATCATAACAATTTACCACAAATTTTACATCAATGGGTTAGTCAATGAATAATCTTAATTGTTCTAAGAATATTTTCAGCAAAATAAACAGATTATCCCTGGTTTTAGTATCATTTCAATGCTCAGTGTTGTGGCCGCCATATTGGGGTTCCAAAATGGTACCCCAACATGGCGGCTCCATACATTCTTACCAAATATTCAAGCAAATTAAAAAATTCATATCTTGGTAACGAACAAACATTTTGACTCTAACTTTTTCAGATATACACAGTTTTTGTTGTTCTTTCAGATACAATTGCTATGATTTTGGTCAGAGCTCTGGAAAGGCCTGAACAAAATTGAATCACGTAAAATTACGTCACGTGATCGGAAGTGAAAACGCTCTATAGGGTCACCCTAGCTAGGGTCACAACTTGTATGCTCGTGATTGTAGCCCAACTCCTATTTCCTTTTCAGTGCATAGAGACAGTTATAAATAGAGCAGATTTCGTATGAGTGTGTCACGGCACGGCACACGGCACGGTCACAGCATGGCACGGTCACAGAACCTCGCCTTCTGAGCTTTCGAAAAAGCCCGCAAAAGCATGTGCAGACGCGCGCGTCCCGCGGAGATTGCAACTGGAAGCCGATCGCATTTTTTTCGGCAATCCCTCCGATCCAGCCGTTTTTTAACACTAGATTTACAAGACGGACAATATGAGTTCTGGAAGACCGAGATGCTGTTGATTTTGCGCAAATCACAATTTCGTTAATCCTGTAAATGGGCACAGGGGCAACTGTCCCTTTGAAAACTGTGTTTGTGTTGCTTGCACAAGCGTACGTGGAAGAAATGAGAGAGAGCGGGAGTGAAGACAGCTCAATGCCGCCTCCGCACAACAGCAACAAGGTGATGTCGCAATCCCGGTGGCTTTGGCAAATTCTAGCCCCCAAACCCAAACTACTTCAGCTGCCGCCACAAGAGCAGGTTAGATATACTGTTTTATGATGTACTGCATTCTTGTTATGTTTCAAATCTTGTTGGGTTGATTGCTGGTCTCATAGGTTTTTCGATCATTTACGTAGATCTAACAAGAAAGAGGAGAAACGAAGAACGAAACTCCTTACTTAATAGCCACTTAAATAATTTTTTTTCCAAGATGAATAGTCAAAGTAAGACGTTGCCTTTCATGGTAAATGTGGGAAGGGCATTTAGAGACTTTGCCGTTTAAGGTAAGTTCATTTTATCATCTCGATAGTCAATTGTTGCTAAATGTCTTATTGAATTTTGAACAGAAAAAAAGGTAAAAAGACGAAAAGGAGATGATTTATGATAATGTATATGGTGCACGTAGCTTTATCATCAGTAAACTCAATTTTTATTATAATTCTATAAACATTTTTTTCCTTTTCAATCTAATAAATGAAATATTGATTGACAGACATTGTTGATTCTTGCACTGATTTGTAGTATGCATTTCTTTCTATTTTTGTATTTTTACAACAGTCTTTTAGACCCAAAAATAGCCTTATCACATCTTCAAATGTTTTTCTCAGGAATTTCGATAATTTTTTTCAAGGAAATTTGTTAATGTTGTGGATCAACAAATGAAAAGGATATATTTAGAAGCTCGTGTAATACGTCGTCGACCCTCGAATCTCGATGTGATTTCTAGCAAAGGAAAAAGAAATCGAGGAAAAATGAGCTGATTCGAGACCAACAGAACACGACTAAAACAAGTCATAATATATTTAGTCTACTAGGTGTTCTTCTCATCTCAAAGCTGACTTTTACTTTAATTTTCCCGAGAAAGTGCCTCTTGATTCAAGGAAAAATTTCGTCAACTATATCGTAAAAAAACGACCGGAAGTAGTCAGGATCAGGAGTTTTCAGTCATTTCGCTGTCGATGCGCGCGCACGTCAAAAAGGGCGCGAAAACAAAACCAAAGAAAGGTCAAGTTGGCGAGAAGGGAAAATAAATTGTTTTATATTTGTAAGGCATTTTTTGAAAAAACAGTGGTATTATAAACTAATAAAAACAAACAACCATGTCCAATTCTCAATAACGAAAAGTGCAATGTTTGATATTTTTAAGTCTGATTTCTCCTTGCTTTGATTTTCCGATCAATTAATTAAGCATTAATCGCCTCAATATAACTTATTTGGGCCAAAACTGATTCAGCTAAAATGCTGAAATCATTAGCAAGAACTCTTTTTCAAAACGAAATGCAAAACAACAAATTAAAACAACCGTTTGCGACTTTAAGAGATGTTAAAGTTTTCCCCTCAAAAACGATTTGATCCATGCATCCATTTTATTGAACCATTAGCCTTTCACAATCTTTTTTGAAGAGTTCTGTGTTTTCGATACTGAGGCAAAAAAACTTATACTTTTGAATTTGCCTACTTGAAAAAGAGCAACAACCAAAACAAAACAAAAACTTATTCAAGAGTTAAGTTCGCACGGTAGATATTTACGAATGTTCGATTAATGATTCTTTTCCCTCATCGTCTAGCGAATATTTTTTCAGGAAAGATGCATACTAAAGATATCCAATTGTTAAGAACAATGTAAAATAATAAAAAGTACCTTGTTCAACATCAGTAAGCTTAAGTTTTTCCAACAACTTCTCCAAAAAGCACTTCCTCAGTTTTGGCGGGCAAAAATCTACGGTTCGTGAGGGTGAGTTTCTTCACGGTAGACGGCTTGGAAAACATAACAACAATTCGGTTTTTAAGACAATAAACAGATTTACGGTTTCAAGCATGGGTAAAAATTGTTTTAGAAAGCCATCTGAAAAGCGTTTATCGATACTCACTTGAACTGGAAAAGCTCCCGAGCAAACGTCAATTCACTCAGTGTCGAGTGCAAAACTTTTCAAAATGTAATTTAATGATGAATATGTTGTTTTTCCATCATCCGCTCGACGTCAAGTCTGAGAATTTGAACAGTGATATCAGCAGAGGTTTACGGGAAATCATTTTAAAATTTGGAAAAATGGTGCGATGACGTCAGCGGCCGATACTATTTAACAGCCATCCCAAGAGCATCCCAAGTAATTCATATCGTGTACAATTGAATACATTAAATGTATAGATCGGGAAAAAACCCCCGTCAAATTAAGACAATTAAGGGTTAGAATTATTGCCGGGTTTCAAAATTTCCAAGCGAGTTTGATTTTTTATAGACTATGTATGACTAGACTATGTATGACCATACATAATAATTTGCTGTGCAATCGATCATAGTAATATTTAATATGGGCCCAAAGGGATAATTCGAATGGCAAATGCAAAATTGGTGTCCTTCATTCAAGATGCTTTTTCGTCATTTTATTCGTTTTTAAAACTAACAACTTCAAGGTTGTCTTTTTTAATAGAAATGAGAGTGAAGTTTATAATCAAAAATGGGACTTCAATATTGAAATGAAACTTTATATTTCCATAACAATTTATTTTATATCATGGAAATTGCTTTTATAGGAAACTCCTTCAAAAGCAGCAACAGCAACAACAACAACAACACCATCAACAACTTCTACAGGCGCCATTAATGTATGTACACCAATAAACCTTTAAAAATCAGTAAAACTAATTCTGATTTTCACTTTGCACTGCAGAACACTGTTCTTTAAATATGCCTAGCTACATCACATAATAATAGATATATGATTTGTCTACTCTTTATTTATAGGGAGTACCAGCTGCAACTGGTACTAGTACATCTGTAAGTATAAACTGAAATATATAAAAATAGCCAACAGAGCTGTGTTCAAAAATGTCAGTTATTGTAATATGAATGAGTAAGGAACAAAATATCAGCCAAACCATAGTCAAGAAGTTACCCCCTATAAAATGGAGCCAGCTGATCAAACATCCATTATAAGTTATATTACAACTCAATGAAATATTGTAATTAAATACCCCAATAAAGTGGCTTGCTCCTATTTCAAAGGTGCCCATTTAAAAATGTTTAAAATTAGGCCCAGAGCAGCAGCACATGTACAGCCAGCAACACAGTTGTCAGCACAGTACAACCAACGTCAGCACAACCAAGACCACCTGCTGCTCATCAATTAAGTACTGCCAGCTCAATTCAAGCCTGTCCTACACAAGCCTCTTTCCTCCAGAAAGTTTGTTTTCTGGAGGAAATGTTTCCCAACATCCCATGCTCCACCCTACACACAGCTCTGGCCTCCGCTTCTGGAAATCTGCAAGATGTGCTATCCTTCCTGGTAGAAGAACCCAAGAAGGACGAAAACTTCCCACCCACTTCTGTTTCAGATGGTGGATTTCCTTGCCAGGGTGCAGGAAACTCACAGTCTGGAACAGAGGAAGGGGTGGACAGTTTCCATCCTTCTTGGGCTCATACTTACCCACTCATTTCTTTTTCAAGTCCAAGTGTTCCTCAACTGCCATGTTTGCCTTCACATCCTCTGTCAACCCTGTTATCTGGCCAGGATGAAAGTAGGCCACTTTCCAGTTCCAGTAATAATGCTTCTGGTCGTCGACCTCACAGGTGTCATTACTGTGGACTGGAGTGGCCTGCTTTCATGGATAACAGCCACTGCCCCCATTGTTATATGCCTTACAACAAAAGATACCGCTATTAGAGCATTTTTTGTATGAGTGGGAAATTTACCTTGGCAAAATAATTAGTTAGTCATGACCATGTCATGAAGCTATCTCATAATGCAGTAACACTCACAAGAAAACTAGACGCCATATAGGCGTTCACTCGTGCCACCTATAAAGGGAGGTGCAAAAGGAAAATTACCACGAATCATTGCAAATACCGGTACCTACTTTTATTACGTGCTATAAGTCGATAAGAAACACGGAGATACATTTTTATAAACGGGTAGATTAAAACTAAAACAACTATTAAAAGCTTGAGTCTTTTGTGTTAAAGCCTTAGCACTGTTTGCTTTATTGAATGCTGTATTAGATGACTTCTCTGTCATATTAAGCTTGTATGTTTTTTTCCCCCGGGGGGGGGGGGGGAGGGGTTCTTTGGGGGTCAAAACGCTAAGGATGATTGTCGGAAACCTCCAAAACGTACCCTAAAAAATACCCAAATGCCAAAATTTTCGACCCTAAAAATACCTAACAGCTCAAAAATACCCCTAAAAATACCAAAAAATCAAACAAAAAGTGTTCTAATAAAAAGGCAGTAAGTAAAAAAAATCGTCTCGTTTATTTTGTATCCCTAAAAAATACCATCTTTTCTGAAAAACCTTGAATTTTCTCTGATGACCCCTAAAAAAAATACCAAATCGGCGATTTCAACCCCTAAAAAATACGACGATCAATATAGGGAGTACACCCGGCCCCCCGGGTTTTTTCTTGAATTGGTTTACATATACACTTTTTGTCTTCATCACTGTATAATTTACTTCCAAGACTGAATGCATGAATGTGATGGATTTTTGATGATCTGGGTACATGTTTTGCTATGTATTTTCTTCTGATAAGCTTCCTTATTTTTCTGCTTTTACGTAAAGCACCGTTGTAAGTCGTCTCACTGGAATTCTGCTTGGTTCACGGTCACGAACGCTATGGCATTTGTATCTAATACTACTATTGTAATAAATAAACTTTGCATATCGAGATCTACAGCTCTTTATTGATATAAGCTCTGTACATGTATTGTTGTCATCAGCATTTATACATAATTCGATTGCTTTCGAATTCTTCTCACAATTATTGACAGATAATTCGGGTTGCTTTCTCAAATATATCACAATCATCAATGTATAAACTTCTGTAGGTTGCAGAGCAACAGCACATATAAACTTGTTTGAAAATAAATTTAACAACAATCAAAACACAAATAATATAAAGTAAAGTCTTCATATTAAATAGCATAATATAATAATTCCACGGTAAACTTATACAAACTGTTAATCAAGGCTTTCATGGCTGCTTTCAAGCTATTCAAGGCTTTCAAGATATTCATGGCTTTCATGTGTTCGCGGAACAATCCATGCCGAAAACGCTCGACGTCTTTTAGTGTAGATCTACCGCGAACAGTGTGTGCATTTGTAAGCATTTGGAGCGTAAATAGGGAAAAACAGAAGACAAATAATACCTTCCACATCTTGACTTTCATCGAGGGAACATCAACTGAGACGGGTAATTACTTCTTGTAGAAATTCACATTATGGTTCTACATACCATTCTACAGCACACTTTATCGAACAAAGTAAAACGAATGATCACATGAAGTAGTTACCGAGAGACCTCATGGCATTATCGTTCCCAGTCCCTAGTCCCAGTCCCTCTCATTTGCAAAAACCCGACGTTGAACACGAAACGGCATTTTTTGACTCGTCCCGGCCTAAAGGCCTGGGCACGAGTAAAAATTACAATTCCCATGCAACTTGGGGTTTCCCTGCGGTCTAAACTGGGAATCTGTTCTATTGTACTAAGTCTTGGGGAATCTGTACTACCCTGCAAACCTGTAAAAATAAAACAGATTCCCAGCACTGGTTAGACTCAGGGAAGCCCCCATGTTTGACCCAAGCAATGACATTTTTTTTTCCTGTGACTGCATGTGCCATATAATTTCCCATTCATACAAAATTTGTATACTATTAAATACTGCTCAAGCTTTTTACTCTTTTTTGCAAGCATTAATTTAAATATGACCTTTCAAACTCCCTATAACTCATATTTTTGGATTCCACTTCTTTACAAATTAATTAAATATCAATATCTTTTTTATTTTCGGAATTATTAAGGTTTGAAGATATAATTTTGTAAATTTGATGAAGTCAAAGCAGATCATTTTATAACAAATATTGCCATTCAGGTGGAAGATAAAGTTTTAGGGGAAAGGTTTTTGCTAATTAAGTAATCAAAATTATAGCAATTATATTGCAGAATTTTTTTTCCTTAATGACATCAGCTCATTTGCATTTTGAGACTTTAAACTTTCATTTGCCTAGCATTTGCATTCAGAGAAAAATGCTGTCAAATTAAATTTGTTACGTATTAGTCATAAGTACAGATTTTATCAAATGAATATATATTGATTTTCTCACATGGACCTTGGAAAGGTATTTTTTTCAGTTGCAGTTTTATATGTACATTGCTTACTGCACTTATATTTAGTTCTTTTGTGCAACATGTTGCTTAGGGCCATCAATGCTGCACTAGTGCTATAAATAATTAAAAGATGACACAGCAATAAACTATCATCATGTGACTAAAAAAGAAAAACCAGGCATGCATGTTGCACTAAGATGAAAACAATACTATGTTGAGTAGTGCTCTTTTAAGAGTGCATTTCATTTGCCCATGAAAGAAAGATGACTATTTATAAAGTTTAGTTTTTACTAGTTCGTAAAGCATAAAAGAAAACAATAGACTTAGAGTCTAATACTAACTAGTTTGCCAATTTTTTCATGGGTAAATGAAAATCTTTTTCACAGATTTATGAAATGTGCACACTCTAACAACTGCACTTGTGTTAAGTGCAGATTTATTTAACACATGAAAAAAGGTGGTGATTTAGTGTGTACTAATTAAAGGTCGAATATAAAAAGGCTGTAGGCACATCTCTCTGTACTGTGATACAAACATGATGGGAGATGTATATAGCTAGTGCACGGAGAGCAAGCTAAAAAACACAAAGCACAGCACAGCTTTTCAAGTGCTCTACATACATCTCCCATTGTGTTTACATCACAGTATAGAGGCATAAGTGGAAGTTTTACATGCTTTTATGAATTATTATTTTCAGCATTTTTATGCAAGCCATGTCTCTGTACTATGATATAAATATTCATTATATACATGGGTGGCCAGTAAATCTGACAGTGTGTGTTCACTATGTCAGTAATATTAGACTCTTCCCTATACAGGAAGTAATAAACACAGTGGTACTTCTACTAGGCAGATCTCTTATTAAGTGCATTCTTTATTAGCTAAGTGGGCATGTGCACAAGCTCAGGTCTTAGCAAAAACTTCATTGTATGCTATATTTACTGTAAATTGAGCCTCTACTTAGCCAATGCCCTTTGTGAGTGTTCATCAGACTATGTCCCAAAGGTATCCACTTAATAGACGTGCCATTGCATTATTTTACAAATTCAGTCGAAAACTGTTCAATTAGTAAAATGCATATATGCTGAATGCAAATACTGTCCAATTCACAAGCAAAATAACACAAATTTAAGCATTTTTAACTGAATCTGAAGTCAAGAGCTATATAAGTTATTCAAATTGGTCACCAAGTGCATTTGGTGAATCAGGCATGCTTTAAATTTGCTGAAACCTTTGAACTTTAAAGATATACTAACTCATTCAATATTTTCAAATGTTTTCATAGATATTTTTTCAATATTACAAAAGATTATAACTTTGTTGCAAAAAGTGATTACAAACATTCAAGGCATCATGTGAATCAGTGCTGACCACTGATAGTAGAGTGATTTTATTTAGCCTGTGAAATAAGCTGATGACAAATATTTAGTTTGTACTGGTTGATAATGGTACGAACAAAAGTAAACAAGCTTAGAGGCTGGCTTAGGCTGGTTGTTGAAATTAAAGCTGTGTTTGCTTGTTATTGAAAATGTGTTTTCTTTGCAGAACACCTGAAATCTTTATCATATTCCCCTAATTGCAATTAACCCCCAAAAAACATTGCCTTATCTGACTCATTCATTGTCTAGTAACAGATGTGTTCAGCCACCTGATTTTTGTTCTCTTTCACACATTTTGATCTTGATCTTCTTGAACCTGCATCTTGAGCATGCACTCACAAATTATTGCCCGAGTGACCATTTATTAATAAGTGCATGTCAATAATTGCAATATAATTGAGATCATGGCAAAAGCATCTGGCAGTAGTGTTTATAACACAAGTCAAAAAGGGCAAAACTTAATTTTTTTGCATAATTAAGTTTTGCCCTTTTTGACTTGTTTTATAAACACTACTGCCAGATGCTTTTGCCATGATCTCAATTATATTGCAATTAATGTTCAAAAATAAACAATAATTAGTCAAGATTAGTTCTCAGATAGAGTGATTGCACTCTAACCCATGAAAAAGTACAAAATCTAATTAGTACTAAATAGTACAAAGTCCTTTGTTTTCCATTGTTTCATAGTGCTATTTTGTGTTATTTAGCTACTACAATTTCAAGATTATGTGCTCTAGAGTGACTGCACTTAATCCGTGAAATTGTTCTAGCTAAATAATGTTAAATAGCACTGTTAAACAATGGAAAACAAAGGATATTTTGCTATTTAGTACTATAATATAGATTTTGTACTTTAATTTTCACGGGTTAAGTGCGTTTAGTCTACAATTAACAACCAAACAGTGAAGTAGTGCTAATAAAATATCCTGTGTATTTATTTCATGGGTTTATGAAAACTACGCTAGTAAATAGACCTCTGACCTCTCAATGTTTACCCAATACATTCCTCTTGGGAACTGCATTTCTAAATTGGTTTGAAATCCTGGTTCTTCTTTTCAGGACCCTCAAAGATACTTGAAAAATGGTGATTCACTAAAGCTAGTTAACACCCCAAAAGATACCAAATTGCTGATTGTTACCCTTAACGGCCCACTCCCCCAGGCTGTATAGTTATAACAATATTGAGTCATATTTACAAATTAGGTTATTTCCTCCTCAGTTTAATGGCTTAATAAGATCAAGGTGATCATACACCTTTCAATGCTAAGCCCAAGCAGAGGGGACCAGGCACACTCTGGGAATTTGACATAGAAACCTCCACCCTGGGTGGGGAATTAGAAATAGCATCATTTTACTTCAGGGAAGGGTGTTTGTTCCCAATAACAATTCCCTGACCGGGACAAGGAATTTAATTGGCATTGAAAGAGAGCAAAATATGAAATGCCCCTTGATATGCCCGTTAACCCTCCCCTGTATGGTTGCCGAAATGTGTCAATATTCGATGTTACGTTTTTGTATTCGACAAACTTAAATATATTCGATAATTCTCAATATTTTCAATAAAAATGTAGCAAAATTCGATTAATTTAGCTTATAATTTCATTCGATGATAAAATTTGATTTTTTCGCGATCGAACACAAAATTCATTCGATAATCCCACAGGTAGCCCAAGCTCACTATTTGTCTCAATTTACAAGAGAATGTATGGGGATTTTTGAACCCTCAATAAATGACTCAAATTGTAATAAAATTCAACAAAAACTTATCAGTGTCTTGCTTTATTCCTCTTTAGTCCCCTGACGGCGTTTCAGTCGATTTCGTCTGGGTTTAGCTACTTTTTCCCTCCTCAACTAAGAAGGAGGAAAGGTAGGAGGCGAAGGCCAATTTCACGACTCCAAACAGCTGAACTCAAACCAAAATAAATCCTCGAAAAACCATTCCAGCAGAAAATCTTCCTCACAGTGAGCTGAAGGGATACCTTGGCCACCCAGTTTTACCAATAGAATCGATTCGACGAAATTTTACCAGCAGCTAGCCTCCACAAACTTAGGAAGATACCTCACTAAAATTGCCTCAAAAACCCGTGGGGGAAATTTGTGTGGCCACTCTTGGCCGTTGAAAATCAGAGAGGGACTGGATCAAGCAATTTACCGTCTGTTGGGGGTGGACACGGGATACAAACTTAGCATGAGAACCGGTCCCCAAGGGGGGTTTTCGCCCGATGGCTATTGTCTGTTTTGGCCAATCAACGGTCGCAATGTACGTTCAAATTTATGGATATATACAGTAAAGGTTAGCTCAGGGGAAATCCTTCGACCCTTACGGAATTCGAAATGACGATGAATACCAAGCATATAAAGACCTCATATGTTAGTCTCCGAGTATGGTAAGTTCAATAATGATTGAAAATATTGGCTTTTGAGTGCCTGTTCAAATAATGAGTCGGGCTTTTTTATTGTGCTTCAGGGTTAGGCTAAATTATGGACTAGACCCGAACGGTTCCGTTGCCTACAACGATCTTCTAAACCATGCGATTCACGACAAAGAAAACATCGGCTGTGAAGTTTCCAATTCGCTATTGACTCGAGCAATTGTTGAAATATTTAGCGTTCAAAAACGTCGTGTCCGTCGAGATAAGACCAGAATTTGGATTTTCTCTGGCTTGTCCAGGAGGGTCAACTCCGATCTATCGAAAACCCAAATCCACGAAATGGACTACAATCAAGAGTGGAAACAGATATTGGAAAGAAAAGATTTGATACTGGCTCACTCTGGTTCGAACTGGTCTTGCAAGAGCAGTGAAGCAGAAATAAGTTTTATTTGTATTGAGGATTTGCGCTACGAGAACCAGTTAGTCGTTTGCGAGATAAGAATACGAAGAAACGACGATGCAAAAATTACTATCAATATTCAATATCATGAAAGGGAGATTCCCCAATCAAAAAAAGAAGAGATGTTCCATGCCCTGAAGAATGTTGATATTGCACAGAAAATTGTAGAAATTGCAAAGGTGATGGAGAAAAGCTATTCCTGTCAGAGATTTGTAATTCAAGAAGACGAAGAATTATACAGTGTGCCATTAAAACGTTACAAAATTGACAAAGATAATGACGATGATAAGGAATACAGGGCTTTCTCGCCAGGATGCCAGGTTTTGGCAAACTCTAGAGGAACAAGCTGTGATAGCTGTACAACAACTAAAGATCTTCTGCGAAAGAAGACAAAACGGAAAAATGAAAGAATGAACAAGGGTGTTGGCAATTCAACTAATCACAGGTAAGCTTTTTAAATAAATCTAGTTTTTATTTGTAACCACAACTAGTGGTAAAATTTACACATGATAGAGTAATATATGATAGTGAATAATATGCATTTACAAAGTACAAACACTAAAAGTGTACCTAATAAAATAATAGTATATAGTGCTCTACAAACATTATATCTAGAGTGATGATTTAGACTAATATAGTAAATATCTACATTGCAACAAAGTGACTGACCTTATGGGTCCTCAGGTAGCAACTATTTAAAAATAATCAAAGGTCTTTAACCCTTTCGCTACTGGGGATTTTTGAGGTTTTTACGCGATTTTGAGGTCATAATCGATTTGTGTATTTTTTCGCCTGCTTACTGGAGTAACCATAGAAACTTCTGCTGTTTTGTACTATTGAGGGCTCAAGTTAACCGGTTGAAACCAGTTTGAAGCGGTAGCGTTTTTGGTCGAGTGATGTTGGCGTTTGAAAGTCCAGAAAACTTGGATTTCTGTGAATTTGCGAGCCTTTTTTCGCCTTTGGTTCCTACTGGCTGGGCATCATTAAGCCTGGAAGTAGCAGAGAGCTTACTTGCCGTAAGAATTCGTCAAGGTGTAACACTTCGTAGGCATTTTGACTCGTAGCTTTGACTGGGTGAATTTTGAGTGGCGCCAAGACGAAGTGTGCTTTGAAGCTCGTCCAAGGGGAATTTCTCGGACCTGCCATGGCATTTTTTGGGAGTTGTGACGATTGAGGAACACAGCAAGCGCGAAATTTGGGCAGAATTCCGAGGGGGCTCGAGACTTTACTAAAAACTCTAAAAGATGGAGGGAAGGGCTGTGGCTGTCGCGTAGGAGCTGAATTACCCAGAATGCATTTAGGTCGTAAAAGTCCAAAAACACGTGCTTGCAAAATGGCCACAATGAATCAGCCGCAGCTGTGTCCGTGAAAGGAAAAGAAGGCCAAAAAGTCCATGAGAACACAAGACTAGGACTGAATTTGGTTGTTAATGCTGTTTCGTGTGCAGGAAAGGATAATTTGTTGAGAAAAACTGAGGTCCAAAATGTGTGATTTTCAAGGATGAAAATTGAGCCCAAAATGGTGATTTTTTCCTTTCCTTGCCTTGAAATGACGAATTTCTGCAGAAATCGCCAGTTGTTTCACAATGTTTGATTTTCAAAACTTGACTCATTTACTAGAGTTTACTTTCGTACCAAAGTTGAGTTTGAGTTGTCCTTTTTTAGGAAGAAGTAATTTTTTAGACGAGTAGAATTTTTACGGCCGGTTTCGGGCGCTGTAGGAGCGAAAGGGTTAAGGGGTAAATCTTTGAACTACCATAATTAAATAATGTATCAATTAGAGATTGTCATGCATGTGTATAGAGAAAAATATTCTATGATGCCATTCAGATACATGTCAAGACAAGAACTTTGCCATAAATTACACCAAAGACAGCTACAGATCCAAAAAGAAAAAAGGTTGAGGGAGAAGTTCGAAAAAGAGCTCCTAGACATGGACAAAGAAGATCATGAAGATCTTTCAATGATAATGAAAAATATAAAAAAGAAGATATACCACAGAGTATGCAAGTCCTCTGGGAACAACAGCTTAAGATTATATCAACTACATCGAAATCCCAGTATAGATGGCACCCAAGGTAATTTATATCGGTAATTGTATGTAGTGCTTTTGAAGTAAATAGTACGTAATATAGCTGGTGCATTAATTCTTTTCAGATTAAACTTTAATATTGAAGTTAAACAATTTTTTCAACAGCATCATGAAGCTGTGTGTGGAGCTATATTCTAAAAATCCTCATGTACTAGATCCCTTAAGAGAATTTATGTATCTGCCAAGCAATCGAACAATCCGGTAAGAAAATTATTTGTAAATTACAAGTCAGACAATTCTCATCTTTTTTATGGCATCAAGATGTACCAACTTCAAGATGATCTGGACATTAAATGAATAGTATAAAACAGTGTATATGATTGATTAAATATTCATGCTTCTTTCAGCTGTTACAAGAACAAAATTGAACAGGCTCCAGGCTGGAACACCAATATGTTAAAGTGGTGTGTGGAAGAAGCAAAGAAGCACAATCTGAAAGATCAAGATTATTGGGGTGCATTTGTACTAGATGAAATGAAAATTCAGGTATAGATATCAAAAAAATGAAAATCAACAATGACTTTCTCCACCTTAACATCAAAATTAGAAGTTTTTTTGACTAAGTTAATAAACTGGGCACCTTTGTTTGATTACTACAGGAATATATACAAATGGTGGTTAAAGGAGGGAAACATCGACTGGTTGGTTTTGTGGATCTTGGGAAAGTTCATGACGACATGGAATTATTGTCAGGTACAGATCATCACTTATCAGTAATAAATAGATGCCATCAAATGTACAACAACATATTAATCAATATCACAAAGACCATGCATATTGTCTTATAATGAACAATTTCTGCATTTTCAGGTAAACAAGATGAGCCAAAACTGGCCTCCCATGTACTACAATTCATCTTTTTGGGTGACAGTGGATTTCGCTTTCCCATCGCACAATTTCCATCAAGTGGATGTACAGCAAGTAGCTTGTATTTCATATTCTGGGAGGGAGTCAAGAAAATGTTCCAAGTTGGTTTTACGTAAGTATAAATTAGAAGAAGTTTCTCATTCTATTTCAGTTGCTTAATTTTAATTTTGTTTCTAATTATGAAATTTTGTCCAACAGGGTTTACCATTGCATATTAGACGGAGCAGAAGTGAACAGGCAATTTGTGAAGCTCCACTTTACGAATGAACGTGAAATTGTAAATCACAAATTCATATGCCCAAACCCATATAACGGATATCCAATGGTGTTTTTAATGGATCCCAAGGTAATTTTTAATAGACACCAGAGAATTGGAAAAAAATGTCATTTTTAGACAATTCTTGGGTTACATCCAAATTTTCATAAATTAGATGTTGGAACCACACAGAATGGTCTAAAACACTATTTTTTGTTCAAGATCATTCAAAATCATTCAATTATGGCTCTATAATCCATTAACCACAACCCCAAAAAGCTAGAAATGTTGCTAAATTCTACATGCCTGCATTGAGTCCTTAGGTTGTCGAAGTATTTACATGCAGATCACCAAATATGATAAACAAATATTATGTATTAACAGTAATACTCCAGTGTTCACAGGAAAAAACTGTTTAATTAAAATTTGGTTTTGTTTGCATGTTAATAGCATAATTCCCAATTCTTTCTCAAAGTTTAACTATATATATTCCCATGAATGTTTTGAACTATTCCCATTAAAGTGAAAGGGAATTATGTTATTTCCCATGTAAAATTAACCATGTATATTTTTTGATCAGTTTTTTTTCTGTGATCATCATGATAGCAATTAATTATAATTAATTTATTAATGATTAATAATCTAACATTATTTTAATTATAGCACAACTTTAAGAAATTACGAAATAATATTTTAAAAAGTTCAACCAGTGAAACATCACCAAGGTGCCTTACAGTTGGTGGGAAGCAAATCCTGTGGGAACATTTTATCCAGTCATTCAACTTCGACCAGGGAGAATTTTCCATGCCACTACATCAAAGGCTTACTGCAGACCACTTTGAATTGACACCAGCCTCTAAAATGAGGAACCACCTTGCGGAAGATGTCCTGGATAAGAGAATGCTTGAGTTAATAAAGGTATATAAACATATATTTTATCCATATTGTGTATAGTTTCAGAAAATATCCATACCCCCACCACAGAGGGAATTTGTAAATGGACCCCCCTATCTTCTGGAACTTCCATTTTTCTTACATACAAACTCTGTAATTTTGTTCTTTCTCTGACCCCCTCCCCCCCAGAATTTCCAATTCCCTCTGTGGTGGGGGTATTTTCTGCAACTTACACATTAATCTTTTAAATTATAATATCCTGTGCTCTTTCTATATCTAGCTGATCTGCCCATCAAAAACATTTCAAGAAAAACATGCAATCTTTGTACTATACAATAAAGATTACACTTAAAATATACGAAGAACTTTTTAATAGTCACAGACATGTTTCGACATTGTCCAATGTCATCTTCAGTGTGAAGTACGTTACAAGATTTGAATCAAATATATGGTGAATAATGATTGACAACATAATTCTAAGTAAACAATTAATGACAAAAAACTAAAAATAACTAAGTAAACGAACTTAATAGAAAGAAGAGATAAAATGTTTGACCTGAACGTTAAGTTCAGGTTTTTCAAAATTGATACGAAAACCCTCTTTGATCTTAAGTTTAAAAGAACTGCTATCAGAATCAATTATTTGAAAACAATCAGGAGAAGCATTAGTTTTACAAAGAGGATTAGGAGAATTATTAATATGTTTAAAAATGTGGGAGTTTTTATCGTTCACTGTGTGCTCCTTTTATCCTTGTTGTTAAATGGCGAGTAGTTTCACCAATATAACGGGCATTACATCCCGCACAAGTAAATTTATAAACAACAAAAGACTTCACTACGAAATGAAAACCCATGAAATACCCATAAATTTTTCATGGGAAATTCACTAAGATTTAATGGGGATTTCATGTTTTTTTCATGGCAATTTTCATGGAAAATGCCCCATGAAAATGCCATGAGAACTGCATGAATAAATCCCATGAATCTGGCCCGTTTAATGGGCCACGAAATTCATCAGGTGCCATTGATAACCCATTAAAATGCCATGAATACAAGGGGTTGCCTTTCAGGGGTTTTTCAGTGGCCCTGAAAAAGCCATGATAAATGTCCATGTTTCCATGGGTTGTATTTCATGGATTTTTAATGGGGACCCCCCAATTCATGGCCCCATGAAAAATTGGTGGTTTTCCCCAGTAAAGTGGCCAGATCCATGGCCCCATGAAAAAATTCAGTACCTTTTCATTACCTATGAAAGTTTTCATTGCCCATGAAAACTAGTGAATTTATACTTTTATACACATAAACCATGGGCCATGAAAATACCATGAAAAGCTCATTAATGTTGCAACATGAATATTTTATGTGGATACATGGTTATGTTAGATGGGCATGACTGTGTAACAATTTACATAACTTACCGGTATGTGTGTTTTGTACAGATCCATGGCCTGCCTTTAATTGCAAATTTCATGCATTTGCAATTGTAGAATCAAAATAACATAACTACTGAACCAGTGAAAATTACAAGTCAACCATTTATTTATATAATAAACATTTTGTAAGGCTATAATTATTAAAAACTATTTTGAAACTATCATCTTTTCTATATGGATTTGATATAAAATAACTATATATATTTCAACCATTAATTCAATAATAAATACATTTCAATTCTAAAACAAATACTTGAAAATCAATTCAATTACCTAAAATTTTAAATATTTAAATATTTTCAAATTGAATATTGAATTAAATAGAATATACAATAATTCCCTAAGAATCATAGCACTTTTCACAGCAATACAGAAACACCAAAAACCTTATAATTATGTATTTGTGCTAAGAAAGATCTTGAATGATCTTTCATTTGCCTTCCAATTTCATACTTATACGTCTGATATAATAAACCTAAACTATCAAATTTTGTTCGAATTATTTTAAAAAGGAACATGTTATCATCAATGATATTAAAAACAAAAATATAGACTATTTTTAAAGCTTTATCTTGATATAATAATAATTAATAATAATTATTAGTAATTAATTTGTAATTATTACAAAAACATTTTTTAATTATTTCTAATTTGAAGTCAAATGCCTTAATTTCTTGAACCTATTATGGAACTGGAACAATAATATTATTACTCTATATATATGTGTGTAAAGTGTATTTCAGAAAAATAACTCACTCACTCCAGGTCAAATTAGAGTTAAATCCAAATAATTAGTGCTAAAGAAATAAATCTGAATAAATCACGCAGTAGTGGATAAAACACAATCAAGGTTAATTAACCAGACAAATACTTTTGTCTATACATCTCATAATCCTCTGCAATTTTCATTAACTATTTCAAATACTGTTGGCGTCATTTTGTTTACATGAACATTTGAACAGAAAACAAACTTATCAGTCAACCCAACATTGACATCTTTTTTCTTTGGACATTGGTATTTGCCATTTTTGCCCTTGTCAAGGAAATTGACAATGAACTCATCCTCCCTGTTGAGACGTTACATTTCACACTTCTTATTTGCATTTGTATTTCAAAAAAAAATATTGTTATTTGCATCTGTATTTGTATTTCAAAAAAAAACTCACTTCAATATTATTTTAGAGGTCAAATTAGAGTTAAATCCAAATAATTAGTGCTAAAGAAATAAATCTGAATAAATCATGCAGTAGTGGATAAAACACAATCTAGGTTATTAATTAACCAGAGAAATACTTTTGTCTATACATCTCATAATCTTCTGCAATTTGTTGCTCATTAACTATTTCAAACACTGTTGGCGACATTTTCTTTAAATGGACATTTGAAAAGAAAATAAACTTGTTAGTCACCCCAGTGTCTACATCTTTCTTCTTTGGCCATTCGTATTTTCCATCTATGTTCTTGACAAGGAAATGGACAGTGAACTCATCCTCCATGTCAAGGACATTACATTTCATACTTCTTATTTGCCCTATGTAGAACTGGTCCTCATAGGCAACGGCCACCCACTGACCTTTTTGGAGATTGCCTCCATCATAACCCTGCAAATTACAATAAAAAGTTCAATAAAAAGGTTTACAAATTTAAAGTAATTCAGCAACTAAGCCCCCACTGTGAAAAAAGGTCATATGCTTGCTTAATGAAATAATACAATAAACATATATAGAAAGATGTATTAACACACAGGTTTTTAAAAAATTATCAGAGCATTACCTTGGGTGATGTGGAGCCACTGTTGTGATTGTTTGTTTCATTGTCATCTAGATCTACAATAGAAAGGAAAGTAAATTCATTTCATTGTATATAATTTTGAACTAGAGAATATATCATTGATATAAATGGGAATATGCGATAACTTCAACCTTTGATATAAAAATAAGTATAGGTTTGAGTTAATCATTAATAGTACTTTCATAATTACCAATATTTGTGACATTCACAGCATTTTTCTTAACACTCTAAAGAAGATAGAAAATAAAGGTTTAAAAAATGGATGTACATGTAAGGATTAATTTACATTTTCTTATTACCTTATTAACCTTTGTCTTTGGTTCTTTGGTTTGGTGCAAGCTAATTTTAGTAAGCTTGGATGTTTTCCAGGTAAAAAGTGAATTTTCCTATAAAAGAGACACAATCATAAATATCTTTTTGCAAGCGAGCTAGTAAAAAACAAGCAAACAATATGCTTGCATAATTTAATATTTTACACAGTAAATTGAACATTTTGTATAAATTGTATATTTTAAACAGTAATAATGCCAAAACCTGAAAACCACAAACTTTTATTAAAAAGTGGCAAGTCAAATACAAAGGTATCTTATAGATATCACCTAGAACTTTTTCTCACTTGTTTGATTTTTACCTTAAGCTCATTAAGAGTAGTCTCTCCTTCTGAGGTTTTCTCAGGAAGGCATACTTCCTTGTTTTCCATAGTGTTCAATTTCTTCTTCAATTTCATTAATGAATACATATCTAAAAATATATTTCAAGTATTAGGATGGTTAACATATCAATCTTATTAATATTAATGTCATTAATCAAAATCCTCCAGCCAAAATGAAATATTTTCTACAAAATAAATTATTCTTTTAATTAGTGAAAGATTTAATCCCAACCCCCTCTCCCAACCACAAAATTAAAACTCGGGGTTTGTATGTCCAGAAAATTCAATAACTCGATCTTATTCTTTATTTAATGCTATATCTTATATCCTGAAGGGGTTAATTTTTAGGTTATAGATCTAGATATCCCACAAGATATTTTTACCTTTTTAATGAAATTCTAGCCCTGTACACATACATGATTGAATAGTATTATAGCATATATTACATATGCACATACACCATCACAGCTAGTTACCATTTTCATCATCTGGATCCTTAGGCATCAGATAGATTGCTGTAGCCAGTTTGCACTGCAGCTTTGTTGTTTCAAACACTATTACATCATCTCTGTCAATATTAAAACGTATAAAAATTAATCCCTATGGAAACTATCTTTGAGCTTAATGAGGGTAATGGATGGTGCAGTGTATGAATGCTTTTGCTTTATTCACTTTAATTTGAACTTGTTTTGTGTTTTTCTCTCATATGCTGTTTCCATTGGGTTTCTGGTGAGTGTGATGCCAGTCACCCATTCCTCTGGAACTGAATTTAAAAACATTCTGGAAGAACCCTTAACGTCTGGAGAGTATCTGGTTGCTGTAAAACAGGAAATCATGCATTCTTGCAAGATATGTTTAATAGAAGCAGCTATCGAATTAATTAGTGGAACTTACCCACTGCTAAATTTCCTCTCTGAGTCTAATCTGAAATGAAAGCAAGAATATAAGTGCTAGCCATGCATGTTCTTTTTATACAATTCTCCTTAAATAAAAAAAATGCAAAGATAAAGTTAAGTCAAAGCTGGCCAGTGGTATCATGTGCATTATTGGCTACAGCCCTCATGTTGTGCATTGTGCTTTGTTAGCAGCCTTTGCTGTGTAAGCTTTTCACCAACCCCTTGTATTCTGTTGACCAGCATCACAGATGCCAGGTAGTGAATAAAAATAAAAGTGAGCACATGTCTTTGTACCTTTTTTTCTTGCTTGGAGTGTTGAATTCCTGCTGTGTTTCATCATCATCAATTCTGAAGTAAAACAGAAGCAACCATTGAACTATTTTATATCAAATAAGAGTTCAAATGATCTGTATGTTTCAGGATATTGAGCTGTTTGCACAATCATCAACCCTTTCAAAATACAGAAGCTGAGATCAAAAGGAACACTGGGAAATCTGTTGATTGATGATTTTAAAGAAGCTTGTAGATGCAGACATTTCAAACCTAACCTAAACCTTGAGATCATTAATTCTTGGTATTCAAAACACAATTATGTAGCCACTTCACAGATAAATTTATGAATATCCATATATTGCTGTACCCAGGAGTCATTTAGGTCTCAGCTACTAGCTACTACTTTGGCCAAAAAGTATCTATGTACCTTATTCTTTTCTGTGTTTCAGCATTATTGGATTCCTTTAGAACTTGGCGATTATCAGTTCTAAATTTAACCAAACAGAAGTATCCAGATTGAATAAGATAACATAAAATAAAATAAAATAAAAAATCTTCTACAACAGATCGACGTGTAGAGTGGCTTTTCTTCTGCTGGCACTTACACTCACTACCTCTACATTAAATATTTTGCATACACAGCTCTGTTCATAAATGCTAGCTGTTTTTATATTGTTTAAACAAAGTAATGGGGAAAAGCACATTCCTACATTGATATACAAATAAGCTATATATGTACCTCATTCTTTTCTGGGTTTCAGCATTATTGGATTCCTTTAGGACTTGGCCATTATCAGTTCTAAATTTAACCAAACAGAAGTATCCAGATTGAATAAGATATAAAATAAAATAAACAATCTTCCACAGCAGACCTATGTGTAGAGTGGCTATTCTTCTGCTGGCACTTACACACACTACCGCTACATTAAAATATTTTGCATACACAGCTCTGTTCATACATGCTAGCTGTTTTTATATTGTTTAAACAAATTAGTAATGGGGAAAAGCACTTTCCTACATTGAAATACAAATAAGCTATATATATGTTACCTCATTCTTTTCTGGGTTTCAGCATTATTGGATTCCTTTAGGACTTGGCCATTATCAGTTCTAAATTTAATGCAACTTCATGTGAGTTGGGTTTGTTCTCTCCTATGTGGTGTGCAATCCAAGATGTACTTACATTGTTTTTCTCGTTCGCTTTCCAGCTTTTAGATCAGCCAAATACTTTCGTCTGTTCTGTAATGCCATGCCTAATCTTTCCTTTACTTCCTTTATATGGCCACTTAGCTGGGGTGCACCAGCCGAAATCTTCATTGCACAATTCAAAATAGTAATTTTTTATTATTATTTTGTAAACAAATTGAAATATTTCTCTTTAATTATCAAGTAATACTTGTTATAAGCTATCTGCTTTATCTCAACTTACCAGTTCAATAAATTTGGCAAATTTAACATCTGGAATGGATGGTACTGTGTAGGCCTTATTCCAGATTTTGGCCTGCCTTGCACTATCACGCAACAAGTTCTAAAAACAAACAAATGCAACAGATATAGAAATTGTTTCTTAGATAAATCAAATTGCCTTTGTTATGAACAAAACTAAACTTAAGCCAGCTGAATCACTAAATGCAAATATTTTTTTTCAATTAATGAACTACTCTTCAGTCAGCTGTTTGCTTAGCTTTAGTTACTTGAGCCTGAGACCTTTTCACTTAGCTTACAAGTACAACTATCTCAACCCTACAAAATATTTTTGTCTTGTAACTTGCAAAGTGAAATTCTAACCATGTAAGGCCCCCTGTAAACTTGTGCTTCAAATCTGTTATGAGTAGTTTGAAAAAAAAAAAAGTGCATTACAAAATTCCAAAATTATGCTGAAACAACACAAAATTAGTTGTATGAAAAAAACAAATTTTTTTTTTGAATATTATACTCACCCTGAAACATATTTGTGCCTGAGTACATTTCATATTTTTTCCAGCTTTGGACAGCAACTCCTCAGTCGTAAAGTGGCAGACGCTTTCCTATATAATTTAAGTAACATAATATAAGGACTCATTGTTTTTTAATCTAGTGACAAAGCTTTTGGTAACTGTGAATGTTGTACAAGTTTCTAATTTCACAATGCAATCCAACTTCCAAGCATTTTTAGCTTTTTTAGCTTTGTTATTTTTGGAAGTTAATTGTTGTTACCCCTAAATATTTAAATTCCTTTTGATTATTTATGTATTAGTAGTAAGAATGAGGGTACAATAAAGTGTTGTTGTTCCCCTCTTTAATTTCACTGTCGTATCAAGGACATTTTAAGCTTATATCAACGTTCGCGTACCTCACTCATTAAACAAGAATGTCTTTCTTCATTAATTTCAATGTGGTTCACTTGGGTATTAAGTTATAACTTACAAAGAACTCGCGATCGTATGAAATCAAGTTTTAAATAAAAAACAGCTTGGATGAAATACACGCATCAGAAAACCTGATAACTTAAGTTATAACAATGTTGTTAACACAATATACCCTTGTTAGTCGTAAGGCATGCATTTAGGTGGGAAAATGTATAACATAACAGGCCCAATTAGTTAATAACCTACTAATTTGTTGACACAATATACCCTTGGCAGTCGTAAGGCTGCATTTAGGCGGGAAATACATAACACAACAGGCCCAATAAGTTAATAGCTTACTAATTTGTTGACACAATATACCCTTGTTAGTTGTAAGGCTGCATTTAGGCGGGAAATAGCATATTGTCTTCTAAATTACCTTCGTATGTTTTTCCATTGGCGTGGAATTCGGCACTGGTCGCTCCGTTCGATCCAGCTGAAGAGACGATTCGAGTTCAGTGCTGGTGGAATTGTTCGACGATATTGACGAATTAAGACAATCTTCTTCAGTGATCCGTATTCCCCGTATTATACGGCGGATCTTAATCACATCGCCAATTTTAAGACCCGCCAGAATTAGGTCTTCTTCCCTAGCTTCTCTTAATGTCTCCATGTCATCTATCTGTGGTAGTAAAGATGCTTTTAAGTTTGACAAATAAGCTTTTAAGACTTACTTCTCAACAGATAGCAATCACTTCAGTCGGTTAAAAATTATCCATCATTTCTTAAAAACCAGACTCACCCCTTGTTTTGCTAAAATTTCGATGACATAGTCCTGCAGTTCTACTCCTGATTCTTTGATTTTATCTTTTAACTTGTTCATTCTGAAGCAGATATTTTGAAGAGCAATCCAAATGCCGTTTACACACACATAACACCGGCCGAGCACTGAAAAAACCGCCACAAGTTTCCACGTGATTCACCACGTGAGTCACCACGTGATGAAGAGAAGTTTTCCCGTCAGGCATCTGGATGTCGCTGTAACCTGGCCATGAAAAGGAAATTGTGGCGGGATTAATTCAGAAATGAGCTCGAAGTTATGTCTTTGTAAACTATGTAAAGGTAAAACAATTCACTCACGAAAAAAAGTAAGCCAGCATATCAAGTTGTACGGTCTTTATGAGTCAAAAAAATCAAGTGAACAGCCGACATTCAAGAGATCCAGAACTTGTGATTCAGACTCCAACGAGAGTGACGATGATCGACACGATGATCACGAACCCAGTTATGATGTCGCCCAAGAAGAACTGCTCGAGATCAATGATGATGAAGCCTTTGCCCTTGGCAGTGGACCTTCTAAAACTGATGATGATGAGGCCTTTGCCCTTGGCAGTGGACCTTCTAAAACTGACGCAACACCAGATAATTTAACGACAGCTAAGGTACGAAGTTATCAAAATATAGTTTATCGATGTTACAGAATATAAGTTACCCATTTTAAATCTCAAATTTTTGCTTCAAGATTGCCCTTATAGGGCATGTTACAATATGTTGTGGACCGGTAATAACAAAACCGGAAGTTCATTCGCCTTCGAAGGCGCGATTTTAGCAGCACGCGTTTATTCCGACATGAAACAAAACCCGTGCTCATTGTTAAATTATAAAAATTATAATCAGCCACGAATACCACCAAAACAGCTGCAACCGATTCTCCGAAAAACTTTGTGCGAAAAAAGATCAGTTTGTTGAAAAGTGAATTTTGAATAAAAATATTCATTGTAGCGATGTTTTGCTTTTGGTGCTTTGACAGTTGGTATATAACAAAACACTTATCTCTTGATAAATAATTCCAGATGACAGATACTGTTATAAACCTTTATAAAAGGATAAAATTTATAACTTCTTGCCCGGCTTCTTGTTTATATTTTTAGAACCTCCAAGAAGACATTGGAGATTATATTGACGGTTTGATGCCCATTCCCGTGGATAACAGTGAGCATGACAGTGATACAGATACGTCAGATTCTGAAACAGACGACAGCACTGAATCGGAAAGTGAGGTAAAATCTCATATTTTGACAAAGTCTCTAAACCCACAGTTTTACTCGAGCTCTAAAACCTGTCTTCAAAAATTGAAGTGCATATGTATTTTAACCTCAGTTTGGTTAATGTTTTGTTATTTCTCAGCAAGTATGAAAAATGAGGAAGTATGTAATTCCATTGCTTGTACTAAATGACAGATGATTCACCATTTTCCTTGAATTTGGCTTGCATTTTTACATTGGATCCCTGGTGATATTGTTAATAAAACACAATCATAAAAAATACATTGCAAGTGTACATTATTTCTAACTGCATGTTTCTATTCTTTTTACAGGATCCCAATGAGAAAACCAATCTAATTGACAAAGAATCTTGTGATATCACTGCTTTTATTTTATCAGGAGAACTGTTACAAGATGTTGGTAAAGCTATTGAAAGTAGTCCTCCCCTTCACAGCAGTCTACCATGTACATTGTTTGAGACCCTTGTTCATCTGTTTGACTGGTTTGCCTCTCACCCATCACTTAGTAAAGAGGCATTTTCAAAAAACTTGAAACTGTGGCACTCCTTGCTTCCTGAAGGCAATCTCCTTCCTACTTCTTACCAAGAAGCTTTCAAAATAATCAGGCCTTTTCTTTCCCCAAACATTGTCTATGATGTCTGTCAAAATGACTGTGTTCTGTTTAGAGGGGAATACAAAGACAGTACCAGCTGTCCAAAGTGCAATGAGCCAAGATTTAAGTCATTTAACATTCCAAAAAGAACTTTCCATTACTTGCCTCTGGGCCCTAGACTTCTTAGAAGTTATGGTTCAGCTGACATTTCCTATATTCTGCAAAGTCACCAAGGTGAAACTAATGCATCAAATGATGAAGGAATTATGAACGATATACAGGATTCTCCAAAATGGAAGGAAGCATTCAGTGCTGATGGAACTTTTCAAGGTGATCCACGTGGTTTTGCTCTGTCATTATGTCTGGATGGGCTCAATCCTTGGAGCAAAAACAAAGCAAATTATTCAATGTGGCCTATTGTTTTGGCACAATTAAATCTTCCAAGGAGATTAAGGTACAATTTTGCAAATATGATACTTGTGGGAATAATTCCAAGTCAGGAACAAGGAAAGGAGCCTAAATACCTTGATCCTTATCTTGAAGTGCTTGTGGATGAGATCATTAATTTATCTGGCACCAACATTTATGATGCATATAGAAAGGCACCATTCCAAGTCAAAGTAGAAATAATGATATACGTCCTCGACTATCAAGCTTTTGGAAAGGTTTTCAATCTAACAGGTACAGGCTCATACAGAGGCTGTGCATGGTGTTTAGTATTAGGTCAGTATTGTCATCACTTGAGAAAAATGGTATATCCTGCCAATAGACGTTTCTTGTCTTCTGATCACAACCTGAGGAAAGACTGTCGTAACTTCCCGGATCATTCAAAGGAGCAAAGAGAAAGACCACCAAAACGAACACTCCAACAAGACACCGCATTCCACACAGCGTATGATAATTCCAAGAATAAATCTCAAGCTGCTAAAGCAGCAACTGGAACTGGCTGTCATGGGATGTATATGTTGGCTGAAAAGTGTCCTGGATTTGATCGACCTGAACAAACCATGCCGGATGCAATGCATACAATTGCTGTGCAGGTAAAGCATCTTGTCAAGTGCATTGCTGGGAAGGCACCAGAAGACTGTTTGGCAGTCAGACTGCAGGAGAAATCTTTGGGAAGGTTCAAAGAATCATGGCCAACCACCAGTAGTTCATCCAAGGCTACTAAAAAGAGCAAGAGTGAGCAGAAGAGTAAGAAACAGGAAGTATTACCAGCTGCACCATTTGGGCTAACAAAAAAGCAAATTGAAAAGGCTGACCAAAGAGCAAAGCAAGTCATTACTCCAACTGGAGACAAATTCCGTCCTGGTCCTATTTTTTCAAGAGTCTCAAGACTAAACTCTCATGAATGGAAGGAGGTACAATATGCATCTTTGTAAATTTCAATTGAATGTTTGTCTTGATCAGTTCTAGTAAATAAATGTTTTGCTGTACATTATATTAAAGAACAGAAACAGGTAATGTAATGTATATAAAATGATGTTGGATTATTTTTAACATAAATGTACATTGTACAACATGTGCATGTACACAAATGTACATATACTGACGTCAACTATTTAGTTACAACCTTTGCAGAATACTTAATGTTAAATGAAGTTCATAAACATGAAAATCTGAAGGGTATTGCATGATTGTCCATCCCCTACAGGCATGTAATACATACACTTACTGATCTGCCTTTGAATTTTGATGTCATCTAGATTGCAACTCGTGGTATACTCAAGTACTGTGTAAGGGACATGTTGGGGAATCAACAGCAAGAAAGTTTGATCCGCTTCGTGGATGCCATTGCAGCTTTGTGTGCTCCTTCACAGGATATAACAAAAATTCAGCAATTGAAAAAGCAAGTCAGTGAGGCTCTGTCTCTCCTGGAGAGAGATTTTCCATTGTCCCTACAGGTAAAACTAATAAAAAGTGTAGAGGGGCAATAATGTAGAGGGGGGAAAAGAAACAGAATAGACAAGAAAAATCGTAGAGCATGAGTGGGATTTCTTTTTTAGAAATGTTGTAACACCCAAAGTTAATGTAGAATACAAATTAACCTAGCTGGTTTAAATCCAATTTAACCTGATTTCAAAATTCACCTGTAACACATGCATGCATATTAACACCAGTTTCAAAAAGTCATTCCTTTTGAGTTTACCTGCTTCATATGAAAGTCATGGTTGCAATGATGTTGCTATTCTCCCTGTCTGGTTGACAGTAAACACTGTAAGAAATATGCTTCAGCCCTTTGTGTGTTGTGTATTATAAACATGATATGATATTGATGTAGTTAATTCATATTTTAGGTCATAACAAATCACATAATGCAACACCTGCCAGATGGCATTGAGAGTTTTGGGCCAGTGCACAGTACATGGATGTTTGCTTACGAACGTTTTAATTCATGGCTTTGCAGAAGGGCCCTTAACAGGAGAAATCCAGAGGCCACAATTCTGAGAACATATCAGGTGATATTTAGTTAAGATTTTTTTCTTCTTATCATTTTTGTGCATTTTGCTTGTTGTTACTCCTTTTATTGCTAATTGGTTGTAAAAAGACTACTTGTACCTGACAATTAAGTATTGTAACTCTTTTTTAAAAGAAATGTCTAGGTCTAAAGTCAGCAATTTAATGTAAATTCAATAATGTTTATTTTTAATTGGCAGAGGTTTAGTATAGGATTGTGGCATGCAGGACAGGAACAGAAGCACTTCTGCTTATTTAATTAAGTGGAAGAACAAATAGAGATAAACTGGTTGAAATGATATACATGTTATTATTGTGATGACAAAAAGTGCTTGCTTCACTGTTTTTATCTCTTATTTTCAGCTTTTACATGTTTCTTTTTGTTAACAGATCTTTGAGTGGTGCAACTATGTAAAGATGTCCAAAAAGATGAAAAACAAACTTCCCTTTGAACTTCTGTCTGATGATGACGAAGCTCAATTAGTTCATGACAATTCACAGAGACCACAGCATGGTTTACTTTCAAGTGGAGACCTTGGCCAAATGGAAAGTGTTTATGCAAATGTCATTCCAGAATTCCAGTCGCTTTTGACAGTGTATGGCATGGAAAGGGAAAGGGCTCGCAACCAGGGAAAGCTCAAGAAGTTTCCAGAGTTTAGTCAGTGGAGACCAAAAGGGAGCCAAAATTCTCCTGATGCTCAAATAAATGATGTCCTTATTGAAGGTCTGAATAATCCCAACATTGTGAAGTTTCAATGTCACATGCTTGAAACCAAGCAACACTCCCACAACTACATCTACATCTCAAAGCAGCATCCCACCAAAAGACCCAGTTATTGCTACATTAAGTCTCCATCTTCGGAAGCAAGTAGCCCCTCGTCACAGTTAAGATTTGGTGTAATTAGTTGCCTTTACCAACACTCCTTTGCCCAAAAGACATTCATGTGGGCAGCTGTCAGCCTGTATAAGGAGCCAAAGTTTGATTCAAGAAGTGGTCTTTGGTACTCGGAGGATTCCATTGAAAAAACTGTTCCTGTTTTGCTGAGTTCCCTCTCACACCCACTTAGTGTTGCCAAGGATGACAATTTGAAAATTTGGTTTTTAGATGTACAATTTTGAATACAACCAAATTTAGAACTTTTACGTGTACTGTCTGTAGACTAAAAAGAAGAATGGAGAAAGTGGATACTTATACATAGTTTGGATTGGATATTTCTGCTTTGATTTAATTTGTTGCAAGAAGTGAAACTTATTGCAGTTACTAAGAGACTGGTGATTAATGTTTCCATACATGAAATAGACTGGAAACGAATTGCACACTTTTTGCCCAGTTTCAAGAGAAAATTAATTGTATGTGATTTGCAGGTTATTCATGGAATGGCGTTCCTTTTTCTATGATGTATGTAGTATGAGCATTATTAACTTTGAAGTGATAATGCTGGTACATGATTTTCTTTTGGGACTTTCAAGGCCAACAATCTTTTTTTATTATTTCATGGGCCATAAAACTTTTTCATTGCTTTTTCATAGCCCATGAATGTCCCAGTTTTAAACATTTTAGGCTTTCATGGCCCAACATAATCTTTTTTTATTATTTCATGGGCCATAACACTTTTTCATTGTTTTTTTCATGGCCCATGAATGTCCCAGTTTTAAACGTTTTAGGCTTTCATGGGCCATGAAAGTTTTCATGGTCCATGAATATGGCTGGAGTATTGCATTTCATGGAAATTTCATGGGCCATGAACTCATACTCTGGGCCATACAACATTATTTCATGGGTCATTAAATATATTTGTTGCAATTTCATGGACAATTCATGGGCTTGAAGAAAGGCCATGAAAATGAAATCTCCATATTCATGGCCATGAAATATGGGTTTATGGGATTTTCATGAAAATTTCATGGGATTTTTATAAAAAAACAATTCATAGGCCTGGCCAATACATTTTGCGAAATGCGAAAGTTCCCTCAGGTAAGACAAACTACAAAATATAAAAGCGATATGACAATTTGGTGGCATTATATAGAATTTTCAAATTTCCCTAGCAACGGGCCATTTGTGACCTCTCATGTGAAAACGTGTCTTAACACTTTTCCGTTAAACGGGCATTTTTAACGGCTATTAACGCTTTTTCAAGACAGGTTAACGGTTTACATAAGCGTTATAACGGTTTATATGTCAGTACACCCTTAAAGCTAGGGACTGTACATACATATAAAAGGTAATAATATAACTCAAAAGATTATGTGATTTCTTATATAATGGCCATCTTTAACTTGGCTGATTACATATAGAGTAATTTACTTTGCACCTGGTATTAGTCTTGCTACCATTCCCTTATTGTCTACTTATCCAATGGATTAGCAAGACTAAACATGCTTTAAAGGAGACTAATTAGATTTATATAGATGAACATGATAGATAAATCAAGGGTAAATAATAAGACCACACAAAAATGCCAACCCCATGAAGCAGCTATAGGTTATGACGTAATTTGGTATTCTATGAAAGTGATAAGTCGAGCCAGTGATGTTGTGCTATGACTGAATTAGTGTCACAAAAATTCTGGAGAATTATTTTTACAGGCATGCATGGACAGACAATGCTACTTTTTGATTCCTGCATTGCATGCAGCAATAAGTGTACCAATCATTTGTGTCAACCCTGCAGCAAGGGAGTGTAAGTGTGCAACAGTTTGCTTGCAACTGTTGCTTAAGGGTCAATACACAGAGAAACCTCTGTTGCATATACCAACATGCTTACAAGTATATATACATGTCAATGTTGCAAGAAAAGTTGGACATGACTTTAGAATACATACCGGTCCTCCCAACAAGTACATGATAGACCTTTGTTCTAAAGTCCCTTGGAGTTATGCTTGTTTTCAAATCACAAAAAGCCATATGTAATCACATATTACTTAACATTAAGTAGCCTATGTTAGGGATAGGGTTGCAACTGTACGTACATACATGGTAGGCTGTGTTCTCTAGTCCCTTTGATATCAAATTAGCTATATAGCCATATACATGTAACCTTTGTAGCCCTATAGCTGCATAATATTAAGCCATGCACATAGCTACAGTATGTAGTGCCGGTAGCCAAGTAGCCCTGTACTGTAGGTTATGGTTTAGGACTAGGGTTAGGGTTGCACCAAAGAATGGTAGCCACACATTTTAGGGGGTTAACTTTAAAGGGGCTTTCTAACACAGGAGGCCCAAGCTCACTGTGAGAGGCTAATATTATAAGAGAGAGACCTCAGGTAAAAATTGACAAAATGACCTGAAATGGTTACCTGCAGAGAATGCCAATAACACAAGCAGCACTGTATAAACATTAGTAAGAGTTTATTTTCTTTATTATTTACGGAGGTATAGAGCAGAGCCTAAACTCCCATACAAAGTTTTATAATATTAGCCTCTGACAGTGAGCTTGGGCCTCCTGTGGATTCTGAAGCTTCCAAAAGGTGACATAAAAGGACTGGACATTCCATCATAGCGGAGCTCCCGCGCGGGCCAAAGGCCTGCGCGAGCGGAGCACCATACCTAAGAAAAAATGGTAACCCATCCAGTTGATTTTTCATGGCTTGAGTATACGTCACTTCGTCCGTCCGTCCGTCTCCGTGCCCATCGCGATGCTGATTGGCTGATTGCTTTTTGGCGCCAACTTGACGCGCGCTGACACTTTGAAAACTGAAAATTTACAAGTTTCCTTGCAGTTTTAACTTGCAAAGCTTAAAAATATCATTCTGAAAACCTCGTAAAAATTTAGCGATTTTCATGATCATTAATCGGTGCTAATCTTGACGAGTTAAAGCAAAAAAAACCGTACATTTGAATTTTTTTCGGGCCCGGTGTCGTTTCAAAAACTGCTCGAAAGACGAAGGACACAGAGAACATTTACAAAACTGGACGACTTTTTAGTTGGATTCGTAGCTTCAAAAAACTTCTCATAAGGAATGAGTCATTGAGGATTGTGTATTCTTCGTTTCGTGAAGATGCCTTCAGTAAAGCTGCTTAAAAATCTAGCCAAAGTTGAAAATTAAGAATCGTCTGCATCGAGTGTGAAACAAGGACTGAGGACTACGCTTCGAAAGACAACAAGGAAAGCACTTCAAGGTAAAGACCCTGAGAGAAAAAAATCTGATGTCAAAAAGTCCGTTGTACCTATATTTGATCATTTATCTTTTATTTGGGACTGATGACTTTGAAAAAATAGACGCTTATGCACGTTGAACTGTGGCTAAGTTTAGACAAAGCCTCAAGTAATAAATGTATAATGACATTGTTTTACAGTGAACTTTTTGCACTACTTTTAATAATAAAATTTATAAAAAATTGATTTTGAACTCATTTCAACCCGGATAATGTGTATATACAGTTCAAGTTTGGAGCGGTCTGGAATTTAATGAAACTGATTGACTAATGACAGGAAAAAGGAAAGAATTTGCATGCAAAATAGAGTTGTTTTACCATTGAGCATGAAGTTGCTCCTTGAGCCCATATGAGACCTTACTAGTAAATGCAAATTGAAAATACTTCAGTAATTCCTTGTTTTCTTGTTGTGTCAAGTAGCTGTTTTTATCATCACTTAAAAAACTCATTAATAATTCATAAGGCAAACACAATGAAAATCGCCACCGTGACGAGTGTCTTTATATCTGATAAAGATTCGGCCTAATTTACATCAACTTTAACCTCGATTTTCTCCAAGATAAATGAAGATATTTTTGATTTTCTTTTAGAGAACAACTCTAATATGTGTTGGAGTTTTTTAAGCCGTATAAAGAACTCGAGATCGTGTTTTATCGGTATAAAGATCCTCGCCTACGGCTCGGATCTTTATATCCGATAAAACACTCTCTCTCGTTCTTTATACTATACTTTAAATTGTATTATCAGTGTAATCTGGAAGAGACAAGTATTCACCTAGTGTGTCATTAAAAATACAAAACAAAACAACAACAACAACAACAACAACAACACTAAACCACAAAAACAAAAAAAACAAGATGTCACAATATAGTGAAAACAAGCAAATCAAGAGATGTAGTTCTGCAATATCCAGGATGTTGAAAAGGGTTAATTATTTGTATCAATGAAATAAGGTTTTGGAGATTTTTGCTTTCTATTCCTGAGAATTATGAACCACTACAAAGTCAATTATGAAATCTGACAGTGTATCTGAATATTGAAATATACTATAATAAAGGTCACTTCAAGCTTACAAGCCCATACAATTCACAGGAGACCAAAGGGAGAGAGTATATACAAACCAAAGCAAATGCCTTAATTTTCATTTTCATAATCTTCATTTCAACTTTTTCATCTTTCAAGACCTTTACAATTGGGGCAATTAACACAGGAATCCCAATTCATTTGAATCAAGAACATAGAAATGGGAGCTCCGCTATTAGGTAGTACCTAATTTTTATATTATAACTAATAGCTTGTATCTTCCAAAAATGTTATGAAATTCAAAACTAACATTTCTAAGCTTTTTAACTGGAATCATAATTTTTATAAGTTGACATCTTCCTGACATTTGTAATCAACTGTTTAGGAACTATAGATATGAAGTCATATTTATTTAAGCTATGTTATTCATTATTTGTAGTACTATTTATTTAACATTGTATCGACCGCTGATCGACCGTGCCAGGATTAGTTTAGCTATTTAGGCACTTTTAAACTGAAATTGAAACTATAAAAAGACTAATAACTTAAACCAAAGATATTTCTATTACTAATCCTTAATAAGAAGCTTTATATTAAGACTTACTAGTTTCCAGGAAAAAATCTAAGTATAATTAAAAATACTTTGTAAAAATAGTTACCTTGAGTCTTGTTTTATGCAATATCAGGTTTGCAGTTTACCACAAAAGCCCATAAGCCGATAAACACAAGCATAAGCAGGTAATTTTCTACAAAATGTCGTCTAAAATGTTTGCTTCCTGCTTGAGCCATTCTCTAGAACCCAGGCCTGCTCCTGATCTTATTTTTCGTAATCACAGGAAGCCCAAGCCACACTTCGCTCAATATGTGAAAACTGCTGTAGCCAATAGTCAGGGGCGGATCTAGGGGGGGGTCCATAGGTGCACCGGACACTCCCCTAGTGCCGTACGAGATGACGTCATGGGAGAACCTAGGTAGCACGCAGTTGATGTAATACATTCATAAAAATATAATACAAAACACATGATACAATAGAACGAGTAACAAGGTATAACACCTACTACAAGTGCTACATATACTACATATACTACACCTACTACACCCTACTACATGATACTACACTGACTACAGGTACTACATGTACTACACTTACTGCTGGAACTACACTACAGGTATAACGACCCACTACAGGCTCTACAGATTCTATAGATACTACACCATACAACAGGTGCTACAGATACTACACTGACTACAGATACTGCACTGACTACAGTTACTACACGTTCTACACTTACTAATGGAACTGCAATACAGGTACCACACCTCCTACAGGTGCTACATATACTACATATACTACACCTACTACACCCTACTACCGATACTACACTGACTACAGGTACTACATGTACTACACTTACTGCTGGAACCGAAATCTTCATCCGTAACGTAAGTCGATTCGATGTCTCAGCTTCTTTGAATGTCTCGGGAGAATCGTCCCAAAATTTGATTTTTCCTTTTTTTATTTTTCAGTTAAATAATCATTTCTACTTTGTGTCCGGGGGTGCATATCTAACAGGTTCGAGTCGTGTCGGGGGCGAATCCTTTTTCTTTTTTCTTTTTTTCGCTCTTTTTCTAGAACTTTTTCTTTTTTTACCTGAATATCTTGACTACTTATTGTCTTGCTACAGATACTGATGTTTTTACCTTAACTTTTTTAATTATTTTGGATCGTTCATAAATATATTGAGATTGATTAATATTCATGATTATTAATATATGGATATCGTTTAATTTCTCTGTATTTCTTAAATGTGCGATCGAATATCGTGCGTTTTTTATGCGTTTTGCAATTGCCTCGCTAAACAATTGTCAAGTTAATCAAGACATACTATTTTTTAAAGTTTAAATTCAAGCAAAAGGTATATTTTTGGCTTGTGTATACTGTATAAACTGTTCATCCAGCTGGGTAAACAGTCGCACGAAACTCCTGGCTACTCCCCTGATAGACCTGGATTCCCCTCACTCTTTTTTGGAACTTTTACGGAGACAGAACAGGGTAATGGCTACTCCAAATGTGATAATAACTCAAATAAAGGTTTGGTTGGGAGGAGTGAGAATGAGAACGCGCTTGCGCAAAGGCTGGCAGGCAAAGAGAGAGAAAAAGCCTCTATATGTCGAATATATGGATCTGTTTTGTTTTGAATTTTCTTTACTCTCCTTCTTTGGCCATAATCCCTCCGATAGAGTAACGTCTTCCATTTCAGTAAAACGCTACATTTCGATAATTTAAAAGGTGAAGATATTTAGGGTCGGTAGTTTCTTCAGCTAGTTAAGCTGGTTACGTTTCCCAGGAAGCCGACGGTGCGCTCTTTACCCCTCTCTCCATCAGTGCTCAGTTTTAAGGGCATTTGAAACTACTTAAAGCTACACGGAATGGAAAGAAGTCGAAACAAGTGTGAGGTCTAGTACTTGTAGTATCTGTATAGTAGCCCTAATACAGTAGTTCCCGTAGTTGGCAGTGTACACATTGTAGGCATAGTACGTACTTGTAGTAGGTATAGTATCTGTACTAGAAGTAGTGCCTGTAGTAAGTGTAGTATCTGTAGCACCTGTAGTAGACCTAGTACATTATTTCTTATAATAGGCTGTGTAAACGTAGTAGGTGTAGTGGCATCCTTGTTTCGACTTCTTTTCTTTCCGTGTAGCTTTAATTAGCTTTAAATACCCTTGAAACGGAGTACTATTAATGGAGAGAGGGAGTGAAGGGCGCACACTTCGAACGCTTTATACAAGAGCCCCTGGCTCTGGAGAATTGGGCAACCATACCCGCGCTTCGAAGTAAAATATATTGCCTTTCAGTATTTTCACTCGGTTGGCTTTTGACGCTCCTCAGCTGAGCATGCGCTGTAGAAACCTGTCTGCATTTTGTTACTCGGTCGACTACATCCGCCGAGTGCACTGTTTCGTATGAACCGATTTGTACTGACACACCGAGGGCAGGGGTAGGACCCAACCAAGGGTACCTATATTCGAATACCTTGTCCTTGTTATACACGTACCCTCCAATACCTGATCTTGTAAATTAATTAATATTGAGCTGCTATATATACACTCATGTTTTCGTATTTCAGTGTGCCCGAAGATCTGCGAAAAACTGCACTTCTGCGAGCTACAAGGATTCGCGCGGAGACTTGGGTTTGATCAACCTTAGATTCACATGCATCCAAACCTTGGTCGTATATAGTTGTTAGCACAGCTCATGCAATGGTCTGTCGTACCGTGGTCCAATACGACAGGTATTCGAGTCTTTTATTATCCATTCGTCTCCCAACCACAGTTTGATAATGACACAGGGATAATAAACACCGAGACGAACTTAAACAGCCCTTTAGTCCGGAATTACTAAACCGTTCTATTACAGTCATAGCAAAGGAAGTCTTTTCTGCATGTAAAAGTCTTCCTTTCTTATGATTGTAATTTACCGAAAAAAAAAACTTTTTTGCTCAAAGAGCTAATTTTCAAATGCTACCTTTATTGAAGTTCAATTCACTGAATTCCATGATTTCTCTACAGAATTAGAGTTCAAAATATTTAAAGCTCTATAAGAGCCGTTTCTTCTAAGCTAATATACGTTCTAGCTACTTGTGGCAAAGTACTTTGTGTATGTTGATAAATTGTGTCCCAAAAATAAATGTTATTTTGTTGAAATCTGGTATTAAGTTTAACATCATATATTATGATCTTACGTTTTGACATTCAAACCTTTCTGAAAAATAATTACAGCCCTCAAGAATTATTTTTGTAGAAAAATTGGTTCAAATATCACTGGATAATTAGTATTTGGGAGCACAGAATAAAGTGTACTGCCACAAAGTTTATTGTACACAGGTTTGTGGGGTTATGTTTGGTTTGTGAATGCATTTGAAATATAGATAAATATGTTGATTATATTCGTTTTCCGTTTGCCTTGGAAGTTTCTTCGTGCGTTACTGCGTGACGGTACCGTTGTTTGCCGGTTTCACTGGAACAGCAGGAGGTCTGGCCAAGTGCATTCTCTTGAACTTGTAGATATCAGTCTCCTTCGCCTATTTTAACAAAAGTTTATAAAGACGTTAAATATTGGTTCAGGCATTTGAAGCTTTTGCATGTGCCGAACCCATTCAAAGCAAAGGATAGTCATAGTTCACTCAGCGGGCGTCCAATCATGCTCGGCTGAGCATGCACTATATAGAGACCTGTCTCCATTTGGTAACAGACCTTTAAGGCCTTTGCATGTGCTGAATGTAATCAAAGCAAAGGATAGTCATAGTTCACTCCGCGGGCGTCCAATCCTGCTCGGCTGAGCATGCGCTATAGATACCTGTCTGTATTTTGCAACAGACGAAAAAGAAAAGCATTCTGCCGCCGAGTGATTAGGTTTGGCTAATGTGAAGTTCGCAGTTTTGCTCAAGTTAATTAATTACCCTAATTACCGTTCTGGAAACAAAATAAGTTGCTCAAGGTATTTGTAGTTTCCTTCACAGCAGCGTGTAGTCTTGTCACGCAACGCTCACGAGAAGGACGGCGTCACGTAACGCAGACACGAGAGCATTGCGTGACGAGACTAAACAAGAGTGCAGTGCGAGGGAGATAATAATGTTATTGCAAGACAACTATATTAAATTGTATCGAGAACTTCAAAATATTTGGTAGGTGAAATAAGCAGTATTGAACTGACCTGTTGTGCACAGACAGCACGAGCAATTGTTCCTGAATTGGCCAAAAGTTGTTGGAATGAGCGCATGTAGTAGACGTGACGATCCTTGTAGGTCATTCTTGTAAGTGAACCTAGAACACGAAAGCAATTTTAGAATCATCATCATCATCATCATCATCATCATCATCATCATCATCAAGAGTTATTTACTTCAAAGGGGATTTTGTATGGCTGAGACATCAACGCAGCGCTCTGTATCGTGACGACGAAACTGCGTTATATAGTCACGCCACGCCGTAGCGTGACTATGTAACTCATTTTCGCCAGGTGTATGAAAACATCCTATGTGACATTCAAAAGTAGTAAACCGTATCTAGTCTAAGCCAGCCTGAATCTACATATGGAGTCACGTGATCTCGTGTGACTTCACGAGGGACTCACGTGACTTCAGGACCAAATGAATGTACCATATTTAGTAACAAGCCTGAATCAACTCGTGGAGTTACGTGATCTCGTGTGACTTCACGAGGGACTCACGTGACTTCAGGACCAAATGAATGTACCATATTTAGTAACAAGCCTGAATCAACTCGTGGAGTTACGTGATCTCGTGTGACTTCACGAAAGGGTTCACGTGACTTCAGTATTAGTATACCATGTAAATTTTGTTTGCCCTTACCTCTTCTGTAGCTTCCAAGTCGTACAATGAAGATTTTAACTCCCTTCTTCTCCATGAGACTAGCATAATGCTGTATACGTCTAAAGGTGTAGCTGTTTGGACGACCGTGAGCTATCACAAGAAGAGTTCGCTGAATGTACTCGGGTTCTCTACGGAAGAAATATTCGTAGGCTGCGGCAAGACCAAGATCAAGACGTTCTCCACGACGGTTTGGATAAGGTGCTCTGGTGATGGCTTGGCTTACTTCTCCAAGACTGTTGTGCTGACGGAACCTGGAGAAAGTTTAAAACGAAAAAGTTAGGAAATGGTTTAGAAATTATTTAGCTTATCCTTGTCAGCCAAGAATACCACAACTACAGCCTACACCAGTTACTGTGGTCCCTGTAGTGTAATAGGCCAGACATATCGGGAACCCTTTGCCCTACTCACCGTGAATAGTGGTGTGGGTTCTTTCAAGCTCAGGGTCTATGAATAGCATGTACTGAGACCTCGGATGAGGGGGGGGGGGGGGGGGGGGGAGGAGGAGAGAGGCTAGGTGGGAAGGCTAAGCCCCCCATATTAAGAAAATGCGCCTATACTAGCCTTACGTTTTGTAGCGTCAGTACTTAATTAGCTTTCTGCCCCCGATTTACATTCCCGATTTAACAAACTTTCTTCTGCGTTCCCTGATATTCTGAGAGATCTTCTCTAACCTCAGTAAGGAGAGCGATTTCTAGACTACCAATTGTAGTATAAAATCCGCGTACATTCTGACAAACTCCGATCATTTTACTCACTTCATGACAACATTGGCCGAGTTAGAATAGGTAGCAAGACCAATGTGGGTTTGATGACGTGTAATGGTGAATGTGCTGGCCACTCGTTTAATGAAGAGCTTCTGCAAGTGGAAGTTACGTCGTCCCACTACACTGGATCCATCGATAAGGAAGGCAAGATCGAGGGTAACTGGACAGTGTTTCAGAGGGAATGGAACTAAAAATAGATAGGACAGATAATTAGATAAAGATGCTTAAGAGAAAAGTATTATAGAGAAAAACAGTTAAACATTGTGGAACATACCAGGTCGTCTTGTAGGTCTTTTTGTTGGCCTTATTGGTCCAACTGGTCCTATAACAAAGATACATATGAATTAAAACAAGTTGCTGTACATAAGCACTACAAGCACTACACGTGCTTTTGACCGTAATGCTTTGCAAGACAAATGGAGCAAAAACAGATCTATCATTTCAGCATACGGAAACCCACTACACGTGCTTTTGACCGTAATGCTTTGCAAGACAAATGGAGCAAAAACAGATCTATCATTTCAGCATACGGAAACCCACTACACGTGCTTTTGACCATAATGCTGTGCAAGACAAATGGAGCAAAACAGAACTGTCATTTCAGCATACGGGAACCCGCTACACGTACTTTTGACCATAATGCTTTGCGAAACAAACGGGGCACTCACGTGTTCGTCGTCCTCTTAGTCCAAATCTAAGAGAGATGTGTCCATGCCATGTTCGTGGTAAGATTCTTATGAATCGAGCGCGAATGACTGGTTTGAAGACACGGACAACCACCGTGTTCCTATCGCTGTTTCCAAGGAATACCTGCAACAAAATCGTATCGCATAAGTTATTTCGTTTTGAAGTTAGTTGCACACTTAGAACTTAATTAGACATTCCTCTCTTCTCTTCGGATTAAATAAGACCAGGCACTTCATTCTATTCATCCATCCATCCATTCGTTCGTTAGTTCATTCATTCATTCACTCATTCATGCATTCATTCATACCCAGAGCGAAAAAGGAATGCTCACAGTCAAACTTTAGCTGATCGCGTTAACGCACTACTTACCCTTACACGTCCTCTGACCCTGTAGTTTGTAAATCGTCTTCTATTATTACTGTAAGCTACGGTGAATGTCTTCACCCATTGGTTGGCGTCCTGTCTACCTTGGATTAAGATCTTGGTAATGACTGTTCGTGCTCCAACATCCACTTCAATCCATTGTCGTCTATTGTTCTTTCTTGCTGACCAACCGCCGACTTGTCGTCCTCGGCGTCTGTTGTAGAGACGGGCAAGGTGTGGTCCGTGGTTACGATCCCACTGAGATGAGGCGCGGAACCTGTTGTTTTTGATGTGGCCGTCCTCGATACCCAATGGCACTTGGTTTGTGGCTATTGATACAGAACAATTTTAGCAACACATCTAACTTAAAGAGAAAAAATAAATTTGGGGAGGGAGGGACGAAGGAAGAAGGAAGGGAGGGAAGAAGGAGGAAAAGAAAGAAGGAAGGGATGAAGGGAGGAAAAGAAAGAAGGAAGGAAAGAAGGAAAGAAGGAAGGAGGGTAGGAGGGAAGGAAGGAGGGTAGGAGGGAAGGAAGGAAGGAAAGAAGGAAGAAAGGAAGGAAGGAAGAAAGGAAGGAAGGAAGGAAGGAAGGAAGGGAAGGAAGGAAGGAAGGAAGGAAGGAAGGAAGGAAGGAAGGAAGGAAGGAAGGAAGGAAGGAAGGAAGGAAGGAAGGAAGGAAGGAAGGAAGGGAAGGAAAGGAAGGGAGGGAGGGAAGGAGGGAGGAAGGGAGGGGGAGGGAGGGAGGAGGGAGGGAGGGAGGGAGGGAGGGAGGGGGGAGGAGGGAGGGAGGGAGGGAGGGAGGGAGGGAGGGAGGGAGGGAGGGAGGGAGGGAGGGAGGGAGGAAGGAAGGAAGGAAGGAAGGAAAGAAGAACGAATAACCGGCGAAACTTACAAGCTCTGACAACGTAGAATTCTGCTCTCAAGGACACATGTCCATGCCATGATTTGGGGTTGATGCGGACGTAAGTTGCCGTGAATGGAGGATCGAAGATGTTCTCCATCAATGAATTGCGGTCACGGTTTCCAGGGAACAACTAAAAGACAGAAATGCTTTCCTAAGTAATTTTTCTACAAGCTCCAAAATCCAGACTGCTCTGTTCTATCTCTATTACCTAAAATGATTTAAATGGGTTATATTCCCCTCCTGATTGACAAAATTTCGTTGTAAATTTAGTTACATTTACAATGAGGTTAATTAGTATAATTCCCAGCAGGGCTCCTCTTCCCAGACGTTCGTCATATCATTTTGAGAAAATCGAATTCTTCTTTTGAGGCAGAATTTTGGGTCAGCACGAAGCCCTCTTGAAGCGCAGCGGCGATTGGTTTAAAACAACAGTGGTCTTTTTAGAATGACGAATGAAAACACTGAACACTATTGTCCTCCATTGGCCAATCAGAAAATGCGTTCAAACGCACTTCATGCTTTCTGAGAATTTTGTGAAAACGATCAACCAAAGATTGACCAAGTTTCAAAATAAAGATCACCAACCTTGGGCCGTCCTCTAGCCATATACGCAACCCATCGTTTTCCATCTTGACTGTAAGTAATAACAAAGCTTCTAACCCACTGGTTCGCATCACTACGTCCTTGAGTGACAACCTTGTAGATTCTCTTGGGTCCTCTAAATTGGAACTGAATCCATTGTCGTCTGTTGTTTCTGCGAGCAGACCATCCTCCAACGTATCGTCCTCGTTTTCGTCTGTTCAGACGAGCGAGATATGCAGCGTGGTATCTGTTCCATTTGCTGGATGCTGTGATGTATCTGTTTGGTAGACGTCCATTGGCAATACCAGATGGTCTTGGGCGTGGTCGGCGCTCTAAAATGAAGAAGAAATTTGAATAAGTCGTTAAATGGTTAGTGAGCTTTTGGAACAACCTGTCGACCCTTGGGGTGTATCAATTTAGTTTAAAACTACAAACTTTATTGAAAAAACTAAGAAAATTTACAAGAGATCTATTTAATTTTAACGCACGCTCGCACACTTAAATGACCAATCAGAGGGCTCGTTATATTGTAGCTAAGTGAATTTAACAAGTACTTACTGTATCTTTGTCCGTACACTTCAACTCTCATGGAAATATGGCCACGCCATGTTCTAGGATAGAATCGAATGTAACGGGCAGAGATAGATCTTGGCAGTCTCTTGAAAACAATGGCGTTTCTGTTCCTGTTGGCTTTGAAGACCTGAGAGCGTGACAAATATCACATCAGTACAACTTTAATGAAAATGCAAAGGGTTTTGCTCTAAAACGCCTTGTATACAAAACATCGAGATTAACAACCGATGGTGTCCTTATTTTCGAGGTCAAAAACGTTTTTCTGCCATGTCCAAAATTGTAATGGAATATGGTACAACATATTAGCTCAAACCAAAGTCAACAATCTTACTAAGAAATTCTGTAGAGATTTGAATATCAAATTAGTCTTCAACACCTTCAAAATCAACAATATGCTCAACAGTGTAAAAGACTCAATCCCGAGAGAATTGCGCTCGAACATTGTGTACAAATTTACTTGTGCTAGATGTAATTCTTGCTACCTAGGCGAAAGTCGTAGGCATTTTAGTACACGTGTCCGGGAACATCTCAAGGGTGATAAGTCTTCTCATATATATAAACACTTAGCAAAATCACCAGAATGTAAAGAAGCTTGTTCTGATAAGTGTTTTGAAATAATAGATCAGGGAACTGAATACACTATCAAACTAAAAGAAGCCATGCATATCAAATGGCAAATGCCCAACTTAAACCAACAAGTCTCGCATGTTAATTTAAGTCTTAATATTTAATGCCTTGCATTCTCACATTCTCAATTATGCAATATCTTCTATAAATGCTGTATTCGTTGTAATTGTAGTCACACTGAGGATGAGGTCCGGTACCTCGAAACATGTCTGTAAACATTAAAAATGTTATAAAATGTATCCAAATTATCATCTTATTTCTAACGCGTAGACCATTTGGATCAGTACTCCACGAAATATGGTACAAATAAATAAATTTGGTGTAGCTCATCACCCTTCCTTGTAGAATTACGAAGGGCGCAGCTCAACGTGATCGAGTCGTAGGTATACAAGGGCGCTTTCATTACGAACAGCGTTACAAATTTACATACACACACATAGCAGCGCCACCATACGACCCATGTCTGATCACGGAGCACAGCTTAGATCGAAACTAGTTGGTTTTTACTGAGGGAGGAAAAACCGTAGTACCCGGAGAAAAAACCCTCGAAGCAAGCAATATATCCCATTAGGGAATTTATTGCAGTATCATTTAGAACGAACAAGAAACTCAAGACACATGTGATACCCAGTCCGGGAATCGAACTAGGGACCACATAGGTGACAGACCGGCGCTCTCACCGCTCGGCCACCGATAGGTTTCCTTATTATGAGTGGAAAAACTTACCGCTGTTCGTCTTCCATATCTATAAGGCGTGAATCGTCTTCCATCTCTACTGTACGACATAAAGTAGCTGGTCACCCATTGGTTGGCATCTTGACGACCTTGTGTAGCCAGTCCAGTCACGCGAGCGAGACATCCAATGTCAACTTGAAGCCATTGACCTCGTCGGTTGTGTCTTGCAGACCATGCACCAGTCCTGCGGCCACGACGAAGGAAGTGAAGCCTGGCGTTGGCTGCTCTGTGGTTGTTGTCCCAGTGGGAAGATGCGGACATTGCTCTGTCAGGAATACGGCGGTCTTCCACACCAAGAGGTAGGTAGCGGCGTCCTTTATAAAAAGAAAATCATCAGATCTCCGATAATTTCTTTAAATATTGGTTAATCTTTGGACCTTAGTGTTTACAGAAAATAATCGGCAATCTTTTATCTGTCTCAGTCGTCAACTATGGCTGTCCAAATTCTTATAAGATGATTGCCAGGACTCATCTCATCCGTGCGTCTATACTCTAATAGATGCACAGATGACGTCAAAATGTGACATTTTCGCTCTCTCAGTACAAATATTAGTACAGACGCAGAAAAAGGGAATCTATTTTTTCATATGATATTGATCGTATTATTCATCCAATCGAGGCGCGGGTAATATTGTGACGTCTTCTATGTATCTGTACTTTTATCGCGTCTCTCGACCAATCAGAGCGCGCGTAATATAATGATTATTTTCAAAAGGCATGATGAGAGAGAACTGGTCAGCCCTTTATACTTACTTGCTGGTCGTCCGTATAACTCGAGCCTCAATGAAATGTGTCTGTACCAGCCTACAGGGTGTAGACGTATAAAGCTTGCCTTGATTGCTGGACGTAAGTTATTGCGTCGTACGGAATTGCGATTGCGGTTAGCGTTAAAGATCTATGAAAACAAATATGACAACTTAGTTCACACTAGCATATTCTCCATTCTAATGAATTAAAATGATAAAAAATCAGCAAATAAAATAATTAGGGGACACTTGGATAAAAAACGACGAAAACTGGAAATGACTTGAAACTTGGTTAAACTGATCTAAAGGGCTTAAATAATAACAAAAGAATATATTTTCTATTTTCAAAATAGACGGAAAAAAGGTATCAAGTATTTTAGCAACTGAATTTTGAATAGATAGCTTTAAGACCAAAGAGAGTAGTTCTTTATATTCATCTATATTGATCATTCAACTAGAAATAATCAGTTTCCAATTTTGCTCGATTTTCATCCGAGTGTCTCTTTTAACTGAAAAAACTAATATTAATCAAATAATGAAAAATAATAACATACCACAAGTCGTCCTCGTCTGATATATCGTGCAAAGTGAATGCCATCAAAACTGTACGTCAAGTAGTACCTGGTCACCCATTGGCTAAGGTCCTGGCGACCCTGTGTTGCTACAGCAATGATCTTCTTGGGATATTTGAATCGTACCTAATAGAGAGCAGTATTAAATGTACTGTTTGTCACAAAACCCTGCTTTCAGTATCGTTGTATACTTATAAGTAATAGCATGGCTATGAGGTTGATTAGTGATTAAATGTCCCCTCAGCCTCGGCAGGTTTAGTAAAAGTCCCGAGGCCTACGGCCTCGGGACTTCCACTAAACCTCCCTCGGCTTCGGGTACATTTAATCACTAATCAACCGAAATAGCCATGCTATTACTTTGTAATAGTATGGTTGCCGAGGAAGTATATGGGAAAACTAGAACGATTTGGACCATGTAACAAGTTACAAACGAATAAATTAAAAGTGCTGTTATTACTCTAGGGAACTCTATTTAGACACTATCACTCAACCAGAACAGTACAAAACTAGTGCAAGAAAGACCAAACACAAAGAAAACAATGCCTCATTACAACTGCACTTGTCTGACTAGTTATTTATATTCACCAAATAGATCTAATATGAACAAGTAAAGTTTAGGAATAAAATAAAATGACAAGTATATTGCATGAAATCAATAATAAATAACTTGAAAATATGGTGTTTCTGATATATATTTTAAATAAAAAAAGTTGTGTGATAACATTGTCGTGCCACGCATGCGCAAGATTATTTCAGTCCATTCCAAATGTGACAAGCATGCTCAATAATATTGTAATCCATCCCACATGGTTTAGACTACACTGAAAGGTGACTTGAAGCTAATTTGCATAATTCAAGTACTGCTAGCTGCGGATGTGTCCTCAAGAAATTTCTCTGGGACGTATCCATAGCTGGACCTCTTGCATAAACATGAGGTACGATTAGTTACCAATCGTACCTCATGTTTTATGCATTAGGTACGATTAGTTACTAATCGTACCTCATGCTTATGCTTATGCATGAGGTTCGATTAGTAGCAGTGAGGGGGCATTTAGCCATTAAATGCTCCTCTCGGAACAATAGAATCCGAGGCAGCCATGCTATTACGGAACTTATAGCACCGCGTTCCACTGCTAGGTTTCAAACAAGCAGCTGATAATTATAAATCTTATTATCTGGTCCAACTAGATGTCAAACATTGACCACCATGTGCTCTCCACCAGAGAATATTCTACTGAAAACTTGACATTCAGCTAATGAAAATTCCAACGAGATTAGGATGGCGTCAGACTAAACTCAGCTGTTCTTGGTTGGCAACCATTCCCAGGAGAGTGAATTGAACAAAAGACATGGGAGACATGTTGGTGGTTTTGATCTTGATTTTCTTTTGTCAGGACCACCAACATAGCGATCATATCTTTTGTCTCTACATTCTCCGGGGAATGTTTCCAAACCAAGAATAAGACATTTGTACGTCATACACTACCGCTACCAGAATGCTTTGCCTACTTTGTTTTGTAAACTAATTAGTGCTAATTGTTTTCAGTTATTCTCAAGAGGGAATAAAAACCTGAATAAAAAAGGAAATCCGTAAACTTTTCTGGTAGTTGAAGTAAAATGAAAATGCCCTGTTGTAAAAGACGTTTCCTGTTTACCACTACACCAATAAACAACAACAACAACAACAACAACAACAACAACAACAACAACAACAACAACTACTACTACTACTACTACTACTACTACTACTACTACTACTACTACTACTACTACTACTACTACTGCTGCTGCTGCTGCTGCTGCTACTACTACTACTGATTTTATTGCCACTTGGAATATTCCGTAATGTATAAGAATTTTTCAGTGTGTGTATTTCAGATTTAATGACAAATTAGCAATGTAGGAGATTTCAATATTAAAGTGCTCATTTAACTATGACACTCGCATACCTGGATAAATTGATAGCGGTTGTTGCTTCTGGCAGACCACCCACCACGGTAACGTCCTCGTCGTTTGTTATGAAGTCTAGCCAACGGAGCAGCATGATATCTGTTCCAGTTGGATGAAGCTGTGATCTGGTTGTTACGAATACGTCTATTCTGCATTCCAAGGGCACGACCGCTTGGTTTTGGGCCTGGTGGTTTTGGGCCTGGTGGTTTTGGTCGACCAGCTAGTATAAATAACATAAATTGTATGATTTCACGAGACGATGTTTAGATAATAATAATAATAATAATAATAATAATAATAACTGTTTATTTGTTTTAAGCAGGTTTGGATATCTGGCAGCTTTCGCTGATATGGACCTGCTGCCCCTCACACTCACTCCACTACATTTTCTTATATTTTAGCACACAACACCTCAACCAACATGTTGATTTTTATGGAGGGAGGAAAACCGGAGAACCCGGAGAAAAACCCTCGTGGCATGGTAGAGAACAACACATCAAACAAACTCAATTCACATATGATTCAGGCGCTCGAGCTGGGACTCGACCCGGACCACAGCGGTGAAAGGCCAGCGCTCTAACCGCTCGCCAACCTTGCCACCCATAAGGGACCTGTTTTTCGAGAGGCCTGATTAGTTTCCAGGTCATAACTTTCCCGATTACGTTTTTTGTGCCTCTCGAAGCACGCTTGAGCATTCCCGTAATTTTTCCCTTCAATTACGGGTTCGTTCAGTTATCGAGAATTTCGAGAAAGGGGCCCAAGATGTTAGAAATGTAGAGTTAACAAGTGATTTCAAAATGGGAATAATTATGACTCCAAGGTGTGGGGCATAAAAGACGTTCTAAACACCGAAGCTCTTGGAAAGTATTGGGTCGTAATTGATAATTTGAAATATTCTAGCCCTCTTTTTGAACAAAATAGAACAGAACAAAACAAATCAAAACAGGAAACATACTTCGTCTTCCTCGAAGTCCAATTCGCATGGAGATATGTCCAAACCAGGTTCTTGGATGAACGCGAATGAATCGTGCACGGATCGCAGGTCTGAATTTTCGGATAACAATAGTGTTTCTGTCAGAGTTTCCGGAGAAAACCTAAAAAAAGGGAACAATATTTAATAAGCCATTCACTAACACCATAGGCATGCTATACTTATTGTGAAGCACTGACGTTTATCTTATTTGTACACTTCACAACTGGAACTAACTTTGATCTCAGTCTTACCCTCACACGTCCTCTTGGTCTGTAAGCCCTGAAGTTTCGTCCGTTGTTGCTATAGGATACGGTGTATGTCTTCACCCATTGGTTGACACGTGGTCTACCTTGGGTCAGAATCTTAGTGATAATTGTTGTTTTTCCAAGGTCAACTTGAAGCCATTGTCTTCGGTTGTTGTGTCTTGCAGACCAGGCGCCAGTTTTACGTCCCTTAGGAAGATTGTTGAGTCGTGCATTTGATGGTCCGTGGTTACGGTTCCAGCTTGAAGAAGCCTTGAATGCGCTGTTTGGTATCTTCTTGTCTTCAATACCAACTGGCACAGAGTTAGGAGCTGTTGGAGTAATCAAACATGATAAAATGAGATTTTTCTGTAATGGAAAGGTTTTTCTTAAAAATGGTGGAGAATAACTGTAGCCAAAAACGGTGGAGAAACGTGTTACCAAACAAATGCTTTTTCAAGTTTAAAAATTAACTTATATTAAGATTTTACTTACATGTTCGAGTAACATAAAATTCAGCCCTGAGTGAAATATGTTTATACCAGGATACTGGGTGGATACGGATGAATCTGGCAACAATAGTTGGACGGAAGTAGTTCTCCTTCAGGGTGTTTCTGTCACGGTTTGCAACGAAGACCTTCTTGACACTGTTTTTCTTGTAAGTCGCCCAGTATTTATTATCTTGACTGTACGAGATGTAGTATCTAGTAACCCATTGGTTCGCATCTTGACGTCCTTGAGTGACAACCTTGAAGATTCTCTTGGGTCTTCTCAAGTCGTACTTAATCCATTGTCGTCTGTCGTTACGTCGTGCAGCCCATGCACCAATGTACCTTCCACGTTTCTTTCTGTGCAGACGACCAAGCCAAGCGGCGTGGTATTTGTCCCATTTACTAGATGCTGTGATGTATCTATTAGGTAGACGTCCATTGGCAATACCGGAGGGTCGTGGTTTTGGTCGTGGTACTAAAGATACGTTACATTGTTACCATTGATTATTAACATTATTACAACCACGTGAACATGTTCAATCAACAGTCCAATCATTATAAAAACTGATTTCTAATATTTACCTAATCGTTTTCCGTAGAGCTCGAACCTCAGCGACATGTGACCGTACCAGTTTTGAGGATAGATTCGTACAAATCGTGCTTTGAATGGTCGGTAGAATCTGTTGTAGACGATGGAGTTTCTGTTTTTGTTACCTCGGAAGTACTGCGCAAGAATAAGAAAAACGGGAAAAACAATTATCATCAACTCATTCATAAAGTTCATCCATCCCTTCGCTATTTAACAAAGATATTCTATTTTTCCATGCGTTTGTAATATAGTTGATGCACAGATGACATCAGGATGTGGCGAGAACAAAACCGTACAACCAAGTCGAGTGGCATGAGTTGTTCTCGCTACGTTCTGACGTCTGTGTATGTAGGAAAAGAGACGCAAGGAAGTCCATTAGTTTTATATAACACTGAGTCTATTTGTTTTATGCATTCATCGAAATATTCCAACCAATGACAGTGCACGAGTAGCATTCTGTGACGTCATCTGTGCATGTGTGTGCACTGTCATCACACACGGTTCCCGACCAATCACAGCACGCGTAATGTGCCAACTGTTATATAAATTTATCCAACAAAAAAAAAGACAACATATGAAAAGTAATAAATAAATTAATAAATCAAACGTACGATAATTCTTCTGCCGTGTCCATAATGCCAGAATCGTTTTCCATTTTTGCTGTACGAGACGAAGTACCGTGTCACCCATTGGTTAGCATCTTGACGACCCTGTGTAGCAATACCAGTAACTTTAGCCAGAGATCCAATGTCAACCTGAATCCATTGGCCTCGTTTGTTGTATCTTGCAGACCATGCACCAGTTTTGCGTCCACGTCGGACAGCGTTGAGCCTGGCGTTCGATGCTCCGTGGTTGCGGTCCCAGATTGAAGATGCAGTGAACGCTCTATCAGGAATGCGACGAGCCTCAATACCAAGAGGGAATCGACGCCGAGTTACTGAGGACGATGGATAAAATTAGTAAATGTTCTTGTATTGACTTCAGAAGGATCATTAATTTCTTACCAGCATTTCTTCCATACAGTTCGATTCTCATTGAAATGTGTCCTCTCCATCTAACAGGGTGTATGCGAATAGCGCGGGCCACGACTGGACGACGAAGGCGATTCAATCTGACTGAGTTACGATTGCTGTTGGCTGTGAAAATCTAAAGGAAGGTTTTATCGTCAGAAAATGGAACTCGAAAGAGATGGTCGTGATCAAAAACTTCATACCTTGTATCCTCTGCCACGACGTATTGGAACGTAACGCAATCGATCGTAGCTGTAGGTGACGTAGTATTGCGTTACCCATTGATTAGCGTTTTGACGACCTTGAGTAGCAATAGCAGTGATCACCTTTGGACGACGGAATTTCACCTAAAAACATAATTTAATTTAGAACAGCACTTATTTGAGAAAGCATGATTATGTATTTATCAATCTGTGCCAAGTAACATGGAAGTACAATATGCTAGTTCAAATGTCATACATCTCAAAATGGAGTCTTACTTGAAGGTATTGTTTTCGGTTGTTGTGTCTGGCAGACCATCCACCTTGGTAGCGACCACGTGCTCTTCTGTGAAGTCTGGCCAACCAGGAAATGTGGTATCTGTCCCAGTTGGATGAAGCTGTGATCTGGTTGTTACGGATACGTCCGCTCTGCATTCCGAGTGCTTTTGCAGGTGGTTTTGGTTTTCTCTTGGCTAGGATAATATAATCAAAATGTCAATTGTAATTTATCCCAATGTTTGGATCTTTTTAAATGTTAGTTGTAATGAGCGTTTATCATGTAATTCCAAAAGTCACAATACAGAAATATAATTACCATAGCTGGAAAGAGCACGTCAAAATTAGTAAAACTGTGAAGTTTGAATGAAGGAAGTTTAAAACTCACGAAGATATGAATTTTCAAAAATCGAAAATTTGTATGAAAGCATTTGCTGGTAGGCAAGAGATGCCTACCAGCAAAGGTTTTCTTACAAATTCACACTTTTCAAAAATTCATATTCTCGCGAGTTTTAGATTTAATTCCTTCAAACTTCACTGTCTTGCTAATTTTAACATGCTCTTTCCAGCTATGGTAATTCTTTTTCTGTTTTACGCGAATTTAAAAATACCTGATAAAAGCTCATTGAAGAGCTGCCTGTGAAAACGGCTTAAGTGACTTTTCTGATGTTTTTTTTTTTAGTTTTCTCAAATGGTACCAATAGATTTTCCTTTGCCAAAATATCAGTAAATCGATTGTAAAAAGTCACTTTGGTCATTTTCAAAGGTATCCTTCCAATTATCCATAACACTTTTTACACAAGAATTTGATGGGCGTCTTTCGAATATGCTTCTGTACTGTGGTATATACACCATGGGAGACCGTCACTAGTGTTTCTGTTGCATCTCAAATGCTCTACACTTCCCAGAGTGTTTATAATACAGTAAAGAAACACAAACAGCCTTTTTATGATATTTCATTAACTGCCTTCTCCGTTTTTCCGTGTCGCTGTTCAAGGTAGTCAGCCAATCAGCGTGTGTTATTTTTCAATAGTTCATGATAAAGACTATTACATTACCTATGCGTTTTCCTCTGAGTCCAAATCTCAAAGAAATATGACCATACCAAGTTCTTGGATGAAGACGAATGAAGCGCGCTCTGATTGCTGGTTTCAATATACGTACTACTACAGTGTTTCTATTGAAGTTTCCAGCAAAGACCTGCAAAAAGAAGTTTATTTTAACAAAAATCCATAATTTGAAGCTGGAATCGTAATGAAAAAACCTACCCTAACACGTCCCCTGACTCTGTAAGCCCTGAAGTTTCGTCCATTGTTGCTATAGGATACAGTGTAGCTCTTCACCCATTGGTTGGCGTCTTGTCTACCTTGGGTCAAAATTTTAGTGACAACTGTTTTTCTAAGAAGGTCAACCTGGATCCATTGTTTCTTATTATTTCGCTTAGCAGACCAGGCACCAGTCTTACGTCCTCGACGAACAGTGTTAAGACGTGCTCTCGATGGTCCATGATTTTTGTTCCAGCTGGATGAAGCTCTGAATGAATTGTATGGGATCTTCTTGTCTTCAATACCAAGTGGTATGTTAAAGCGAGCTGTTGAAATATAGATAACGGTTGGAATATTCAAACAAAGCAAAATACCAAACGTTATGGTATAACGAGCTAAAAGGAAAGGAAGTATAAAGTATAATTTTTCCAAGAGAAATGTTTGCAAGAAAAACACGATCATAAACTTAAAAACGTTTGGATTCCCAAAAGGGTCGGAGCAGTGATGAAGCCCGTGTTCCGAAAAATGGCGGAGAACCCATGTCACCATACAAACATTTTAAAAGTGTATTTCTTAACTTAAGATTGTGCTTACATGCTCGAATAACGTAGAACTCGGCTCTGAGGGAAATATGTTTATACCAGGATACTGGGTGGATACGGACATATTTGGCGATGAAGGTTGGACGGAAGTAGTTCTCCTTCACAGTGTTTCTGTCGCGGTTTGCAATGAAGACCTTAGTAACACTGTTTTTCTTGTAAGTCACAAATCGTCTTCCATCTTGACTGTATGAGATGTAGAATCTAGTAACCCATTGATTCGCATCTTGACGTCCTTGAGTGACAACCTTGAAGATTCTCTTGTGTCGACGGAGATTGTATTGAATCCATTGTCGTCTGTTGTTACGTCGTGCAGCCCATGCTCCGATGTACCTTCCACGTTTCTTTTTGTGCAGACGACCAAGCCATGCAGCGTGGTATCTGTTCCATTGACTGGATGCTGTAATGTATCTGTTGGGCAGACGTCCATTGGCAATGCCCGATGGGCGTGGTCGAACTGGGCGAGCTAATTTTTGAAAAATTCATAGTTGCATTATTTTTGTCCATTTTTCATATCTTACTTTTAATACATACAACTGAAGTCTTTTGCATCGGATTGAATTAAAGTACATACGAAGCGAAAATTGCTTTTCAGTTTTTTACATATTTACACTATTTTAATGTTTGAAATGTTTAGGATTAAAATTGACGATTTCATACCACTTTAAATCTGTGCAATCCGCTATCAAAATGTCATTTTAGTTGCAGAATATTGATTAAGTATGGTGGATAAAGGTTTGTTAAAAAAAGAAAGAAACGTTTTCACCTTCAAAAATAAAAATCACTGGCAATAATTAAATACGGATAGACAACCAAGATAACTTTTCTTCGCGCTACTTTCTACAAAACTTGAGGAATTCCCCTGATCAAATTTTGAAGGCAAATGACTCAACTTTGAATGCTTGTATTTCATACTTTAGAACTCTGCATTCCAAGCAATATGATTTATGAACAAAGAATTTTCGTTTCGCAGGCACTTTAAGAGTACAAACACAATATACAAACTTCGCTCGCAAAATATTAATTTAAGCACAAACTTACTTAGTCTGCGTCCGTAGAGCTCAAGTCTCAGAGACATGTGGCCATACCATCGAGTAGGATACACTCGTACAAATCTGGCTTTGAATGGTCGATAGAATTTGTTGTAAACGATAGTGTTCCTGTCTTTGTTACCACGTAGGTACTGTAAAAACAAAGAATATCATCAGCAAGGAGATATATGCCATTACCTTTGCCTTTAAAGGGCTACTTGGATGAAAATCGATAAAAATTTAAAATGACTTGAAACTTGGTTCAATGTATCTATGTGTGACCAATAGTCACCAAGCAATATATTTTTATCAAATTCCAAAGGTACAGATAAAACGTCATAAGTACAACCCTATTGTTCTTTTCGATCTTAAACCAAAATTTCTTGGTGATAATATGATTAAAATGCAGAACTTTTGTGATAAGAGGTTTTATATTTATCTATATTGGTCGTTAATTGACGTCAACTTAGGAATTGACCACTTTCCAATTTTGACCTATTTTCACCCAAGTAATGCGAACACTGCAGAACCCGGTCTTGAACTTCCACTGAGAATCGAAAGCTTGGTCAAGTTAAAATTTGCCCGGTTCATGAGAAATGGCACTGCGTTAGAGATAGCAGGGTTTTCGATATAATCAAGGTCGGATTCTACTGAAGTGCAATATCTTAATTTATTATATGGTTAGATAATTTCCTGAATTCTGATTGGCTAACGCATGGTCTGTATTTTGCTATATCAGGACCGCTGTCCCGGATGAAAATAAAAGCTTGCGTTTGGCAATTGTTTTAGCGGGACTTCTCAAAGCCATATAATAAATAAGTTATTAACCTCGTTTGCTCGGTCTGTATGGGAAAATATCAGACCTTGGTCTTTTGGTACAGACCTCGCTGCGCTCGGTCCGTACTGTCAAAACCTCGGTCTGATATTTTACCATACAGACCTCGCGCTCGGTTAATAACCCTTTAGAATTGCTATTTTTATCAACTTACAATTATTCGTCTTCCAACAGCATAAGGGCGGAATCGTCTTCCATCGATACTATACGTTACGTAGTACTGTTTGACCCATTGGTTGACATCTTGACGGCCTTGTAAAGCAATACCAAATAATTTTGCAATAGTTCCAATGTCAACCTGAATCCATTGGCCTCGTTTGTTGTATCTTGAAGACCACGCACCAGTTCTGCGTCCACGTCGGACAGCGTTGAGCCTGGCGTTCGATGCTCTGTGATTGTGGTCCCATTGTGAAGATGCAGTGAAAGCTCTATCAGGTATACGACGATCTTCCGAACCAAGAGGGAATCGGCGACGACCTAAACAAATAAACGAACAAAGAATGAAAATTGAACAAGAATTCTAAAGAGCGTACGACTATTACTGTGAAAATCAATGAATTATTATCTGGAAATATATTCCACGTGGTATTCACTACAACGGTTCTTACCGGCATGTCTTCCATACAACTCTAATCGCATGGAGATGTGTCCTCTCCAGCTTATTGGATGGATGCGAATGCTGAGACATACAATTGCAGGACGTAGACGGTGAAGCACGACACTATTACGATTTCGGTTGGCGACAAATACCTACGAAGAATGGGACACTATTTAGTGTTACGTCTGAGACCAAAACATTCAATTTCCAAGAAGCCAAAACGGTCCCGAGAAAGAAGTGAATCCTAAAACACACTTACCCTAGTTCTTCCACGGACTCTGTACGGAACGTAATGAATTCCGTTCAAGCTGTACGACACGTAGTAACGAGTAACCCATTGGTTAGCATTTTGACGACCTTGAGTGGCAATAGCTTTGACCACCTTTGGACGACGGAATCGAACCTAAAGATAAAGACAAAAGGGGCCATTGTAATCAGTCTTCATCAAAGAAGGTGATGGAAGGTGATGAAGAAATCGACCACAAAGCAAAAGTAAACAGCTAAAATCTCACTTGAATAAACTGTTTTCGGTTGTTGCGTCGTGCAGACCATCCACCTTGATAGCGACCACGTGCTTTCCTGTGAAGTCTGGCCAACCAGGAAATGTGGTATTTGTTCCAGTTGGATGAAGCTTTGATCTGGTTGTTACGGATACGTCCGCTCTGCATTCCGAGTGCTTTTACAGGTGGTTTTGGTCGTTTCACTGCAGGAAATACAAGTAATTTTAATTTGTTTCGGAAGAAATGGAATATTTGCGCGCAAATAGGATTTTTATGTTTTCTCTTGGCTGTATTTATTTGAGCATTATCTAGATGCATTATGTAATTGTTGTAATCTTAGATCTTTGTGTAGGAGCATTCATATATGTGAGGTCGGTATGGGGTACTGGGGTAGTAGCAATTTGAGTGACCCCCCATTGAGGACAGCACAACACGTGAGCTGTCAAACGAAGTGATTCATTCTAATCCTGACTTTAATTAAGCTTGTAGCCCAGTTAACGAGCTTCAGGAAAAGCAGCAGCACATCTTAATAGCTTTGTGTGACATAGCCAAGCAGATGATATTCTCTTATAAATTTATTCCAATATAACTCTTACTACAGACTTTGTTGATTGAAAAATACAGTCGTTTATATATGATATATATCATTACCTATACGTCTTCCTCTGAGTCCAAATCGCATGGATATATGTCCATACCAGGTTCTTGGATGAACGCGAATAAATCGTGCACGGATCGCAGGTCTGAATCTGCGGACTACGAGAGTATTTCTGTCGGAGTTACCACGGAAGACCTAAAGGACACAAAACAGGAAACAATTATTTACGTACTAAATTCTTGGTTTGCAAGAATTCCTCGAAGAATGTAGAGACAAAAGACATGGCCGTCATATTGGAGGTCTTGACAAAAGAAAATTGAGATCAAAACCACCACCATGGCTGCCAATCATGTCTTTCGTTCAATTCATTCTCCTAGGAATTGTTGCAAACCAAGAATTGAAGAACCAGTATATTTAAAGTAGTCGTTTTAGCAACTCCATCGCCAAAATTTGTTTTGTTAAACGTAATTCTTCAGGGTACTTAAAGTACAATAAAAGTTATTTTTTAAACACGCGATACCCGATTGTAATACTGAGCGACGTTCCGGGAGCCATTTAAATTATTTAATAAAATTAAGCATTATAGAAAGCAAAATATGTATCTTACCTTGACACGCCCTCGTTTCCTGTAGAACCTGAACTTTCGTCCATTGTTGCTATAGGATACGGTGTATGTCTTTACCCACTGGTTGGCATCCTGTCGACCTTGAGTTATAATTCTAGAAACAGTTGTTCTTTTACCCAGATCAACCTGGATCCATTGTTTCTTATTATTTCGCTTAGCAGACCAGGCACCAGTCTTACGTCCTCGACGAACAGTGTTAAGACGTGCTCTGGATGGTCCATGATTTTTGTTCCAGCTGGATGAAGCTCTAAAGGCACTGTATGGGATCTTCTTGTCTTCAATACCGAGAGGAATGTTGTAGGGAGCTGGAAGAGTAGAAGTATAAATAAAGATACAATTAACAAAAAGCCATCAATAGTATCCCCTGTATTCGCACGTAGAGTCGGGTCACTTTCAAAATTTCCGACGAACATCCCTACCCCAAGAAAGGCCGTACGTAAGATAATTATGTGTTAAAGTATATTTTGGGGTAAAATGCGAAGCTTAAAATTTTGGTCAAAATCCCAAGGGCATGGAAGCAAGTGCCAATCAAATAGAGGGAATATTGTTCGTCCACTAAATTCACTTTTCAGTTCTCTGTCTCACAAATATGGGAAGAAATACTACCTCTTATTAAAAGTCTGAACTCTCTCTTTCTCTATTTAAAAATACTTTCAAGATGTATCTAATCCAAACTAAAAAACAGTGAATAGAGATCAATACATTCTGTATATAGTAAACTAATACTTTTATCATGGACTTTATTTATTTATCTATTTATTATAAATCACAACAGTAATACTCCGCTTGACCAGTTCATTAATTAAGTGTAACTTGTTGCCGTGGGTGACTCGGAAGTTTACTGACACTACTTCAACAGCCACACACACTCCCCCACTTTAAAACAATGTTATATTTATTCTTGGAATTAATTGCTCTAAAATTTAGTAATATTCTTTTCTCTTTAAATACATATGTAAACTATATTTGTGTGTGAATTAAGAACTTGAACTTGAGATATAAAAAGACACATGACACAAAAGTCCTTTTTTCATTTATGGTATCCACTTAAAAATGGCTTGACTCTTAGCCACCGCAGGCGGTCAAACCCGATTTTGGTATTTATAAAGTTTTTTAAACCACAAAGAGGAAATATTGATAGGTACATTGCCTGTCAAACTTACATGCTTTGGTAACGTAGAACTCAGCCCTTAGAGAAATGTGCCTGTACCAGGCCACTGGGTGGATACGGACATATTTGGCGATGATTTTTGGACGGAAGTAGTTCTCCTTCACAGTGTTTCTGTCACGGTTTGCAACGAAGACCTTAGTGACACTGTTTTTCTTGTAAGTCACCCAGTGTCGTCCATTCTGGCTGTATGAGATGTAGAATCTAGTAACCCATTGGTTGGCATCTTGACGTCCTTGAGTGACAACCTTGAAGATTTTCTTGGGTCGACGGAGATTGTATTGAATCCATTGATTTCGGTTGTTATGTTTTGCAGCCCATGCTCCAATGTACCTTCCACGTTTCTTTCTGTGCAAACGACCAAGCCATGCAGCATGGTATCTGTTCCATATAGTGGATGCTGTAATGTATTTGTTGGGCAGACGTCCACTGGCAATACCAGATGGTTTTGGGCGTGGCCGAGGCCGTCCTGTACGAAGACAAAATCAAATTAAATCCTTTGAATTCAAGGTCCAATTTCCAAATGAAACACTGGGTATATAGCGGAATAAGATAACATATTTAACATACCAAGTCTGCGTCCGTAAAGTTCGAATCTCATAGAAATATGACCATACCATGCTTGAGGATAGATTCGCACATAACGAGCCTTGAATGGTCGGTAGAATCTATTATAGACGATTGTGTTACGGTTTCTATTTCCACGGAAGTACTGTAAATAATCAATGTACAATTAGCGTTAGTCTTTCATAAGAAATAGAAGTAACATATCGATGGATGTGATGAGTTTGACTTGATGTTTTCACAGATCACTTACCAAAATTCTTCTACCGTGTCCAAAGTGGTAGAATCGTCTACCATTTCTGCTGTACGAGACAAAGTATCTCGTTACCCATTGATTGGCATCGTATCTTCCTTGTGTAGCAATACCAGTTACTTTGGCAAGACGGCCAAGGTCAGCTTGAATCCATTGGCCTCGTTTGTTGTGTCTTGCAGACCATGCACCAGTTCTGCCACGACGGGGTTTAAAGTTCAGCCTGCCATTGGCTCCTCTATGCTTGTGGTTCCAGTTTGAAGATGTGGTGATGCGTCTATCAGGTATGCGACCAGACTCCATACCGAGAGGCATTCGTCGATGTGTTACTGAAAGAGATTTAGAAGTGAGTTAACACTTGGTGATCATCACCGTCCGGTTTGCGCAGTTCGTTGAGCGCCGGCCTTGTGAACGGGAGCTCAGATCTAAACTAAGGAGGTGATTCGTTTGTAATAACAACTGAAGATGATTAGACGAACTAAACATTAACCCTGCATTGGTTAAAAAAGGTGCTGCACCACTATCACCAAGAATAGGGCACGAATCTTCTAATGTGTGGCCTGGTTTATCTATCTTAAGAGCCACATTTCAATTGTGCGCCGTTGTCACGTATGTGATAAAGGCATTTCTGCACATGTTGTTTACGAGGTCTCTAAAAAGATAAAATTTACTTTACATGTTCAATATTAGTTCAAATCGTACCGGCATTTCTTCCATACAGTTCAAGTCTCATAGAGATGTGTCCTCTCCAACTTATTGGATGGATGCGAATGCTTAGACATCTAATTGCGGGACGTAGACGGTGACGTACGACGCCATTGCGGTTTCGGTTGGCGGTAAATACCTGCGTTGGCCAAAAAATACGTAAAGGAGATTTGAAGATATCAAAGTTTAAGGACTGAAGAGAAACATGATGAAAACATCACAATGCTGTCATGGCAACATGTTCATGCTATTTTTTTGTCATACGTGAGTTGGCCAATCATCTAAGAAAAGAAAATGAAAAAATCAAATAGTCAATACTTACCTTAGTTCTTCCACGGTAGCGATATGGAACGTAATGGACTCCGTTCAAGCTGTACGAGATTGTGTAACGAGTAACCCATTGGTTGGCATTTTGACGACCCTGAGTGGCAATAGCTACAACCACCTTTGGACGACGGAATCGGACCTACAGATAAACAGCACAATGATATGAAAGCTCAAAATAGGAAACTCAGCTATAATACTGACATGAAAAATGGGCTGTTTTCTAAAGAGGGTTACATGACGTACCTGGAGGTATTGATGTCGATTGTTGTGCCTTGCAGACCATCCACCTTGGTAGCGTCCACGTGCTTTCCTGTGAAGTCTGGCCAACCAGGAAATGTGGTATTTGTTCCAGTTGGATGAAGCTGTGATCTGGTTGTTACGGATACGTCCGCTCCTCATTCCAAGAGCACGGATAGGACGTGGTGGTCGTCTAATGACTGTGGTAAAAGTAATAGAAAGGTCTGAATTAATAGCCTAAGAAAAAAGAAAGGACAGGAAAGGAGAAAAGAGGAAAGGAAAGGAAAGGAAAGGAAAGAAAAGGAAAATAAGGGAAGGGAAGGAAAGGAAAGGAAAGGAAAGGAAAGAAAAGGAAAGGAAAGAAAAGGAAAGGAAAATAAGGGAAGGGAAGGGAAGGGAAGGGAAGGAAAGGAAAGGAAAGGAAAGGAAAGGAAAGGAAAGGAAAGGAAAGGAAAGGAAAGGAAAGGAAAGGAAAGGAAAGGAAAGGAAAGGAAAGAAAGGGAAATGAAATGAAAGCAAAGCAAAGGTAAGGAAAGCAAAGGGTGATGATTCAATATATTACCTCGTTTTCCTCTGAGTGCAAATCTCAGGGAAATATGTCCATACCAGGCCTTTGGATGTATTCGCACATATCGAGCACGTATGGATGGTTTAAGTGTACGAACCACTACTGTGTTTCTATTTGAGTTACCATAAAACAGCTGAAGAAAGAAGAATTAGTTTTATTACTTTTTCAAACTAAAATAAACACCACTACAAGAGAGTGGTAGGCATTAATTACGCACCCTCACGCGTCCTCTGCTTCTGTAGAACCTGAAGTTTCGTCCATTGTTGCTGTACGACACGAAGTATTTCTTCACCCACTGGTTGGCATCTTGTCGACCTTGGGTCAATATCTGAGTAACAGTTGTTCTTTTACCCAGATCAACCTGAATCCATTGTTTCTTATTATTTCGCTTAGCAGACCAGGCACCAGTGTAACGTCCACGTTTAACAGTGTTAAGACGTGATCTCGATGGTCCATGGTAGCGGTTCCAGCTGGATGAAGCTCTGAAGGCACTGTATGGGATCTTCTTGTCTTCAACACCGAGAGGAATGTAATATGGAGCTGTAAAAAATTGAAAATAGGTTTTTGAAATGAAGACCAATCGGAAAGAGGAAACAAAATTAATGACAATAATTTCAAAGACAACTTCAGTAAGAGTTCAGTGCTATTTTTGAGTTGATGAATATGAAGTAAAACGTTATGAGTGTTGAGCATTTTACGAATAACGATTAAGTAAGCTTCATCAGCAAAGAAGATACTTACAAGCTCTCAAAACGTAGAACTCAGCTCTGAGAGAGATATGCCTGTACCAGGCCACTGGGTGGATACGGATGTATCGCGCGACAATTACAGGACGGAAGTAGTTTCCTTTCACGGTATTTCTGTCGCGGTTTCCAATGAAGACCTTAGTGAGACTGTTTTTCTTGTAGGTCACCCAGTGTCGTCCATTCTGGCTGTATGAGATGTAGTATCTAGTAACCCATTGGTTCGCATCTTGACGTCCTTGAGTGACAACCTTGTAGATTCTCTTGTAACGTCTCAAGTCGAACTGAATCCATTGTTTTCTGTTGTTACGTCTTGCAGCCCATGCACCAATGTACCTTCCACGTTTCTTTTTGTGCAGACGACCAAGCCATGCAGCGTGGTATTTGTTCCATATAGTTGACGCTGTGATGTATTTGTTGGGTAGACGTCCATTGGAAATACCCGCTGGCCGTGGTCGAACTGGAGGAACTACAAGTCACAGAAAAGTTTAGTAATATACCATTTATGACCACAGAAGTGAATTTGTATACTTACCAAGTCTCTTTCCGTACAATTCAAACCTCAAAGACATGTGTCCATACCAATTTTGAGGATAGATACGCACAAAGCGAGCAATAAGAGGTTTGTGGAATCGGTTATATACGATGGAATTCCTGTTTCTGTTACCACGCAAGTACTATAGAGAAATAACCAGTGTTAATAATGGATAGTAGTAGCAAATGCACTTACAAACAAAGTTATCGAATGGCTTACAATTAGTCTTCTGCCAATTCTGTACCAGCGGAATCGTCGTCTGGAATATTTGCTGTAAGCCACCAAGTATCTGGTCACCCATTGGTTGGCATCTTGACGACCTTGTAAAGCAATACCAGTTACTTTGGCAGGACTTCCAAGATCAACCTCAATCCACTGGCCTCGTTTGTTGTGTCTTGAAGACCATGCACCAGTTCTGTGTCCTTTACGACGGGCGTTGAGCCTGGCGTTGGATGCTCTGTGGTTGCGGTCCCATTCAGATGAGGCCCTGAATGCTCTGTCGGGTACACGACGGTCCTCAATACCGAGTGGGAGTCGGCGTCGAGTAACTGTGAAAAAAACAAAGTTAATATTTTAAGAGGGAGAGAAGACAAGGAGTGTGTAAGAAAAAAGGAAGCAAGAAAGAAAAAAAAGGAAAAACAAGAAACAAAAAATAAAAGAATTAAAAATCAAAATCTTTACAAAAATAAAAGAATTACATTGTAAAATTGGTCAAAGAAGTGCTTACCAGCGTTTCGTCCATACAACTCAAATCGCATAGAGATATGTCCTCTCCAGGTACGTGGGTGAATACGAATGCTAAGGCATCTTATTGCTCGTCGAAGGAGGTTATATCTGACTGAGTTGCGGTCACGGTTAGCGGTGAAAACCTGTAGAATGGTATTAGATTGTTAGCCCGAGTAAACGTTCAAAAAATGTTGGCCAGCAATTTCCCACACTGATGGCTCTAACATGTTGGAAGCAACTATAGAGGCATTTCATGGCAGCCGTGTTTATGGGCAAGTACAGTAGAAAGTTTTTGAATTAGAAAAGATTTCATTTCTCTGGGGAGAAAATCACTATTATTTTGGTAAAAACAACGGGGAATTTTATAAAAGTTGGAAAGTAGTGAAATAAAGCAGCAAAGTAGCAAACTGTTCATGCTAATTAAGTTCTAAATACCTTTTTTCTGCCACGATAGCGGTAGGGAACGTAGTTGATTCCATTCAAGCTGTAAGAGATCGTGTAACTGGTCACCCATTGGTCAGCATTTTGACGGCCTTGAGTGGCAACAGCTTTGACCACCTTTAGACGACGGAATCGAACCTACAAAACCATCAAAGAAACATGAATTTTACGAGCAAATTTTTCCATGCAGAAGATGCAGATGTCGTCAACCGTAGGCGGTACGAAACGATAACATTATTGTCACTTCATTTATAACAAAACCCTTTAAAGCAGGTAAAGGGCCGATGAAGGGTGTTAGCAATATCGAAGTGTCCACTTTATACAGAAATATAAAGAGATTCTACCGGGCTGTCTGGACATAGAGACCTATTCGTTATAGGGAGGTGTCCATACCTGGATGTATTGTTTTCGGTTGTTATATCTTGCGGACCATCCACCTTGGTAGCGTCCACGTGCTTTCCTGTGAAGTCTGGCCAACCAGGAAATGTGGTATCTGTTCCAGTTGGATGAAGCTGTGATCTGGTTGTTACGGATACGTCCGCTCCTCATTCCAAGAGCTTTAACACGAGGTCTGGGTCTTCCGACACCTGTCCGAAAAACATACGAAGATTTAGAGGTCGTTTATTATGCTTACCGATCTTGAAGATGTTTGTATTATCAAAAGGCTAAAGAAAAAGAAATCTATGTCAGGGTCAGTATAGAAAACTTAAGTCATAAAATCGTACGGTCAATTTATTATTTTTTCAATACACATTTTATCTACAGTGCTGGACAATATCCCCGGCACAAATTACTTCCGGTAAAGTGGCGCGTTCCGATTGGCTAAGAGCTTTGAAAGTCCGGTCATCGACCGGTCCGCGTTATGAGATTCAAAAACAGTCTTCGTTTTACACCAAAAGCAGAAAGAAGAACTAAAAAACCTAATAAGACATAATTCTACACTTTCTTCATAGCCAGAAATAAGAAAAGGAAAGGAAAACAAAGGGCAATTGACATCTGGATGACTACTGAAATGATGACTTCAAAATGCAATTTTCTTCAGCTTTTTTGGATAAACTAGAGGATAGAGTGTCCTCAAAATCATAAAAAGTAAGACAGACACATTCCTGTCTTACTGTCAAGACCTCGGTCTAATATTTTTTTTGCCGTAATGACCGCGCTCTCGGTTAATAAGTGAATAATTGACTGTATGAGCTCACCCCCATTCAATGCTGGTCAACAAACGGCAGCACTGCTGTCTTTTGTAAGCTATCTGGGAGGAGAGGGTGTGAACAGAGTGCTGTCTAAGGGACTACATACCTCTTCTTCCTCTGAGTGCGATTCTCATAGAGATATGTCCATACCAGGTTCTTGGATGAACTCGAATGTAACGAGCCCTGATAGCAGGTCTAAATGCACGAATTACTATAGTGTTTCGATTGGAGTTGCCCGAGAAAATCTGTGATGGAGAAAAGTAAAAATATTGAGCACAAAAGCAAGAAAAGCAAGCAAGCAGTTACAACACCACTTACCCTCACACGTCCTCTGACTCTGTAAGCCCTGAAATTTCGTCCATTGTTGCTATAGGATACGGTGTAGGTCTTCACCCATTGGTTGGCATCTTGTCTACCTTGGGTCAAAATCTTAGTGATGGTTGTTTTCTTTCCAACATCAACTTGAAGCCATTGTCTTCGGTTGTTGTGTCTTGAAGACCAGGCACCAGTTTTTGGTCCTTTACGAGCTGTGTTGAGTCGTGCTCTGGAAGGTCCATGATTTTTGTTCCACGAGGATGATGCTCTGAAAGCACTGTATGGAATCTTCTTGTCTTCAATACCAAGTGGGATATTATAGCGAGCTGTTGAAATAGAGATAAATTGGGTTATTCACAATGGAGGAAAATTGGCAGCAAAATGGTGATTAAAGATGCTTAAACTTACATGCTTTGGTGACGTAGAACTCAGCCCTTAGAGAAATGTGTCTGTACCAGGCCACTGGGTGGATACGGACATATTTGGCGATGATTTTTGGACGGAAGTAGTTCTCCTTCACAGTGTTTCTGTCACGGTTTCCAATGAAGACCTTAGTGACACTGTTCTTCTTGTAAGTCACAAATCGTCGTCCGTCTTGACTGTATGAGATGTAGAATCTAGTAACCCATTGGTTCGCATCTTGACGTCCTTGAGTGACAACCTTGAAGATTTTCTTGTGTCGACGGAGATTGTATTGAATCCATTGTTTTCTGTTGTTATGTCTTGCAGCCCATGCACCAATGTACCTTCCACGTTTCTTTCTGTGAAGACGAGCCAACCATGCAGCGTGGTATTTGTTCCATTTGCTGGATGCTGTGATGTATTTGTTGGGTAGGCGTTTGACTACTGGTCGTGGTCGTGGGCGACGACCTAAAACATGGAAACAATACTGTCAACAGTACTCTTCTATACTACTGATTGTTATAGTGCTGTTAGGTACTTACCAAGTCGTTTTCCATAAAGCTCAAGTCGCATGGAAATGTGACCATGCCATTTTCGTGGATATACTCGTATAAACCGGGCAATAATTGGTCGGGCGAATTTGTTGTAGACGATAGTGTTTCTGTCCTTGTTACCACGGAAGTACTACAAAAATAGAAAAGTTAATATTGAATCTAATAGTATATGGCTTTAGATTACTTCAGTGTATAGCTCTATGAACAAACGTTGACCCTTTCAAAATCATCGAACCTAGAAGCTGAGACCGAAATGGCTCCTGGGTCCACTAATAAGACATGAATTTCCATATGTTTTATCTATGAATTCGCTACATAATCGTGTTTGGAATACCAAAAATATGTCTCAGTCGCTGTTTGAAACGTCCACGACCACGCGCTTCTTTAAAATCATCTAATCAACAGATTTCCCAGTGTTCATTTCGGTCTCAGCTTCTATGCTTTAAAGGGTCAATGTTTGTGTAAATAGCTATATATATACAACATTGAGATGAAATGATTTATGGACTTACGATTAGTCTTCTGCCCAATCTGTACCATTTGAATCCCCGTCTAGCATATCTGCTGTATGACACGATGTATTTTTTCACCCATTGGTTGTAGTCTTGACGACCTTGTGTAGCAATACCAGTTACTTTGGCAAGACGGCCAAGGTCAACCTGAATATATTGGCCTCGTTTGTTATGTCTTGCAGACCATGCACCAGTTCTGTGTCCCTTACGAACCCAGTTGAGCCTGGCGTTGGGTGCTCTGTGGTTATTGTCCCATTGTGAAGATGCGGTTATTGCTCTGTCAGGTATACGACGATCTTCCATACCGAGTGCAAATCGCTTTCGAGAAACTTAAACAAAACAAATAAAAACGTCAAAAACTTACAGCATCCAAACTTGGTTCTCTTTATGAGATTCTGGAAGCTCATTGGCTTGACAGCGTGTGGTAATGGCCAATAACACACAATTTGGCTCAAACGAATAAAAATACTCAAGGCGAAATACTTACTGGCGTTTCGTCCATAGAGCTCAAACCTCATGGAAATATGAGACCTCCAGGCATATGGATGTAGTCGGATACGAATTGCCCCACGGATAACTGGGCGAAGCCTGTTTAGTTTAACTGTGTTGCGATTGCGGTTAGCCACGAAAATCTAAAATAATTAAATCCAAAGTTTATCAAAGTGAAAAATATAAAATAATGAAGTAGAATCCATTTCATAACTTCGATGAATATAACTGGGATGAGTGAATGAGTGTTCATACAGAAACTGGGAAAAAATGGATTTTCCATTGACTTTTGATCGAATTCCATGACCTCAAAAATGGCAGCTTTTAAAGAACAAAGGCTGACCATACGATATTGGTGCTTGGACCATAGTTGCTAAAATGTCCTCGATTATCTTCAGCTGAAGTCACTATTGGCAAAAATCTAAAATAACATGACTGTTCCATGACCCAACCGTTTTGATCTAAATTTCATGATTATGTTCAACCCTGGAATCAGTGCAAATATAACAAATCCACGACTTTGTCCCATGCCCCGTGTGAATCCTGGTTATACAGTTCGCTCACCTTAGTTCTTCCACGGATTCTGTATGGAATGAAATTGACTCCATTCAAACTGTAAGTGATGTAGAAACGAGTTACCCACTGGTTAGCGTTTTGACGACCTTGAGTGGCAACAGCGGTGATCACCTTTGGACGACGGAATTTCACCTAGAAAAGCACAAAAATATGATATAAAGATGTATTCATATTGGTGTTCCTGAGATAAATGCAGAAAGGAGCGTTCATTTTGTGAAGGGATGGAAGTGTGTGTGTGAACAATATCCAGGGGCGGATCCAGGATTATCTTCAGGAGGGGTGCACCGTCTTTAGGAGGGGGGTGCACTATCCTATAAATAAAATTGGAAACTCCTATAGGATATTTTGGAAAAATATTGAGAAAAAAGGACTCAAAGTCGTCTCAGGAGGGGGTGCTCGCCCCCTGCACCCCTCCCCTAAATCCTCCCCTGAAATCCTAGGGAATAAAACTATATTTTGACCATTTTTACTGATTCCTGGCAAAATAGGAATATCATCGCTTATTATTTTCTTTTCGATTAGAAGGGAGCTGATAAGTGTTAAAAACTGGTATCAGGTTTATATCTGTTGAGAGGCCAATGAAATTTCTTTAATTTCTTTCGTTATTTTTTCCCGAAAAATTGGCAATTTCTTAGGAGCATCGTAAGATTATGATCTTGATAGTGGGATCATGCAAGGACTATCGTATATTTAAAAAGCTGTCTTTCAAAGATTTAACCACCAGAATCAATAATACTGATTTATTTACGAATACGTCATCTTACGTTTTTAAATACGCAAAAACTTACCTGGATGTATTGTTTTCGGTTGTTGTGTCTGGCAGACCATCCACCTTGGTAGCGTCCACGTGCTTTCCTGTTAAGTCTGGCCAACCAGGAAATGTGGTATCTGTCCCAATTGGATGAAGCTGTGATCTGGTGGTTACGGATTCGTCCGCTCTGCATTCCTAGTGCTCGAGGTCGTGGTGGTGGTCTTCCAATCACTCGTCTTCCTCTGAGTCCAAATCTCATAGAAATGTGTCCAAACCAGGTTCTTGGATAAATTCGGATAACTCGAGCTTTGATAGGCGGTTTGAAGTTGCGAACAACAATAGTATTTCGATCATAGTTACCAGGGAAGATCTAAAGAAGTGAAGATGATGAGAACCAAACAAGAGGAGAATTCAAGAATTCCACGAAACAGTTACATTACTCACCTTCACACGTCCTCTCTTTCTGTAAGCCCTGAAGTTTCGTCCATTGAAGCTATAGGATACGGTGTATGTCTTCACCCATTGGTTGGCATCTTGTCGACCTTGGGTCAATATCTGAGTTACAAGTGTTACTTTTCCAAGGTCAACCTGAATCCATTGTTTCTTATTATTTCGCTTAGCAGACCAGGCACCGGTATAATGTCCACGACGAACCGTGTTAAGACGTGCTCTTGCTGCTCTATGGTAGCGGTTCCAGATGGATGAAGCTCTGAAGGCACTGTATGGGATCTTCTTGTCCTCTATACCAAGTGGTAATCGGTATGGAGCTGAAAATTATAAAGATGATGTTATGTATACTTCTACTACCTTTACTAAAGAACTCAGTTAAAACACAAAAAATAAAAGAAAACTGACTTACATGCTTTCAAGACATAGAACTCTGCTCTGAGAGAAATATGTCTATACCATCCCTTTGGATAGATACGGACGTACTGCGCAGTAATTGGTGGCCTGAAGAGGTTTTCTTTCAATGAGTTTCTATCGCGGTTACCAATAAGGACTTTGATGACACTGTTCTGCTTGTAATATGCCCAGTATCGTCCGTCCTGACTGTATCTGATAACATATCGTGTAACCCATTGGTTCGCATCTTGACGTCCTTGAGTGACAACCTTGTAGATTCTCTTGGGTCTGCGAAGGTTGAACTGAATCCATTGCCGCTTGTTGTTATGTCTTGCAGCCCATGCACCAATGTACCTTCCACGTTTCTTTCTGTGCAGACGACCAAGCCATGCAGCGTGGTATTTGTTCCATTTGCTGGATGCTGTGATGTATTTGTTGGGTAGGCGTTTGACTCCTGGTCGTGGGCGTGGGCGTGGTCCTGAGAAAAAGAAGGATACATCATCAAAGAGTGAATTGTTTTCACAATGAAAGCAAAATGGAATACATCTCTTATTCGTTTTCTTTCCTTTCTTTGTTTTTGAAATGAAATACATGTTTTATACATTAATCAAGCAAATCAAAATGGATTATTGAATACTTACGAAGTCGTTTTCCGTAAAGTTCAAGTCTCAGAGACATGTGGCCATGCCATCGAGTAGGATACACTCGTACAAATCTGGCTTTGAATGGTCGATAGAATTTGTTGTAGACGATGTTATTTCTGTTTTTGTTACCACGGAAGTACTATAAAACAACAACAACCAAACTACATCATACCGGAAATCAATACAATTATTTTAGAATTGACTCTTGTTTTTGGTACTTACCACAATTCGTTTGCCCAATTTGTACCAACGGAATCCCCGTCTAGCATATCTGCTGTATGACACAATGAATTGTGTCACCCATTGGTTGGCATCTTGACGACCTTGTAAAGCAATACCAGTTACTTTGGCAGGACTTCCAATGTCAACCTGAATCCACTGGCCTCGTTTGTTGTGTCTTGAAGACCATGCACCAGTTCTGTGTCCTCTACGACGGGCGTTGAGCCTGGCGTTGGATGCTCTGTGGTTATTGTCCCAAATAGAGGATGCGCTGAATGCTCTATCAGGTATACGACGAGATTCCACACCAAGAGGGAAGCGGCGTATAGTTACTGAAAGACAAAGGTAAAAGAAGGCATTGTTAAATATGTCTTCAATGGTAGAAGCCGGGACAAAAGTCGGCAAAACGAATCGGTCCATGGTGAGTGTGATGGTCGATGTACCCTGGCCATTTTCAAATACAAGAAAAGGGATGAGAATATGTTTCTTCTACCTACCGGCATTTCGTCCATACAGCTCAAGTCTCATAGAGATGTGTCCTCTCCAAGCAATAGGATGAACACGAACGCTGATTGCCCTGAATGCTGGTCGAAGTCGATGGAGCTTGACTGTATTACGATCTTTGTTTGCAGCAAAAATCTGTCATTTCATGAAGAAATATTTGAGCAATTAATTCTCGAAAGTCTTCTCATGTAAAAGAAAATGAGAAATTAACACTTACCTTAGTTTTTCCACGGTAGCGGTATCGAACGTAATGGACTCCGTTCAAGCTGTACGTGATGTAGTAACGAGTAACCCATTGGTTAGCATTTTGGCGACCCTGAGTGGCGATTCCAGTGACCACTTTAGGACGACGGAATTTAACCTACGGAAAGATAACAGTATTGCCACTTCAATTACAGAAAAACCTCTTTAAAGCATGCAAAGGGCTGATGAAGCGTATTAGCAAGCGTATTAGCAATACAGAAGTATCCACTTAGTTATACAGAAATATAAAGAGTTTCTACCGGGCTGTCTGGACATAGAGACCTATTCGTTATAGAGAGGTGTCCATACTTGGATATACCTGAAAATATATATCCTTTTCATTTTTACATTTCATTTTCCCATCCATTTTTTCATTACCTGTAGATATTGTTTTCGGTTGTTGTGTCTTGCGGACCATCCACCTTGGTAGCGTCCACGTGCTTTCCTGTGAAGTCTGGCCAACCAGGAAATGTGGTATTTGTTCCAGTTGGATGAAGCTGTGATCTGGCGGTTACGAATGTAACCACTTTTCATGCCAAGAGGACGCAATCGAGTAGGAGGTCTGACTCGTCCTGTGTAATCAAAGGTTGATAATCGTTAAGGCCAATTTACACGACACGATTCGTCGGCCCGATTTGAAATCCATTGTTTTCGCGCTCCAATTCATTTGATTTTCCTTTCAAAAAATCGGCCCGACACGAAAAAAATTGTAGCCGATTTCTGCGAATCGGGCCGATTCTTCCTTTTCCCGAACAAACCTTGTTAAGAAATCGGGCCGACAATCGTAGCGTGTAAATCAGCCTTTAGATGACCTTTAGACATCATATTCATTTGCATGTAACTCGACAGATATAAATTTTTTGTGGTATTGCTGGGTTTCAAACAGTTGATGAATCTCATTATTTGCCTCAATTAATGGTGTTCAATGTTTGGCCACCATGTTCTCTCAAGCAGAGAATTTTCTATTCAAAACTTGTCTTTCAGCTGATAAAAATGCCAACGAAACTGAAAATAACGTCATGTGAAACCCAGCAATTGGTCAAGTAGTTTGCCAAAAACGATGTGTAAATCAGGGTTCAGCTGACTGAGACGTATCCTACAACAGGGGCGTATCCAGAATATTTCAAAGGGGGGTCGCACTTTCCATTTTCCACCAAAGGGGGGTCACATTTCCAATTTCTCAATCTTTCTCCAGTCAGATTCTTTTATTTCTATCATCTTTTTGTTTTCAAAGGGGGGTCACGGGCACCCTGGGACCCCCCCTTGGATACGCCCCTGTACAAGTAAGTGCTTCGATCCCCACTTGAGTTAGAGATTAGTTTTCTTGTCCTTTATGTCTCTCGTGGGGCGTTCACCGTGGCATTTTAACTTTTCCCTAGTACAACTATTGGTAATAAATACATTGAAATTAAACAATCATCATGTCTATCGTACCAGTTCGTCTTCCCAAGAATCCAATTCTCATAGACATGTGGCCGCGCCATGTTAGTGGGTAAATCCTGATGTAACGAGCTCGGATATTCACTCGGCGTTTAACGATCGTGTTCCTGTCGCTGTTAGCTAAGAAGACCTGGAAAGTGCATTATGAAATAGAATTTAATATCATCAGGATTTTTTAATTAATAGTTAATATAAATTACAACTACAATCCAATGACGGACTTTAAACAAAGGTTTCGTGTGGAGGTTATTGTAGGGCGGGTCTGTATATTTTGTAGATTTCAATTGGCTCACTATACTTGAATTGAGGTCTTTGTTCAATTTAATATGAACCATTCAAGACTCTCTATGACTATCGACAAGTGTTGTAGATCTAGAGCACTAAGGATGTGTTAACATAGGCCAAGAGACCATAATACTAAGAAAGCGAAACTCAGTATTGATGTCTGTGCAATGTTCGTGGCGACTAAGGCTATTTTTAGTAACTTCGCCATCGCGCAGGCAAGACTATCAAACAATAGAATTTGATTTTTGACGTGCGCGCGGACGGGACCGTTTGCTTTCGGCTTTTGAATTCTATTGTTTGAGAGCCTTGCGCGCGCGATGGCGAAGTTACTGAAAATAGCCTTAGTCGCCAAGAATATCGCACAGACATCAATACTGAGTTTCGCTCTCTTATTATTATGGTCTCTTGCATGGGCATATTTTATCCTGGGCTAGCTGACTTGGTCAAGCGACGAGTTTCATATGATTTCGGATGAGACGTTTACATGGAGACCAGGACCAACCCATCTTTGAGCAATCGGGCCTAGGACCAGAATTCATTGACGTTCAAATGAATCTTTTCTGCCCGGCACGACATCAAGGTCATCTCGGGGTAAAACTCGTCGCATGACAGACTCTGCCTGCGACGAAATCGCGCATATATAAAGGAGCCCTCACCAGCTAAGCAGCTCTTCCCTAGGCTAAATTTCCAGCCACGAAGAGTTACAAATCCTTACCCTCCTAAGGGTCAGGAAGTTGTAACCACAAACCTTTTCGGATGGAAATTGATCTAACGTTTCACGGCCGTAAAGTTAAATATTACTCATACCTTAGGACGACCACGGTATCTGTAAGACCTGAATCGTCGTCCATTGTTGCTATAGGAAACCGTATACGTCTTGACCCACTGGTCGGCATCTTGTCGACCTTGGGTAAGGATAGCAGTAATTCGTGTTGTTTTACCCAAGAAGACTTGAATCCATTGTCCTCGTGCGTTACGTTTAGATGACCATCCTCCTACTCTGCGTCCACGTTTCACGTTGTTGAGACGTCCAAGATACGCAGCGTGGTTTCTGTCCCAGATAGATGAGGCAGTGATGGCATAGTTTGGTATCTTGCCATCCTGGACACCAATTGGAATCTTGTTTCGAGCTGGAAATGTTTCATGGGTTGAAATTATCAGTATGAAATTCCTTTATTTAAGCATTTTAAAACCCTGCACATCAATATAAAGACGATGAGCGATGTAGACAACAAGAAAAGCAAGCTTATCGAGTGCTCTACGTTCAAAGTGTTTTTAAATGACAGTACAGAAAGACAAGCGATCGTTTTATATAAAATTTTCGACGCTTTAGTGCGAACCATTTTCCGTCCTATGATATAAAAACAGTGGCTACAATCATTGCCAAAATACTTGATGTTTTATGTTGTAAGTAAAATGGAGTTTTAGTAGATGCTCGTCCTCCCTCCCTCTGTACAATGTTGCCGGTAAAAGCTTGGGACGACTTGGTACCCTATATCAGGTTGACGGCAGGCTCATAACATGGTATATTTTCGTCCCACTGATCCCGGGTTTTTACGCACATTTTGATCCCTGAGCCCTAATTTTTAGAAATTTTTGATCCCTGATCCTTGGTGCAAAAAACTGAGCTGATCCCTGATCCTGACCCATTGTCCCTGATCCTCGATCCCCCCCATTTGATCCCTGAGCACTGGCCTCTGATCCCTGATCCTGGCCATAATTTGGGACTTGATCCCTGATCCCATATACCATGTTACGAGCCTGTTGACGGATTCTGTGGCCATCGCAAAGAATCGTAATATTGTACAGGGGGGATTTAATTTCAACAAAGTTTATGCAAATCATGTTAAAAAGAAAGTTCACCTCAACATTGTGCCAACTAGTCTTTGGCAATGATTGTAGCCAATCATCACGCGTGTTGTATCTCAAATATTTTAACAAGGTCTATATAAATCTGGCCAATCAAAGACTAAACGGGGTTATTAACCGAGCGCGAGGTCTGTACAGGGAAAATATCAGACCGAGGTCTTGACAGTACGGACCGAGCCGTAGGTCGAGGTCCGTACAAAAAAGACCGAGGTCTGATATTTTCCCATACAGACCGAGCAAACGAGGTTAATAACTTATTTATTATATGGCTTTGAGAAGTCCCGCTAAAACAATTGCCAAACGCAAACTTTTCTTTTCATCCGGGACAGCGGTCCTGATATGGCAAAATACAGACCATGCGTTAGCCAATCAGAATTCAGGAAATTATCTAGCCATATAATAAAACGTTATATATGCTTTCTTCTGACTTACGTTGTTTAACAGCATAGAACTCAGCTCTAAGAGACATATGTGCGTGCCATGTCCATGGGTAGATACGTACAAAACGTGCAATAATTGGTCGTACAAAGACATTTTCTCTGACAGTATTGTGGTCTCTGTTACCAGGTAGAATCTGAAGAAAAATACAATAACATTATTTCATTGGTCTGATACATACATTTAGCCTTTAAACAAGCTATGCGGAGGATAAATGGAAAAGTAGGAGGTGCCTAAAGAAACACAGAACCATGATAAAGAAAAGATAGAAAAAGTATCAAATAGAGGGATTTCATGAGCTATATTTGTGGTCAAAATAATAGAGCTATTTTTAAACTAAGCATACAAATGAGTGTTTCTCCCTGGGGAGAAGGCTTCTATAAATGGAAGGGGATGAACGTTGTACGTGGGATTTGGTAGCGTTTAGGGTACTCATAGTCAAACGCCAGCAATCGGCACTAGATTGGGATTCTGTATGTTTCATTTGCAATTATTATGGAAAAAAATAGCTCTAGCCTCGCCATCTTTGGTACCTTTTAGGGGTGAAAATGAACTTTCCCGACAATTATCCTGGATAAAAATATATGAGAGTCCCTTCCCCCTGCGGATTCTCCAAATATTGAATCCTACCTTAACAACACTGTTAACCTTATATGGCACCCAACGTCGTCCATCCAAACTGTATTTAATGATATAGCTTCTGACAAACTGGTTGGCATGGCTACGTCCTTGAGTTGCAACCTTGTAGATCTTCTTGTAAGTTCTTAAATCAAATTGGATCCATTCACCACGTCTGTTTTTCCTAGCAGACCAGCCACCCTGGTATCGTCCAGTTCGTTGCTTATGTAGACGGGCCAGGAAGGCTGCATGGTATTTGTTCCATTGACTGGATGCTGAGATGAATCTGTTTGGTAGACGTCCATTGCTAATACCACATGGTTTGGGAAGTCGTGGAACTCCTGGAGGAGAAACGATTTTGCGAGTTAAGATCGTGAGGGTCAAAGCGAAGAGAATTGTAAGATTACATAAAGTGATGCTCGCTGGTAAAGCGCTCTCCTTCCTTCCTTCCTTCCTTCCTTCCTTCCTTCCTTCCTTCCTTCCTTCCTTCCTTCCTTCCTTCCTTCCTTCCTTCCTTCCTTCCTTCCTTCCCTCCCTCTCTGATTCTTTTTTTTTTGCTTGTTTCTTTCGTTCTTTCTTTTTTCCTTCCTTCTTTTCTTTTCTTCCTTCCTTCTATTCCTATTCATTCATTCAATCACTCATTATTTATGTCTTTACACAAGAGTGAGAGTAAAGTAAAGTGAAAGCAATGTAAACCTAGATTGAAGCATTTTCAGTCTATCGTTTCAAAAATATAGGTTAAATAACTGTATCTTCTGTATATATAAAGTTACATATCGTCAAAAAAAATCAATAACTTACTGTATCGTCGGCCGTACAATTCCAATCTCAAGGACATGTGACCATGCCATGCTTGTGGATAAATACGCACATAGCGAGCAGAGATCGCCCTTGGTAGACGGCTGTACACAATAGAGTTTCTATTGCTGTTTCCACGGAATGACTGCAAACAAGGAGAAAAATGCTTCAATAATTTAAAATTTTCCTTTTTTTTCATGTACACGTTAGCGTATCGTTCGACTTCAGTCAGGCCTCACGCAACAACCGTCAAAAAGCAAGTGTTAAGGACAAATATTAACTAACAAAGTCACTCTAATCAGGAGTTCTTATAAGAATACCCGTACATGACTTAAGAAAAGAGTCGTTCAAATCTCACTTCGCTGTTACCGGTCGAGAATCCCCAGCCAATCCCCAGCTACAGACAAATTTTTAAGACTAGATTGAAAAACAGAGGCATAGCCAAGACGTCCATTAAAAAATCGAAATACTTTCCATTTAATAGTCTCATGTGCAACTTACCGCCACGCGTCTCCCAGCTCGGACGTAAGCAAATCTACGACCGTCTATACTGTAAGAAACACTATATCTTTTCACCCATTGGTTGTAGTCTTGACGACCTTGTAGAGCAACTCCAACAACACGAGCACGGCTGCCAATGTCAATCTGAATCCACTGGCCTCGTTTGTTGTGCCTTGAAGACCATGCACCAGTCCTGTGTCCCCTACGTAGCCTGTTGAGCCTGGCGTTGGATGCTCTGTGGTTGTAGTCCCATTGTGAAGATGCGGAGAAGGCAGAGCCAGGAATACGACGGTCTTCCACACCAAGAGCAAGAGCTCTGGCTACTGAAATATTGAGCAAATCATCTTCTTACTTTGACTGATATGGACTTTGTGAACGGTTATATTTACGCACGTAATATACGTACGTGCGTACATACGTAAACGGTTATAATCACATCGTAAACGGTTAAATTTACGTAACGTACGCAAACGGTTATACCTACGCATGCAATATACTTACGTACATAAACGACTTCACTTGCGCACGTAACGGTTGTACTTACGTACCGTACGTAAAGTCAAACTCAGATACGTAAAGTTATACTTACGTGCGTTTCGTCCGTAGAATTCAGCTCTCATTGAGATATGGCCTCTCCAGCTAACAGGGTGAATACGAACACTTATGGCATTGATTTTGGGTGTAAGCATATGTCTAACCACTGTGTTACGGTTTTTGTTTCCACGGAAATACTGAAAAATGCCCCCAAAACATGATTTAGAATCCACAAGCACTAAATATCTGTATTTTGAGAACATTGAGTAATTCTGTGATAGTTATGTACCTTGAGTGAACCTCGCTGGAAATATGGTGTATAATGAACTCTGTCCAAACTGTAGGTTATGTAGTAACGTTTGACCCATTGGTTTGCGTTCTGACGACCTTGGGTTGCTACGGCAACGATCTTCTTTGGACGACGGAAATTGACCTTGGAAGAGCAACAAGTAAACAAAAACATTTAAAATCTAATTTCAATCGAAAAACAAACTTTGATAATTTTTTGCATATTCATTGTGCTTGTTAGCAAGCTCTCCTGTTGAGCAAAAATTGTTAAGATATATTTTCAACAGAAAAAACTTTGAAAAGTCCAACGTGTTAAGAAGCACTCACTCCTGTTCAAAAAATTCGTTCACGAACACGACATGAAGTTTGTTTAGAATTTTACTTCTGTCAGTAAATCTAATACGGCGACGTTAAACGAAACTGTATATCCTTTTCATTTTTACATTTCATTTTCTCATTCATTTTCCCATCCATTTTTTCATTACCTGTAGATATTGGTATCGGTTGTTGTGCCTGGCAGACCATCCACCTTGGTAGCGACCACGTGCTTTCTTGTGAAGTCTGGCCAACCAGGAAATGTGGTATCTGTTCCAGTTGGATGAAGCTGTGATCTGGTGGTTACGAATACGTCCGCTCTGCATTCCAAGGGCACGTAAACTTGGTTTGACAACACCTTTGTAAAATAATAAAGTAATAATTATTTAACGGTTCTACTAGTGGCGATGTGTCCTCGTGGGACCAGGACGAAGGGGGAGGGAGGGGGGGGGGGAGGGGGGGGGGTTGAATGGGAGAAGAGGGAAGCAGGTTACCCTTTTCCCTTCCTCTCCCCCCCTCCCCCCCCTCTTGGGATGGTAGCAATTTTCAAAGACTGACCTTTACGTCGACCCAGGAAGCCAACTCTCATAGACATATGTTTGAACCATGTTCTTGGGTAGATCCTCACATATCGGACACGAATGTAAGGTCGAAGATCGTGACCAACAACTGTATTCCTGTCGCTGTTAGCAAGGAAGATCTACAGCAGAAGAGATCCAATTATTACAAGAGCTTGTACTAATGTGCATTGCCTTACTGAGTCTGTGTATGTTGCTTATGCCTATGTCACTAGTGAAAAGACAAGCACTGTTGTTGAGCAGTACATTACTAAGTCTGTGTATGTTGCTTGTGCTTAGAGTCGTTACACTTAACCCGTGAAACACTAGATGAATTTTAGTGTGCAATAGTTCAATAGAGACAAAAGAGAACAATGGAAATAAGATTTACTAGTAACTAGTAGTCAACTAACTATTTCATGGGTTAAGCGTAATCCCTCTATGCTTATGTCACTAGTGAAAAGACAAGCACTGCTAATGAACAGTACATTACTGAGTCTTTGTATGTTGCTTGTGCTTATGCTTATGTCACTAGTGAAAAGACAAGCACTGCTAATGAGCAGTACATTACTGAGTCTTTGTATGTTGCTTGGGCTTATGCTTATGTCACTAGTGAAAAGACAAGCACTGCTAATGAACAGTACATTACTGAGTCTGTGTATGTTGCTTGTGCTTATGCTTATGTCACTAGTGAAAAGACAAGCACTGCTAATGAGCAGTACATTACTGAGTCTGTGTATGTTGCTTGTGCTTATGCTTATGTCACTAGTGAAAAGACAAGCACTGCTAATGAACAGTACATTACTGAGTCTGTGTATGTTGCTTGTGCTTATGCTTATGTCACTAGTGAAAAGACAAGCACTGCTAATGAACAGTACATTACTGAGTCTGTGTATGTTGCTTGTGCTTATGCTTATGTCACTAGTGAAAAGACAAGCACTGCTAATGAGCAGTACATCACTGAGTCTGTGTATGTTGCTTGTGCTTATGCTTATGTCGCTAGTGAAAAGACAAGCACTGCTAATGAGCAGTACATTACTGAGTCTGTGTATGTTGCTTGTGCTTATGCTTATGTCACTAGTGAAAAGACAAGCACTGCTAATGAGCAGTACATCACTGAGTCTGTGTATGTTGCTTGTGCTTATGCTTATGTCGCTAGTGAAAAGACAAGCACTGCTAATGAACAGTACATTACTGAGTCTGTGTATGTTGCTTGTGCTTATGCTTATGTCACTAGTGAAAAGACAAGCACTGCTAATGAGCAGTACATCACTGAGTCTGTGTATGTTGCTTGTGCTTATGCTTATGTCGCTAGTGAAAAGACAAGCACTGCTAATGAACAGTACATTACTGAGTCTGTGTATGTTGCTTGTGCTTATGCTTATGTCACTAGTGAAAAGACAAGCACTGCTAATGAGCAGTACATCACTGAGTCTGTGTATGTTGCTTGTGCTTATGCTTATGTCACTAGTGAAAAGACAAGCACTGCTAATGAGCAGTACATCACTGAGTCTGTGTATGTTGCTTGTGCTTATACTTATGTCACTAGTGAAAAGACAAGCACTACTAATGAGCAGTACATTACTGAGTCTGTGTATGTTGCTTGGGCTTATGCTTATGTGGCTAGTGAAAAGACAAGCACTGATAATGAACAGTACATTACTGAGTCTGTGTATGTTGCTTGGGCTTATGCTTATGTCACTAGTGAAAAGACAAGCACTGATAATGAACAGTACATTACTGAGTCTGTGTATGTTGCTTGTGATAATGCTTATGTCACTAGTGAAAACAAGGCTTTTAAGTTAATGGTATTTTAGAGGTGTTCGTTATATAAGGTTTTTATCTCTAGCTTAAGGAAATTAATGCAATTGAACCTGTCAGGAAATACACATCTTTCCTTTAAGGAAAATTTGGTCGCAATATAGAAGTGTCGTTATATTGATTTTTATTGATTATTTAATTCTATGGCCAGCTGTCAGAACATAGAGATCTGTTCGCTATAGAGAGATTGGTCGTATTAAAGACGTGTTCGTTATATAAAGGTTGGTCGCATTATGAAGGTGTCAGTAGAGATACTTACCCTAGTGCGTCCAAAGTTCTTGTATGTTCTAAAGCGGTATCCGTTGTTACCATAAGCCAGAGTGTAACTAGTAACCCATTGGCTCATGTCTTGTCGTCCCTGTGTCATCACCTTAGTGATCGTGAGGTAACGTCCAAAGAAGAATTGCAACCATTGGCCACGACTGTTGCGTTTAGACGACCAACCACCAATCAAATGACCAACACGCTAAATAGTATGAATGAGAAATTGAAGTCTATTTTTATACATATATTACTATAGGATGAAAGAAAGAAATTAAGGTATGATTTCAACAGGGCGGGCCCTAAAGTCGCCTTAAGGCGACTTTGTGCGATTTAAGGCGACTTTATGCGATTTAAGGCGACTTTGTGCGACTTAAGGTGACTTTGTGCAAGGCCCGGAGTAGACCTAACAGGACTAACTTCTATTAAAGACCTTTGAGTTGTGAATAATGATATATTGTGCCCCTTTATTCCCAAAAGTAATCTTCGTGGTACGTCCTCAACCCCATCTCTCCATCAGCGTTCCGTCCTACGGGTATTTTCTGCACTGAGCTGCACAAAGTTGATTGAAACAATGATAGGAGATAGTGTACCCCCTACCCCTCCCTCCATCAGTGCTCCATTTTAGGGTACTTGTATTTAAAGCTATACTGAGCTACACAGATTAGAAGTCGAAACAAGGATGTGCGTAAGAAATGCGCAACGACGGAAGTCAAACTGTGAACCTCTCGCTTACGCACTAACCAAGTAAGCCGTCTCGTGCCTGACATCTAACATGAAGTTAGAATTATTCACTCTTTAGAAAAAACCCTAAAGTGCTATTACATCTCAAGCATTTGGCTTACCATTGTGTAAAGACGAGCTCTCCATGATGCATGGTTTTTGTCCCATTGCGATGAAGCAGTTATGTATCCGTTAGGAATCTTACCGTCAGCTACTCCAACTGGAACTCTGTTTTTAGCTGTACGTATAGAAAAACCAACAGTATTAGCTTTGTATACAAAATTTAATCACATCTGCGGCTACCATAGCAACAGATCATCATTAGTTACAGATGGCATAGTTGCTTTAAAAGACCGAATTTGTATTGTAGAGTTCAAACCTCACAGTAATCGATGAGGATGGATCAGAGAACTGAAGCTGCCGTTTCTATAGCAACCGTCAATTAATAACTGAGTTGCCATGGTAACAGAATCAGTTGAGTTATACCAACCTGTGACTCTTTGTTGCAGTCACCATGACAACTGTCAATCATTTTAATTGATAACTGAGTTGCTACGGTAACTGAATTAGTTGAGTTTTGCCAACTTCTGATTCTTAGTTCCAGTAACCATGACAACTGCCAATCATTTTAATTTCTTAAATTTAATTTTCCTAATTTTTTGGGGATTTTTTTTTAAATTTCCAAGGTAACAAGTTTGAAAGGACACTTACATATTTTCATTCCGTAGAATTCAAGTCTCATAGCAATCCATCCAACCCATCCTTTGGGGTAGACTCGTACGTAACGGGTCCTCATGGCTGGAATAAATGCATTTTCTTTGACAGTGTTTGGATCTTTGTTACCAGGGAATACCTAGAATGCAATGAAAAGCATTTAGAAAATTTAAATTCTACCATCCCTGAATTTTTCCAAATTACGATTCACGATAACTAACAATAACTAACTAACTGACCTAACTAACTAAATAATCAAATGGAATTGAGTGTTCATGAAGTTGGTGTCTGTTCTAGATACGGCAGGTACTCCGTACCGATCAGAACGAAATGTCTGATTTGTTGAAATAACAAAGAACAGTAAAACAAAACAAAGGACAGAGATTACATGTAGAACAAAACACATTGTTCACGATAATCCAACCATTCTTTGTTTTTGTTATTTCAACCAATCTGAAGCTTCGTTCTGAGAGTACGGGGCGACCCAAGGTACGGTGGGGTTTCCGACTCAACAGAGTTCGAGTAAGCGAAGTTCTCGTGTAGTTCAATATTGCTATAGGGGCATCCTTACCTTTACTCGTCCGTTCTTCTTGTATCGTAGCCATCGAATACGATCTTGACTGTACGCAACAACGAATCTTGTAACGTATTGATTAGCGTTATATCGACCTTGAGAAGCAACCTTGACGACCTTGTAGAACCTTCGTAAGTCGATTTGAATCCATTGTCTGTGGTTTCTGTAGCGTGGGACCCAACAGCCGACATAGCGACCCCTAGGTAATAAGTGCAGACGAGCCAGCCATGCTGCGTGATAGCGGTTATACACAGTAGAAGCAGAGAAGGCTTTGTTTGGAAGGCGGTTGGACTGGAAGCCGAGTGGTCGGGCAGAGATAAGGCGTTTACCTAAAAAAATCAAATTTAATTAATATACAAGGTCTACAAGTATAATTTTGAATCCAGTTAGACTCAAAGGGAAAGAACAACAATTTATTTGTATGAACATATCCCAAGACTCATGTTTTGAATTGAATTTAATCACTATAATCGCTGTCTCCTGATTATTAACGCAAGTCTTACCGTATCTGAAACCGTAAAGCTCGGCTCTCATGGAGACGTGACCGTGCCAGGTTTGTGGATATATGCGTACGTAACGTCCACGAATAGGACGTCCCAGGCGATGTCTGACGATAGTATGGCGATCTCTGTTTCCACGGAATAACTGACAAGAAAGAAAACATAATCAAGTAAAAATTGAGCAAATGAAGGAAGGAAGGAAGGAAGGAAGGAAGGAAGGAAGGAAGGAAGGAAGGAAGGAAGGAAGGAAGGAAGGAAGGAAGGAAGGAAGGAAGGAAGGAAGGAAGAAAGAAAGAAACATAAAAGTTCGTTGACATATTCTAAAGACAGCGGGCTCACCTTTGGATACCAACGGTAGCGGAAACCAAATTTACTTGACGATACTTTGTAGGTCTTCACCCATTGGTTGTAGTCTTGACGACCTTGTGTTGCTATGGCAGCAACATAAGCTTGGCATCCTATGTCGATCTGGAGATACTGATGTCGGTTGTTATGTCGAGCCGACCAGGCTCCGGTTCCGGCACGAGATCGTCCGATGTTGAGACGAGCGCGCTGTGGTCCATGCGCACGGTTCCACATTGATTTAGCCGTCAATGCGCCATCTGGTATGCGTCCGTCCTCAACACCAAGACCAAGGAGAGAGCGAGCTGTCGTGAAATAATAACGACTGTTGTAAGTGTGGAATAAATGGGGAAGACAAGTGATGTATTTTTTCTGACATAATTGTAATAATAATAATGTAATAATAATAATAATACGAACATTTTAGGAGGATCAGAAACACGTCAACAATTTACATTGCTGTTATCAATGTGTGTCTTGCAAAAGAAAATGAAATATATGATAAATAACGAGAAAGAAATGCTGAGAACGGTGAGTTGTCCCTGACAATAGCCATTTTACAAACTAATCGTTAATGCAATGGTACTGAAACGATTTGACCCATGAACTAGATATTAGACTAATGCCCTGTTTACACAGATAAGTAGTCCCTGGTAGCTGTGCTAACTGTTATCGTCTTTCCGGCTACCAAAGACAATTTTCCTTCATTTACTCCGCCACAGACTCTAGACGTTCTAGTACGCTGTGATTGTTCATTGAAATTTTCACTAAATCGATAATATAGCAATAAATATAAGAAAAAAGAGAAAAATGTACAGTAAACTTACAGGCAGGGAAACCATAAAGTTCAATTCTCATGGATATATGTGCATGCCATAATGTTGGATAAACTCTGAAGTAGCTGCCACGAATTGGTGGGTTAAAGTTGTTAAATACAACGGTGTTTCTGTTCTTGTTTCCTCTGAAGATCTACAAAATGATATATGCTTTGGATTAGTCAAACGATTATCAAGTTCGTTAAAGTTCGTATGAGATTTCCCGAGTGTTCATGCGAGGAATGCGTGGCTAAATACTGAAAACGTGTGCAAAAATTAAGAAATCTTACGTCTTTATTTAATTTTCATTGTCGTAACAACATAAAAGGAAACCGTATCGAATAGGGATATGGGTGTGAAATGACGCAAGAGATACAATCTATTTTATGTTTACACGTTTTGAAGGTCCTTAGCTATTCTTATGAACTACGGAATGCTTTGGAAGGAAGAATTATAGAACGAACAAACAACAAGTAAACTAAAAAAATCCGAACGAACAAAAGAACGAACAAACGAACGAACGAAGAAACAAACAAGCAAAAACAACAACAACAAACAAAAATCAAACAAGCAAATATATGAGCAAAAAGGAGCAAACATACGAATGACTATAAAACACTGTTTTATAGTCATTCGTATACATTTGAAATGACCAAAAACAAACAAACAAACAAACAATATTGTATAAATAGTGTACTTTACCTTTGTAACTCCACGCTTCCTGAACGGCACAAAGTGCACACCATCAACGCTGTACGTTACATAGTATTTTCTCACCCATTGGTTGGCATCTTGTCGACCTTGTGTTGCAATTGCAGTTACAGTCTTTGGTTTTGGGAAGTAAACCTGGAACCACTGGTATCTGTCATTTCTCTTTGCACACCAAGCTCCTACTTTGTGTCCTCTGCGTTTTATCTTAAGTCTACCGCGTGAAGGATCATGGTTTTTGTCCCATGAAGACGAGGCTGATAGGTGTCGGTCTGGTACCTTTCGTTTCTCTATTCCAAGAGGACGTAGTCGGCGTCTCTGAATTCCTGAAAAATTAAAAATCGAGATTCTTTTGAAACTTCTCGAAAAATTATTTTGTCATTCGTACTTTTTGCTAGCGATTGTTTTGACCATTTTAGACATGATAAAAGGAATTTCAATTCACGTTGAGCAATACTCCAAGTGATAAAAAATAGAACGAAGCTAACAAAGAATATCATTCAAGTTTCATATAGAAATCGTATTCTAAATTTACAAAATTTACAAATTTTTACAAAATTTACAATTTTTTACAAAATTTACAATTTACAAAATTTACAAAGTTTTACAAAAAATTACAAAGTTTTACAAAAATTTACAAAGTTTTACAAAAATTTACAAAGTTTTACAAAAATTTACAAAAATTTACAAAGTTTTACAAAAATTTACAAAAGTTTACAAAGGTCCCAAATTGTTGTTCTAAATGTCTTACCTGGTCTCTTGCCGAACAACGCAACTCTCAAGTTAGGATGAACATGCCATGTTAATGGATGGATACGCACGTATTTGGCGTAGATCACAGGTTTGAGTGGGTTGGAAACAATGCTATTACGATCGTTGTTTGCTGGGAATATCTAACATATGACAAGTAAAAATTATAACATTTAATGAGGAGAATTCTTAAAACAACTTTATAGCACAGTTTGGCAAACCCCCATCAATAGGCCACTCCGATCCCCATCAAACGGCTGGTGATCAAAGCTCCGAAAGGATTATCGAAGTGGTACACATAGTTTGGCCTTGTGTTTAAAAGCTGATGTCAGATAAAAGTTCGAAATGAAAGGTAGTGGCTAGAACATGTATATTATCTTCTTAAAAGAACAAGCTTCTACAACTAACTATGCAAATTTCTGAAACATTGTAATTTCCCATATAAGGAAAATAGTTGCCAAATAAGGAGTCATACAGTAAATTCAAATAGTTTCATGTATTTACCCTCTTTTTTCCACCGACTTTGTAGGTGAAAAATCGTCTTCCATTTCTACTATAAGTAATATAGTAAGTCTTGGTCCATTGGTGAATATCTTGACGACCCTGGGTAACCACTCTAGTGATAAAAGTCGCCTTACTGAGTCTGACTTGCCACCATTGATGATAACGAGCTCTTGGAGCCCAACCACCGCGATAGTGACCTTGCTTGACGGTGTTGAGTCTTCCACGACAAGCGTTATGGTATTTGTCCCACATAGACGAAGCTTTCATTTGATTGCATTTGATCTTGCCGTCTAGGATACCCAAAGGAATGTCTTTCCTCGCTGAAACAAGAAAGAAATATAGATATTTTAAAACACTATCAGAAAATATTTGAGTTACAACTCTGAAGTTAGAAAATCTAATGTACCTAGGATGTATACCCGGCCATACACAGAATTGACACTTCTTTTTCGGATTTGAAATATTCTTAAAACATCAGAAGAAACGATAAAAGTACTAATTGAGACCCTTTATATCATTTAGGGCTGTCTGTTCGATTAGCTTGTCTTTTTAAATGGCAGTACCTCCTCTTTATGATACTAAACATTACATACAGTCACTCTCAAAAATGTTGTCCAGATGAAAAGACGTTTAGTCGTTAATAAATCATTTGCATATATCAGATTTTCAATTTTCTCGCAGGAGTTTCAATTCAAAATTCCAAAGTACATTGCATATTATATATTGTGTATAACGGATTGTAGTTTTGCAGCTAAAGTTTAAATTCTTGCCAGAAAAATTGAAAATGTGATATATGCAAATATGTTAATATGACTAAACGTCTTTTCATGTGGACAACCTTTTTGAGAATGACTGTATTTCATAATTGCAAATATTTATAGTTACAAAAAGATGTATTGTATTGTACTTACATGCTGGATGTCCATACAACTCGAATCTGAGCGAGATGTGTGCATACCAGGCCTTTGGATAGATTCGGACGTATCTGGCAATAATTCTTGGACTGAATACATTCTCCTTCACAGTCCACTGATCATTGTTGCCAACGAAGAGCTACGGAACAAAGTAAACCATAATAATAATGAGTCTTCATTGAAAACAGACTTACATGCAGACATGGGAGTTTACAGTATGCTCATAATAAAACGTATACAGTAAACGTTTAACGTATGAATTGTGTATGATACATGTGAACAGGCAATTTTTCCGATCCTGCGTCAAATATTGAAGCTTTGCATTCTACTTGAACAGTTTTCGTATGACGATGAAAATGGCACGGTCACTGCACAAATTTTGGATGTTTTTATAGACATTACGGTACTTACACGGTCACAGTCCGTTTCACACTCATACGAAATCTGCTCTAATTTAAAGGTGCTCTTTCCGTTTCTGAAGTCCATTTTACCGCTATTGCTTGACTTCACATACTAATCCACACTGATCCACATTAATCCGCACTGATCCACATTAATCCACACTAATCCAGATCAATTTGAAAACACGTTTTTGCTACGGTAAGACCACCTTGTCTCTTGCACACTAAAAAGGCCTTTGCAAAAGAGATGCGTTTTGAAATTTACCAGGATTAGTGGGGGGTGGGGGTGGGGGGGGATCAAACATCTTAGTGCAAATGGCTAACTTTCCTCACCTTAGGATAAGTAGCCCAGTAAATTCCATCAATGCTGTACGTTACACGGAACCTCGTTACCCACTGTCGTGCATCGTCACGTCCCTGGGTGGCAACCTTGGACACCTTTTTAAGTTTACCAAGATCAATTTGGATCCATTGCTTCTTGTTGTTCGAGCGCGCACTCCATGCACCAATGTAGCGTCCACGTTTCTTGGAGTGAAGTCTTGCGAGGAAGGCTGCGTGATAGCGATTCCATATGCTAGAGGCTGAGAAAGCTCTGTTGGGCAGACGTTTGTTACGTACGCCTAGTCCGAGAGACCTGTCTCTTGGTATAGGTTCTGAATAGAAAGGATAAATGTCTGATCAGGCTTGAACTTCTTATGTCCGTATGTAATTCTCGATAAGAACCGAACTGATTCAGCTGCTGAGAACAAGACATAACCGTGTATGCACTTGTACTTATACGTAAAACGTTATGTACGTGCGAAAAACGTTGAGTGTACTTACGGAATCGTTGTTTGTACTTGCGCAAACGTTTTGTGAACTTAAAAAAACGTGATGTGTACTTGCGCACTTACGAAAACGTAACGTACTTACGGAAACGTATAATACTACTTACTGTAGCGTCTTCCGTACAACTCGACCCTCATCGAAATGTGTCCTTGCCAAGATCGTGGACAGAAACGAACGTATACGGTACGTATGGCCGGGATAAGTGCGTGTTTCACTACGGTGTTCTGGTCTTTGTTGCCACGGAATACCTGAAGTAGTAGAGAGACTCCACAAAATTAGTGTTTCATTAGACGACGGGTCAAAGCTCAAAAATGAATGGAATCCGTCCATTTATAAAGAAAGGGCATATATCTTCTTTTTTCGCACAATCGAATAGACCTTTTCACGGTTATCGTGGCTCAACCTCAGCCTCGACAGCGTGTAATATATTCTTTAGAAATCGACTGCAGCCCATGGTAATGTAAGGAATGCACACATCAATAAACAATCGAAACTCTTTAAAATTCCATGGGCTGTAGTCAAATTCTAAAGAATACATTACACGATGTCGAGGCTGAGGTTGAGCCACGACAACCGTGAAATGGTCTATTCTCATTGAGTAACAAGAGCATTAAATTTCATTTAGGAATCTCGCCAACCGGAAATGAAAGGGTAACCGGAAGTAACATCAAAGGGTAAGAGAATGGAAAGAGAATGACGTTAAATGGCAACCGGAAATGAGTTTCAATTCCTACCTTGACTCGTCTTCGTACAATGTAAGTTTTAAAGTTGATGCCATTATAACTGTATTTAAGAGTGTAACTCTTCACCCATTGGTTAACACCTTGACGACCTTGTGTTGCAACACCATTAACAAGTGCACGCTGTCCGATATTTACTTGCAGCCATTGGCGGACGTTGTTGTGGCGTGATGACCATGCACCAATCAGACGACCTTGAATACATGTGAAGAGTCTGCCTCTGTAGGCACCATGGTTGCCGTCCCATCGAGACGATGCTTGCATGTTGCCATGAGGAATGCGGTGGTCCATGACTCCGAGAGGAAGTCTGGAGGCAACTGTTAGACAAACAAAAGATGGAGATTATTATTACACAAGGGGGGCACAACTTCATCAGTATTACCCTCGTGTCACCCTCGTGAAATAAAGTTGATTCATTCATTCATTCACACTGCCTGTAATGTACGTGCCTGGGAATAGATGTAAGAACTTTCTGGATAGAGATTTTAGTCACAGAGAGGGAGTTATTCCAGGCTCACTAAATCCGAGACGAAGATTGTATGAGTTAGGAAGGGAAGAAAAAGAAAAGGAGACAAGGGTGTGGATTCTATAACGATAGCAACAAACTTACCCATTCTATGTCCGTACAACTCAAGTCTCATTGAGATGTGGTTGGCCCATCCAACTGGATGAAGTCGAATGTATGTAGCTACAATGGCGGGTTTGAGGACGTGGCTGACGACACCGTTGCGATCACGGTTGCCCCGGAAGATCTGAAAAATAAATTATGATCATAAAAATTGGAATCAATTCCGGGTTTTACCTTCTCCCTTGGGAATCAAAAATAAAGACACGGTAGCCTAGCCATGTTGGATGAACAAAATTGACACTAAAATTCCACCAGATGTACAGTTGGGAATGTTGGCAAAACGTACCTTCCTACACTTATAAGGAATAAAACGGTTACCATCCATACTGAACGTGATATAGTATCTAGTAACCCATTGGTTGGCATCACGACGACCCTGTGTTGCGACCTTCTTGACCTTCTTGGGTGTTCCAAGGTAGACCTGAATCCATTGCTTCTTGTTATTAACCTTGGCGGACCAACCATTTGCGTAAGGACGACGGAAGTGTTTGTTCAAGCGAGCAAGCCATGCAAGGTGGTATTTGTTCCACGAAGTTGAAGCAGTGATGGCACTGTTGGGTATCTTTCCACTGTTCATACCAAGAGGATGGTAAAGTTTTCCAACTGAAAATTTACAAATATTAGTTGTTATAATAATGAAAAAGCAGAAAACAAAAAGAATGGAGAAAAGGGAAGAGTAAGGGGAAACATGGCAGGCAGGAAGGAAGGAAGGAAGGAAGGAAGGAAGGAAGAAAGAAAGAAAGGAAGGAAGGAGGGAGGGAGGGAGGAAGGAAAGAAGGAAGGAATGAGGAAGGAAGAAAGGAAGGGAGGGAGGGAGGGAGGGAAGGAGAGAGGGGGAGAGAGGGTGAAACGTAGACACAGAAAGTGGGAAGGAAAGAAGGGAAAGACGAATTAGGGGAAAGAAGGAGGCCGAAGAATATATATATTGCCATAGAAATGTGTGTGTGTGTGAGAGAGAGAGAGAGAGAGAGAGAGAGAGAGAGAGAGAGAGAGAGAGAGAGAGAGAGAGAGAGAGATTTACAGCAATAAGCTCACCTTTAGTCCATGCATTTCTGTTGATAACTGGAATACATTTAAGATTCCTGTTCTTTGGATTGCTCTCATTTGGTCTGTAACAAATGCCTTTGATGAGGCAGTTATTGCGCTAAAACAAGCCATGAAAACAAAGAAAATAAGTAATGATATCACACTGTATAATGCAACATTTTCAAGTAATATTACAAGCTAAAGATGCTTATCAATATTTGCGTGATAATCAGACCTGATAGGCATACTTCGCCGGGATTCTACTACCATGTATAGCTGTCCTCTGGTGGGATTGGGTAGGTGCAGCCCTACCCCCTCCTATATTCTCTTGGAGGGCCGCTACGAAGGCTAACATTTCAAACTTTCTATAACATATTGCGTGACATACGGATAAATGTTTGCGTTACATGTGTTATGCTGAGTAGAAACGTACCTTTTTGTAGCACTTTCCATTAGCTAAACATCTGTGACAAGCCGAGTCATAAATAGTCAATATCCTAGTATTACTGGTCAGGACTCCGTTATTTGACACAGCAATATAGAATCGCAGTGGAATTCCACGGACCTTTCTTCCGCGTTTGATTACAATTGGAATCTTGCAGCGAACCTCTCCGAAGTTAAGGATTTTTCCGGGTCGCTTGACATATGAACCGACAGGGCGCCATCTTCGATTGAATAGCTGAAATACCAAAAACGATTTCATTATTATCCATTAAATCACTATTTAAAACGGAAACCATTGAGATCAGTTCTATATAACAAACACTAAGTTCTGAACAGAGCTGAAATACCAAAACAAATTCATTATGATACAGCGAGATGAAATACAAAAGAAATGCGTTATGATAGAGTGAAGTCCCTTTGAAACGGACGTCATTTCGACTTTTTCTACATAACAAACACAATGGGTTGAACAGAACAAGAATACTCCTTAACAACAACAACAACATCATCAACAACAACAATAGACAAAAACAACAAACAAAATTATAATACACTGAATCGAGACTGAAATCCCTACAAAACGCACATCCTTCGGCCAGTCCATTAAAACAAACACAGGGAACCCAACATAATGCTGCATCAAAATTGAAGTGATAAACTACATTGCAAACACTGTTGGTTTCTTTCCTTTACAGGCCTGAGTAGGACTAGGCAACGGCGCTTAAACGAGTAATACGGTAATCCTGGATCAGTGCGAATCTGGCATTCGGGGACTAAGACCAGGGTAACCCTTTATATGGTTGTAATATGTCATTCCTGCGTGATCCCTTTGGAACTTACTCTGTATTTTCTCAAATGACAACGAAGTCCAAGGTTAAAGAATCCTGAACCATATACACTGTTATAGTGGCAAATTCTTTTACCGACATTACACAATCCCTTGGATTGGACACCAGTAAGCTTGGGTGGCTTAGTCTTGTCAATACTACAATCAGATGCGACCCACTTACTGAAACACCGACATTTGTTTTTGACACATTTTCCACGTCCTGAACATTGGTTAGGACAGAATTGGCCTACAATATTGGTGTTAGGTTTAGGCTTGCCGTCTTTGCCAGGCTTGTAGTTTTTAGGATCCTGTAGCATCTTGTCCTTGCATTCGTCCATAAGACTAGAGAGAGAGGATCTGGCCATTTTAAGTAATCCAGTGATCTGGAGAAATGGACATTGTTAGATGAAAACAGACCGAAAAACCAAAATCTGAATGAATGAATATGTACTGAGTGGGAGGGCCGGACGGGAAAATATTTGGCTCGAGGTTATGCCGTACGGACCGAGCGCATCGTACACATGACTCAGTCAATAAGCATTTTATCATATGACTATTTAAATTTTTGGCGCGCGCGCGGGTTCGGGTTCGGGTTCGGATACGGGTTTTTCCGGGCCACACTTTTTCCGAAGGTTTTCTTAAGAGCGCGCGCGGGGCCAAATACGGGCCATATGATAATTAACACTTATTTACTGGGACCGAGGGAAATGGTATGTTTTGTGGTCCCGAGACCGCCAATGAAACAAAGTGCTTTCGCTTTGAGTCGTGCAAATTTCTAAAAGGCAATTAATTAACTTATACTTAGGAAAACATAAATTAAGTTTAATATATATATATATACAGATATACGTGACTATTTTAAAATTCAAGATCATTATTGAAGGATCTCAAAGTGGTTGACTGTTTAGCCTTAGAAGGGAGACTGCTCCATAAGCAAACTCCTCGATATACAAAGCCCTTTTTGAGCACTCCATTTTGAGGTCTTGGAATAAAGAGATTGACATTGATACCTCTGATGGTGTGTATACTAATTCGAGCAAAATTTTCATAAAATGAAGATATTCAGGTACATCAGTAAAGAGAGAAAGCAAAATGCCAAATGGTGTAACCCTACCTTAATATCAAGAACACATTCTTTCATGGTCTTCCTCTTTCTAAAGTTGACATACTTCGCACACTTACGCCTGACCTTATCAAGAACCTTCTTACAATGGCGTATAGCCTTGGCTCTAGTAATTCCAGTCTTTGTCGGCCATTTTGGTGTCACATAGTTCGTTTTTGGTGGTTTATACACGTAGTTGATGGAGCCAGGATCATAGTCAGTGCTATCCCGATCTCCAGGCTTCTTTGGTTTGGAAGGAACTACAATTGGTGTAACAGGCTTTCCCTTTCCATCTAGGTTAGGAGCTGGACGGACGTCGCATGAACTCATGCGCTGGCCCTTGTGTTGTACGCATGCGCATGCTGGGACAATTCCTTTGATCTTGTTAGTGTTGACGCGTGGGGGTAGGCTTTCGAAAAGAGTAGTACCTGGTCTGACCCTGAGCGAATCACAAAAGAAAAACAAATGAGAAGCGAACCTCACATTGGATCCACAAATTTAGACATTCTTCAATTAAAAACGGAACAATAATAATAATAACAACAATTAACGACGACGACGACAACAAACAAGCAAGCGAATTGCAAGCAAGAAACTGCAAGCAAGCAAGCAAGCAAGCAAGCAAGCAAGCAAGCAAACAGTTTTTTTCAATTCACTGCTATAGCCATCGTAACTAATTTCTCATCGTCTTTCCATTTTATTTGGGCAACAGTCGATCATTCTTTCAGTGAAAAGCCTCATGAAAAAAGTTTTGTAATTTTTGTATCCCTTACTAATATTTGAAATTTGAGTTTATCAATCATATTTGAATGTACCTACAATCCCTTGCAGATTAAACTCTGCCAGTAATATTTTCTTGGACTCGTACCCCTTCACCCGTTCCAATGTTGATATTGCCGCGCCTCAGATAGTTAAAACCATCACTGATCAACATTGGAACAGGGGAAGGGGGCATAAGTGGCACGGTATTTTTGCAAAAGATAGGGGGCCTTGTCAGAAATTAGCAGGGGGAGGGGAGGTGGAAACATTTTAAGCCCGTGAAAAAAGAATATTTTGCTATTTTAGGCCACATCCCGGGAGAGGGTCAGGAAATTTCACTCCCATCGCTAGGGAGAGTCACATCATTTTCATCACTCAATTTAAAATCTCCACTCTCCCTTCCCCTCCCCTTCCCCTGCTAATTTCCGACACTCCCTAATATACCGTGAAGCCCCTCCTTATGGATATCTCCATAATACGGACACCTCTCCAAAACGAACAGCTTTCTAAGTCCCAACAGCTGGAATCTCCATATATTTCCTTATAAATGAAACCTCTATAAGACGGGCACATTCATATTACGGATAACTTCAGCCCTTTGGTTTCCGCTTTAAAGAGCTTCACTAGAGCAGATTTCGTATGAGCGTGAAAATGGCACCGCACGGTCACGGCACAGTTACGGCAAGAATTTCGAATGTTTTTATAGACATCACGGCACTGACACGGCCACGGCACGGCGCGGTTCGTTTCACACTCATACGAAATCTGCTCTAATGTATTTGAATGCATAACTTACTTATATTTATTAGCAAAAGCGTAAACGCCACGGCCTTCAAGGTCATCGTTACTCCTGCCATTGGCATTACCACAGAGACCTACAACATTACCGGCATCACTTCCAGGGATAGAAATATACACGTTCATTCCCCATTTTTGTGCATTAATGGTCACAACAACTCCAGACTTTAAGGTGACCTATAAGTAACAATGCATAGAAAGATATCTATATGAAAAATGTGCTCTATTTATTTGCGAAATAACATCTACTTAAACCTCCACTGACGGACTGACTTCTGGTAAGCGGACGCCTCCCATAAGCGGACAGCAACCCTCGAGTCCTTTCTCCTAACAAACTCCACATTTTTAACCTCCCATAAGCAGACACCCCTCATAAGCGGATACTAATTCGGGTCCAGAGGGTGTCCACTGACGGGAGGTTCAACAGTATTATGATATCGTATTGTTGCTGAAGTTTCAATGAAGCTGGTCCAGTAATGGACTCCTGGGGGACGCCAATATATTGTGGTCGGGGATGATCGTCGAGAATTTAAAAGATGCCTGAATAGCCTGGTTCGAGCTATTTTCTTCTCGAAAAAGCACCAATAAAACACACAGAACCTCAATTTGGCATCGTCCAATTATATGGGAGGCCCCCTCCCCACCCCACCCCACCCCACCCCGGGTATTGCATATGAAAATTATATATCGATAGTTAAATTTTTTGAACTTGGAATGTGTTGATTTTCCAAATTTACAGCTTTTAGTGTACTGATTATTTAAAAAGTTTTGATATTACGAGGAGGATTCAGCATATCGAATACTCGAGGAACCAGGGCGTCAAGGAGAGAGAGGGAAATGGAAGAATTCATTGCCACACAAAATCACAGAGGATGTTGATATTGCGCCAGTTGAAAGAGTTGGGGCCACAGTGGTGGATGTTGGAAGCGTTTGCAAAGCTTAGGATTTCCCTACATAAACTAGTCTCCCTCGCAGCCGTGTTTAGCGTTGCGTGACGAGGCTAAACACGGCTGCAAGGGAGACTATACATATACCTCTCTTTACCTTATATCTAGAACTCTGTCCAGAGCCATATCGATTGATCTTAATTCGTCCTCCCAGTGATTTCTTGGATTTTTGGATAACCCGTGGAACAGTGCGTTGCCATGCACCGTGACACATGTCTACGGTAATGACGTCATTGTTTTCACGTACAGCAACACCGCAATTACATACGACACGCCAGCAAGGCCAGATACGTGTTTGAACCTACAGACGTAAAACAAGTTACGCATATAATGAATTCAGCATATCTGCTTCATGCAGGTGAATTAATTCTTGCGCTATTCCGATGTTAATATTCGCGTTAAATCTTGAGGTTGTTTTGGGGATGTGTTTTTAATTGTAGTAAGATTGTGGGCAGTTTCTATGTCTGCGTCAAGATTTTTACATAATCTGTTCGAGAGCCTCGCGATTATCAGTCAACTTTCTTCTAATTATACTTCTCAGGTGTTATCCTCTGTAAAATTCGTTAACTCTCTCATTCATTCTTTCATTCGTTCGTTCTTCATTCATTCGTTTGTTTACTCAGTCGTTCATTCTGTCGTTCATTTGTTGACGTTCTTTCGTTCATTCACCCATTCATTCGTTCATTCATTCGCTTGTTCATTCATTCATTCATTCATTCGTTCGTTCACTCGGTTTATTAGGTTAATCTACAAGAATGAGCGAGCTCACTTGGGGTCCTTGTCCCGGACTAGCTCTAAGAATGAAAATTATCAGCTACAGATCATTCTGGAGATAGCGAAATAGCTGATATCATGAGTATTTTCAACATTTTCTTACTCACCTCGAAAGCTCGTTTGGTGCTCTTCACAAACGTGTATGTTCCGGCGTTACGCAGAATATCGTAGTATCTGTTATATAAAACTGTGTCAGTGGATGCTATAAGTCCGTAATAAAAAGTTGTGCCAGCACAGGTATTGAAGACGTTTATGCGTTTATAATACTGGGACCGGTTGCTTGAAGGCAGATAGCGCGTATCCAGGGTGAAATCGAAGGTTTTCATAAGCCTTGACACTGGGTTAGTGCTAATCCGCAACCGGACCATGTTTGCTGCCTATAGTTTACTTTCGTTTTCCTCTAATCTCACTTGAATTCATCTAAACATCTATTATTATACTGATAATACTGATTGTGGCTGAAATTTCTACTGAAACAAGTTTTTTTTTAAATTTCAGGAGCTGAAAATGGTTTTAGGTCCTTCCAAATTGGAATCTATTGTTTTTAATATATAGTTTGATTGGTTTACGAATTCACGTGACTGCGATTAGAGAAGAATGCCATCGCGCGCGCAAACAATACAATTTGATTGCCTGAGGAGAAACGGTTAGTCTCCACGCGCCCAAAAAATCAAACCCCAATCTTTGAAAGCCTTGCGCCCGCGACATGACGTCAACTTCCTGCTACTAAAAATAACTTTAAGCGCCAAGCACATCGCGAAGACATCAATCCACGAGTTTCGCTCTCTTAATAATATTATGATCGCAAACATTCTGAGTAAGGGCCGGTTCACACTAGCGACATAAGCATAAGCGCAAGTAACATACGCAGACTCAGTGGCGCATTTATCACTCAGGTGTGAGAAAAAACAAAGACTTCTAATGAGCAGTACGCTATTGAGTCTGCGTATGCTTATGCTTATGCGGTGTGTGAACCGGCCCTAAGCGCAAGTAACATACGCAGACTTAGTCGCGCATTTATCACTCAGGTGTGAGAAAAAACAAAAACTTCTAATAAGCAGTACGCTATTGAGTCTGCGTATGCTTATGTGGTGTGTGAACAGGCCCTAAGGTTCACTTCTGACCGACTAAAATTTTGTTCTCTCACGAAAGAAGACGGTTTTCATGACTTACTTTCCGTCAAACGTTCTGTAATGTGGATCACCAGTAGCGTGACACTTTTTGAATCCCTTGCCAGTTGGAGGTTTGTAGATCTGGTAAAAGTATAAAAATAATTATTACATAATTATTACATAATTATTACATCTTTGGTCCGTCACATATGTTCTAGATTTGTTAAAGACTTAAAGTGGGATGTCACTTATATTTTAGATAAATTTTATAATCACTTTCTTAAATTGACCTTTTTGTAATTACGCAATTCAGCCCTTGGCTGCTATGTAGTTATTCAATAAACTATCTATCTATCTATCTATTATGGCTGTTCAGCAAGAGAAGTTGATATTGCAGTGGATTGGGCTACCTCTGGTGCGAGGAAAACAGAGCGTGACAGGAAGAATTTCGCCCAGAATGTCCGACAAGAAACATGGTGGGGATATTTTATGATATTATAACATCACGTAGGTTATTAATTAGAGCGCGAAAACATCACGAGCAGTGTAGCGCCATAAAAAAGTTGATATTTATAGAGCTCGGTTTCAAACAGTTGATGAATCTCATTATCTGCCTCAAATGGTGTTCAATGTTTGACTACCATGTGCTCTCAACCAGAGAATATTCTTCTGAAAACTTGTCAGCTGATGAAGATTCCAACGAGATTGAAAATTCTGTCATATGAAACCCAAGAATTGGAGATTAGGAAATATTACTACTCCAAGGAAGTTCATAGATCGTGGGGAGTATCGTGGACCCCTCCCATCCCCAATCCCTGACGTCTAAAAAGCATCATCTTCAGTACCTTTACAGAAGAAAGTCTATATCCAAGCCAGAACCTGCTTCCTCCAGGACGAGATTTTATTGGTCCAAAGCGTAGGAGCATCTGCTTCTTTCCTGATTTCACGAAGTTTTTGACTGCCTTCACGTACAATAAGTACGCCTTACGTGATCGCTCGGTCAGTTTCACCACACACTTGTCAGTGACATAATCGTCATGTTTAATGATTACTGACACGATCTTGCAGTTAGTTGATCTGCCGTAGCAGCCAATAGGAACAAAGCCTGTGATTTTAATTGGTTGCCATGGTTTTGTCTCGGAGATGGCGATCTTCTTTGGATGAACCTAAACATTTGGGAATGACGAATAATGTTCAGTTGCTTTGTAACCATAGCCACAAGGTTGATAAAGATAGCAATATTGCTGGGTTTCAAACAGCTGACGAATCTCATTATCTGCTTCAAATGGTGGTCAGTGTTTGACTACCATGTGCTCTCAACCTGAGAATTTTCTATTGAAAACTTGTCTTTCAACTGATGAAAATTCCAACGAGACTGAAAAGGACGTCAGGTTTATCGCTAAATGAAATCCAATTTACTCAGTTGATTCAGTTGCTAGGCAACAACAGTCACGTGGTTAGTATATATACCATTTCTGACAACTGTTATTTTTAAATTAGAAAAACAGAAAAATACCATAGCTGAAAAGACCACTGACATTAAAATTAGCAAAACAGTCAAGTTTGAAGGAAATACATCCAAAGCTCACGAAGATATGAATTTTCAAAAATTTTGTATGAAATAAATCGTTGGTAGACAAGAATTGCCTACCAGGTTTTCTTACAAAATTCACACTTTTCAAAAATCATATCTTCATTTAAACATCACAGTTTTATAAATTTTTATGTGCACTTTCCAGCTATGGGAATTCCTTTACGATTCAGATACTTTTGGAATTACGTGATAAAAGCTCATTAATTCCAGTATTTTCTTACCTTAATTCCAAAGAAGACTCGATTACTGCCATCGTAGTTACTGTAGTCCTTAACGCCTACAAAGCGACTCTTCACACGACAAGATACCTGAATTCAACAGTAAAACATGGTGAGTAATTTTATTTCTTTTTTTCTGTTTTAATATTAGTATAAGCGATAGTCGACGTTTCGATGTCGGTGACATCATTTTCAAGACTGTTATAATATTCTTGAAAAGCCTTTTAACAAAAATATAGGTGAAACAGTACATGTCGTCATTCTCAAAAGTTTAATGAAATTAGTTGGTTAACGCTTGGAAATTTACTCTGGCTGTCACTTTCTCCAGATTACACAAAGATACTATGTAAGCTCGCTTTAGATTCGCAGTTTGACGTATTACTTTAGTATCATAATTTCAATTTCAACCAATTAGAGCGCGCGTAATATTCTGTGACGTCATCAGAGCGTCTATACTTTTAACTACAAGGGTTTCTCGACCAATCACAGCACGTATATAACATATAACACATAATAATGCACTTATGGCACCTATACGTACCGTAACTCCCGCTTTAAATCCGAAGGTGTTCTCAATGAGGTCAGCATGGAACCATTTAACTTGGACAGTTCTTGCAACACGCTTGTTCACAATGAACTGAACAATGGACACCACTCTTCGGCGCTTGCGGTTCAGGATTCTGAATTGACAGCGGGCTATAACCCGTGCAACTCCACGGTGATGAACGATAGTTGGTGTTAAGGTTGGGCGTGTCACACTTGGTGCGTCTGGATTAAATAAAAACTTCTGTTAAAAACGACTCCCACAGTTCACGCGGTTGAGCAACGTTTCCGTGATAAAATAATACTCTGTGAAACGTTTCCGTGATAAAAACGTTTCCGTGATAAAATAATACTCTGTGAAACGTTTCCGTGATAAAAACGTTTCCGTGATAAAATAATACTCTGTGAAACGCTTTCAAAAGTTTGAACTTATAACGATATCAGTATACAGATTTAGGAATGCCGGCGATATGCAAAGGAGGACGCCGCTCGCATTGACGAATGATGCTCAAAATGACCATTGATTCGCCATTGATTCGTTCTGAGGAACGTGAAACACGTAAAAATGTTGCCCTGAACAAGGCATTCGGAATTCATCAAAAGTGACCGTTTGACAGAGACATTGTTGTAATTATCGATACATCCACTTACTGGAATAGCAACCATAGACTTCCACCCTCATTGAAATGTGGCTACGCCATCCTCTAGGATTGAATCTGATGTAACGAGCAGTGATTGCAGGATCGATGGTGTTTTCAACGATGGAATAGTAATCGGTGTTGGCTTTGAACATCTACAAATAAAGTTGAAAAATGTTATGATTTGTTAAATTGGTAACCTTCACCTAACTCATTTTACTTCTAGTATCCACAGATAAAGCGGTCAATAGACTAAATAACTCATTTTACTTCTAGTATCCACAGATAAAGCGGTCAAAAGACTAAATAATCATCAGAATTTGGGTTTTGCCAGTTAAAGCAAGTCACCATAAACGTCAGTAAAGAACGCCACGCCTGATGCAGTAAACATCAGTGGGTCGTCACTTGAAACGTCAGCACACATCATCAGTGACGTCACTAGACCCACCACTGGTGGGTGAATTCACGCTATAATAAATTATGTATGATTTGAAAGCTGTTAAAACGTAGAAGAGAATGATATATTTTAAAATGTTAGTAATCCTTACCTTGAGCTTTTTGCCCTCGCGGACATACTTGAAGTTTCTGCTGTTAGTACTGTACTGGAGATAGAATTGGGTAACCCATTGATGCGACCCGTCACGACCCTGGGTGGCAACTTTGGTGACCTTAGATGCACGGCCAAGATCAATTTGAAGCCATTGCTTGTGGTTGTTGTGACGAGCACACCAAGCACCGACAGTCCTAGTATTATACAAGTATAGTAGATGCATTAATTGACTTATCCTCAAGAATGAAATACCGAGGCAAAAACTGTGCATCAAGATCTTCCCAATAAATTGACAAAATATAGCAAAATAATTCAAATGCTCGCTCCGTTCACTGTTTAGAATAATAACATGGACAATTCTGGAGGGTTTAAAACTCTAAATATTGATTTCAAGAATTCCAAAAAGAAAACCGTTGATTTTTCAGTCATTCTTATTTCTCGGATTCAGTTCAAGTGTAACAAAAACATCAGGGACAAACTCATGTTTCTGTAAGTTCGAGTCCATATGAAACCACACGTAATCGTTAGTGATGTGACGTAGTACCACACGTAATTGTTAGTAATAAGACGAGGCACCAAACGTAATCGTCAGTGATGTGACGTAGTACCATATGTAATCGTTAGTAATGTGGCGTGACGTTAGTGTGACGTAGTACCGCACGTCATCGTTAGAAATTTGACGTGGTAACACATGTAATCGTAAGTTTAATTTGACTTGGTGCAGCACCTCATCATTAGTGTGACGTAGTACCGCACATAATCGTTAGTGTGACGTAGTACCGCACGTCATCGTTAGTAATTTGACGTGGTAACACATGTAATCGTTAGTTTAATTTGACTTGGTGCAGCACCTCATCATTAGTGTGACGTAGTACCGCACATAATCGTTAGTGTGACGTAGTACCGCACGTCATCGTTAGTAATTTGACGTGGTGACACACGTAATCGTTAGAGCAATTTGACTCGGTACCGCACGTAATCGTTAGTGACGTGATGTGGTACCGCACGTAAACGTTAGTGACGTGACGTGGTACCGCACGTAAACGTTAGTGACGTGACGTGGTACCGCACGTAATCGTTAGTGATGTGACGTGAGTCTTGCTACCTTCCTTTCTTGGGACGGCGAAGTCGACCATATTGTGGGGCGTGGTAACGATTGTAGCTTGATGAAGCACGTATATTGGCATCGGGTAATCTTCCATTACCAACACCAAGTGGTTTGTAGCACATTACTCTCATCACTGAATGATAAAATAAACCAATTTTTAATATAAAATCTTTGTAAATAAAAGCTATTTACTGAGTTCCCTCTAAGCTACAGAGACCTAATTCGACTCATGACAGAGAGGTCACGGATTGGAGTCCTGACTGCACTTTATTTGACTCTGCTTAAGTCTACTGAGCCGTTTAAACGAGTACCAGCATTGCTAGTGTACAGTTGGATATGACTTACACCCACCCCTACCTTTGTGATAGAATCTTTGGGATATGATACTACTCAGTTGTATAAATGAGTAGTGTATTGCTGGGGTAAAGTTGGGATAGGAGTGGCACCCACCCAACCCTACCTTTGTGATAGAATCTTTGGGATATGATACTACTCAGTTGTATAAATGAGTAGTAGTATTGCTGGGGCAAAGTTGAGATTGGAATGGCACCCATCCCCTCTCATGTGGTAGAAGCTAATTTAGAGGAACCTTCGAGTTGCCTTGAAGTACAATCGATAAACTTCTAATTTGGTTTCTCGTCTATGCTAGTTGTGGAAATAGGGTCTCTACTGTTACAAAATCATGGTGTGCGATAGCAGGATTTAGTAACAAAAGCATGCAGTTATTTGTACATCTGTATTATCAATTCCTAACTTAAAAATCGCTAACACGATAGAAAAGGTCAAAGATATCTAACGTATGTGTCCTTTCACGAGGTTGCCTTTCGGGGAGTGAACGGTTCACTTCTCCCCATCAGCGTACCCCCCTCCCCTCCCCCATGTGGATTTAAAGCTTCAACTAAAGAGACTAGAGGAAAGTCAGCATATTTATACTGATATTAAAAATATACTTACTTGGACTACAACCGTACAGCTCAAATCTCATAGAAATGTGTGATTGCCACGTCTTGGGGTAGATTTTGACATAGCGAGCTCTAATGCTTGGATTAAGACGGTGGTAAACGATAGTCTGTCGATCATGGTTGCCTTGGAATTTCTTGGAAAAGACGAAAAGAAATGTCGTTAATATCATTATCGCAATTACTGACAATAGTCCTCGTAAAGGCCAATTTACACGATACAATTTTTGCTTACAAACTGTCGCAAAAAAATTGTAAATTGTGTAAATTGGTCTTCAGAACATAGGCTTCTCGTATGACCCAAGGACGGATCCCCCTGCGTAATCGAAAGCGGTTCAGATTACGTAAAGTACTGAGAAGAAAGAAAGAAAAGGGTTCAAAGTTGTTTGGGACGAGATGGGAACTCCCTACACCCCTCCCCTAAATCCGCCCCTGTTACCATCGTTTGAACATCGTTAAGTTGTTCGTCGTAATATCACACGAGTATTGTATCACTACGAACTCGTTAAATTGTCGTATTAGCCTCTTAATTACAGAAATAGCCCTTCCCCAACCCTGCAAGTTAAAACGAGCAAAGGGAAAATGTCCCCTCCTCATTTACTTTTATGAAAGGCGAGTTAAGAAAAAAATCCCATTTTGGTACTGCGAATTTGTGCGAGTTTAGACTCCACAGTAGGCCTATCGTAAGCACACAGCACACCGATAAAACCATCATTACCGTGATCTTTAAAGTGTTGTATGGCTGTTATTCGAGGAAACATTAATAGTTGTTATGAATGATAATGAATTATTACGATTTTTTTCACAATGACAGGGGGATGGTGTTCTACCTTGACTTTACCACGAACAGAGTAGAAAGCAAACTTGACACCGTTGTGGCTATAAGCAATTTCATAAGTCTTCACCCACTGGTTGGACTCATAACGACCTTGTGTAGCTATTGCAGTTATCCTAGTTGCTTCTAATAGTCGAATTTGGACCCATTGGAAGGCGTTGTTGTAACGCGCTGCCCATGCTCCTCTACCGCCCACATTGCGGTGGTTGAGGCGACCGCGATGTGCTCCATGGTGGACGTCCCATTGGCTGGAAGCGGTCATGTAATGATTGGGTATACGACCATCTTGTAGACCAATAGGAGCAGTACAGGCTTCTGGATATTAAAATAAAATAAAATGTTAAACTTTAAAACCTTAAAAGTTGATTGATTGATTGATTGATTGATTGATTGATTGATTGATTGATTGATTGATTGATTGATTGACTGATTGATTGATTCATGCATTTGTTCGTTCGTTCATTCATTAATATATTTCGTGATTGTCATGGCAGTCGAAAATGACAGAACACGCACGTGTTGCCACACCCTCTCCATGTCTGCGCCATTTCTTACCTAATTTACATCCATACAATTCAACTCTTATCGAGGGCCAACCATGCCAGCTATATGGATAGAGACGTAGGAAACGACCTCTTATCGATGGAATAAGAGAATTGAACTTAACAGTATTTCTATCTCTATTGGCTTGGAAAATCTGACACCAGAAAAAAGGTACAATTAATACAAAGACTACACTATACACAAGAACAGTTTGACTGCTTAAAATGTACCTTCTGGTTGGAGTTGTGAGTGTAGACTTGGAAGTGATTACCATCTACACTGCTTCTAAGAGTATAGCGTGTGATCCAGTGATTAGTATCTTGTCGGCCTTGACAGGCGATGCGAATTATCTTGGACAAACGGCCAGTATCGATCTAAAATGCGAATATGAAAGCATTATAAGGCAATAATGAACGGCAGAAAGAATGAAAGAAAAAAGAAAGAAAACAAGAAAGAGAGAGAGAGAGAAAAGAAGGAAGAGAGAGAGAAAAGAAAGAAGGAAGGAAGGAAGGAAGGAAGGAAGGAAGGAAGGAAGGAAGGAAGGAAGGAAGGAAGGAAGGAAGGAAGGAAGGAAGGAAGGAAGGAAGGAAGGAAGAAAGAAAGAAAGAAAGAAGAGAAGAATAGAGGAAGGAATGAAGGATGGATGGAAGCAAGCAAGGAAACAAGCAAGTAAGCACAGTAAGCAAGCAAGCAAGCAGGCAAGCAGGCAAGCACGCAAGCAAGCAGGCAAGCGAAGGAAGGAAGGAATATAAATGATTATCCAAATATTCATGTTTTACCTGTAACCATTCTCGTCGTGTGAAATACTTTGGAATCCATCCACCAATTCGCCTACCCATCTTTTTCTGCTGCAATCGTGCGACATATGGTGGCGATTGGGCGAGCCTTTGACTGGATGCTGTAATGGCACTGTTGCGAATAGCACCACTCTCCATTCCAAGTCTACGGTTACATAAATGACCTATACAGAAAATATGAAGTAGAATTACCAAAATCGCATTCTCCTACCATGTATGGTATGGTATCACTATATATGAGATGTTGAGTAATACCATTACATATTTGATAATAGAATGCCATATATGGAATGTTATCACTAAATATGGAATGTTGATACCAAAAATAACATTTTACCAAATATGGAATGCTATTCCCAAACGTGGAATGTTGATACAAAATTTAGCATTAGTTACCATATATGGGACCATATATAGTTACCAAATATGGAACCTAATGAAAATATGGCGTTAATTTATGAAATATGGTTTTCTCCAAATATGGAGTAAAATTGATAAATATAGGATTAGCTACCAAATGCTACAGTGCTATTTCCAGATATGGAATATTAATGAAATAATTGCATCAATATTTATACGGAATAAGACAAAATAAAGATATAGCATACCGGCACTGCAGCCGTACAATTCAACTCTCATAGATACGTATCCATGCCAAGACGTAGGAAGGAATCGTACGTATCTGGTCCAGATAGCGCGGAGAGTGTTGTATACCACAGTATTTCTGTCGTAGTTAGCTTGGAAGACCTGATCAAAGGTTTATAAGGTCAATAATTAACTATTAGGACTAAAAAAAGGAGTTGAAGAGTTCAAAGCCATGACCTTTCGGGTAGTTGGGGATGCCTCTGAGCAAAAGAGAATCAGAATAGAAATTTTCGTATCAGTGTGAAACGGATCGCTCGGTATTGTGACCATGTCAGTGCCGTGCTGTAAAACGTTTGAATTCCTGTCGTCATCGTGCCGTGCAATGGCCATCCTGTTTTCACAGTCATACGAAAACTGCTGTTTCATTAACGTTACGTTAGAGATAACGTAACAGTACGTACCTAAAACGTAACACTACGTACCTATAACGTAGCACTACGTAACTATAACGCAACACTACGTACCTTGACGTGACGTCCCACTCTATAGGCCCTCAAGTAATCCACAGACATACCATATTTCAAGGTAAAGGCTCTAACCCAATAGTTAGACCTGTAGTTTCCTTGGGTTGCAACTTTGATGACCTTAGCTTTGTTACCAAGATCGATCTGCAAGTGCTGGTGTCTGTTATGGTGCTTGGCTATCCAGGTGTAGCTACGAGTGTTAAGACGTGCCTTGTGTGGGGCGTAGGTAACACTGAGTTTGGATGAAGCAGAGAAGGAGACATCGGGAAGACGATGATCTTCAGCACCAAGAGCAACGTCACATCGTGCTGGACGACAACCGTGGATTTCGAGTCTCATTGCATCTCTTCTGTATCTACTGTGTGCGTAAACGCGAACGAAACGTGCGGTAAACGTTGGACGGAAGGAGATTGTTTCAATAGTATTCTTGGAATCGTGGTTTGCAGCGTAATACTGAAGAAATGAAAGAAAAAATAACATCAGAACAACGAATGTCTTTGACAACAAGATGTATACGCAGCATAAAGGCATAGAAGTTTCATTAATGACACGCAGATTCGATGGAAAGGACGTATGAAAACAGATAATGCTACATTATCATCATCATCGTCATCATTATCATCGATTGTCGTCGTCATCATTATCATCATCATTTAAAGCATCATCGTCGTTTTCATCATCATCATCATCGTTATCATCATCGTCATCATCATCTTTATTATCATCATTATCATCATCGTCATCATCATCTTTATTATCATCATCATCATTCGTTATTATTGATTTTGCTTTGTACCTGATAACCGTTGTTGTTCACGTTAAGAACGTCCACTTGATGCACCCCATCTAAACTGTATCGCACTCTAATCTGACGCACGAACGAGTTTTGAGGCTGATAACCTTGGATGGACAACATAGCTATCTTAATCAGAGTTCTCAAATCAACCTGTAACCACTGCAGATGGTTGTTGTACTTAGACATCCATGCACCATTTCTGTTAAGTCGTGCACGGTAAGCGGGGTAGTTACGATTGAACTGAGAAGAGCTTGAGATCTGAGCATTCTTGATGCGTCCGGTTTGAAGTCCAAGTGGATAATTACATAGATCAGTCAGACCCTTCAAGCAGCCATACAATTCAACTCTCATTGAAATATGGCTTCTCCATTTCTTAGGGTGAACGCGAATGGCCTGCGATACAATGTGTGGACTCAGTTTGTGGTAGACGACTGTGTGACGATCGGAATTGGCACGGAACAACTTAACCCGTCCTCCTTGTCTGTAGACACGGAAAAGTGATCCCTTGGCAAAGGAGAGCACGTAACTGGTGACCCATTGGTGAGCATCACGTCGTCCTTGAGTACCGATTCCTGTCATGCGTCCCACTCGAAGAAGGTCAAGTTGAAGCCATTGTTTCACATTATTAACACGAGCGCTCCATGAGCGATAACCGTTGAGTCTGCCTTGATATGGTGCAAGATGGACGTTGTAGAAGGTTGATGCACGGAATGAGCCACGTGGAAGGCGCCCATCTTCAGTTCCCATGGATGCTTCGCACTTGCTGATCACACAGCCGTAAAGCTCAGCTCGCATAGAAATGTAAGAGTACCATGAGTGTGGTGCAATGCGGAAAACTCTTCCTCTAACGGCTGGGAAAAGTCTGTTTGCTTGGACGGTATTTCTGTCCTTGTTACCCTTGAAGTACCTAATATTTCCATTGGTCTTGTAAATAGCAAAGTGAGCTCCATCTGTGCTGAAGTACAATTTGTACTGCTTGACCCACTGATTGGCATCTGGTCGACCTTGAGTCGCAACCTTAACGATTTTCATCAGTCTATGGAACGAGATCTGCAGCCATTGGTAATGATTGCTGATTCTTGCCGACCATGAACCGAGGTAGCGTCCAGCACGTTGGGCGTGGAGGCGACCACGACTTGCGGCATGGTAACGATCGTATTCTGACGAAGCTGTGATCATCTGGTTTGGCAATCCTCTTTGTACACCAAGAGCTTTGTTGCATCGGGGTCCAATAGCACAACCATAGAATTCCACTCGCATAGAAATCACTGAGTACCACGTGACTGGGTGGATACGTACATACCGCGCATGGAACGCACGCTTGAATGTGTGTTTGACAACAATGTATCGCTCGTGGTTACCACGGAAGATCTTGACGGCTCTTCCTTCTCTAAGTGGCACAAATCGTGATCCATCTTTGCTGTACGTAATATAATAGCTCTTCACCCATTGATTAGCGTTACGTCGGCCTTGCGTTGCTACTGCGGTGAATCGACTCTTACCCTCAAAATCAATCTGCAACCATTGTTTCGTGTTACGATGACGTGCGCACCATGCGTAACCAGAGTTGTACAGTCTACCGTAACTTGGTCCACAGCTACCTCCATAAGAAGATGACGCAGTCATGAGTTCATTGGGCACAGCTCTGGATGATACTCCCATTGGAAGGTTGCAGCGAACTGGAAAGATAATAATTATGATAATTAATTACCATAATTATGATAATTATGCATCAAACGTTGTGTGAAACCCACATATTTTCTCGCGTAAAATGAGTTACTGTTAACGTCGGACGTTCACCCGAGTTACTGTTAACGTCGGACGTTCACCCGGTTAAACCACTGTTAGTAACGTCGGACGTTTTATGCAACTGGACCCAGTTCTAGGAAAAAAACTAAAACTGGTGATACTGGATAACACAGGAAGCCCAAGGCTTGAGAAAAAAGGAACCCGTAAACGTTCGTGACTCACCTCTGGCGATGCATCCATAGAATTCTACTCTCAAAGCGATACGCGAGTACCATGATCTTGGGTAGATACGTACGTACCGAGCAATGAATGGAAGCCTGAATGCTATGGTACGTATACTAGAACGGTCGTTATTGGCAGCAAAGTTCTGAAAAATATATATAATACTTAACAAAAGTTCTTATTTTTCCCAAAATGTTTTTTGAACGTTGCATGAATATAAGGTTAAAGATGACATTAAATGGTTGTAGGCCTAGGGTGGTCTTAAGCGTATTCTACGACCTTTATCCCTTCCCAGAACCAACCCTCGCGGATCATTAAAGACACAAAAACAAAAATGAATACAAAACTTGCATGACGACAGAAGTCGAACTGCGAGTCGGTTGTTGAACACAACAACACTTGAAGAAGATTCATTAGAAAAAGATTACTTTTTCAAAGGTCAAAAGGATAAAATATGTCCATGGTTACCTTAATTCCAGTGGTTGTACCATAGAACTGATAGCGTTCATTGTCAAGACTGTACTTGAGATAGAAGTATTTGACCCACCAGTTAGCGTCTTCATTGCCTTGAGTTGCCATTCCAGTGAACTTCATGAATCGACCAAAGTTGAACTGAAAAAAGAGTCCAGATAGATTAGCTAGAAAGAACGCTCCAATCGGTTTACGTTTAGGGGAAAAATCTGCAATTTCTCCATATACCGGACAAGTCTCAAGACGTAACCTAACAGAGCAGTTTTCGTATCAGTGTGAAATGGACCACGTCGTACCGTAACCGTGTGTGTTCCGTAATGTCTATAAAAACATTCGAAATTTCTGTCGTAATCGTGGCAGTCCGTGAATGTTCCGTTTTCACAGTCATACGAAAACTGCTCTACAAAATATTCCTCAAGTGATTACAATAGAACGAGGCTAACAAAGAATATATGATCTTAGGTACACGAAAAAGACAACCGAAAATTTACCACTAGATTTAAAAATTATGCGCGTGCAACACTAACGTTCTTTGCACTAAAAAAAGGTCTTGGAGCGGACTGAAACGTTTGTATATTGTTTTAAAAAAACTAAGCCTGAGCCAACAAGTAAAATTAAAATCAAACATTTACAATACCTGAATATACTGTGAGTGTGAGTTGTGTCTGGAAACCCAGGAGCTGGAATAACGTTTTGTCTTCTTGCGATTTAAACGAGCAAGGAATGGAGCATGCGCAGCATTGAGGGATGACGTGGCAGTGATAGCGCGATTCGATAGACGGCCATTGGATACACCTAGAGGACTTCCACAAGGTGGTACTGAAATTCAAACATAGGGTCGTTATAGGGAGGAGTTCATTGTTGAATATGAAGAGAAGAAGGCTTCTCTAGGGAGGGGTGGTTAGTTTAGAGATATGGTTATTGTACAGAAGTGGTCATTGTACAGAGCTGGTCATTGTACAGAGCTGGTCATTGTACAGAGGTGATTATTGTTGTTGTTGTAGCTTGCTTTATTTGCATGACTTATTTGATTACAAGTATTGCAAAAGCTAAGTTTTAACATTAACAAGGCTAAATATATCAAATGAATATTATAAAAAAATTACAATAGTACGAATGATATATAATATATAATATATAAATATAACATATAATATATAATATATCATGAAACGGTTATATATAGTCACTTATTATTAACTGCATCTCTCATTTCAAAACATTTAGATATAAATTTTGACGTGTAAAATATTTCAGATTCATTGATGGAGTTCATTAAATTATACAAAACATTTTGAGGTTCTTTGTCAATAAAAGAATCATTATTTTTAATTTTTTGAAAGAAATCAGATCGTAAGGTGGAATAGAATGGACAATGAAGAAACATATGTTCCTCAGTTTCAACTACGTTATGATCACAAAAGACACATATCCTTAATTTTGCCGGCGTCTTTTGTTTACTATAACGACCCATTTCTATTGCCAACTTATGGTTACTAACTCTGAACTTTGTGAACTGCCTTCTAAGGTCAAAGTTTTTTAGTAAATCTAAATATTTTTCTACTTCAAACTTTTCTTTGAAACAACGGAAAAATGTCAATTTTCTTGATTCTTTTAATTTTGAATTCCATAAATCAAAGTATTTGTCTTTCATTTTTTTGTGGTAATTTTTGTGACTCAACTTTCCTTTGAGATATTCTAAACTATTGACGTTAGGTATGTTATATGCAGTCAACATTTGATATAAATGCGAATGATAACATATCTTACGTCTTTCAAATAAAGACTCAGAAACTTTAAAACATTGTTTTGCTATAGAAATTTCAGGAAGATTTAAGATGTGATTAAAATATTTAAGAATTAATTTATCAATAAAAATCTTCAAGGGAAATCTGCCCAATTCAGACCTACAAGCAAGATTCGACGCCTTGCTGTTAACACCTAAATAATATTTACAGAAACGTAAATGGGCTTTTTCTATTGGAGTTTTGTCCCATTTGTCAAAGTCTTGTTTATCATAAACTCCCCAAACTTCGCTTCCGTAAGTGAGTATAGGGGATATCAGCGAGTCAAATAATTTACTTGCCTGATGAGGTTTTAGTTTTTTGAAATCAATAATACGTAAAACATTAAAGAATGCATGAAGAGCTTTTTCTCTTGATAGAGACTGATGGGCAGTGAAGTTACCAGTCGAATTCATTTTAACTCCTAAATAAGTATAATCCTGCACTACATCAAGATTTTTGTTATTCAGTGAAAATATGGACTCTTGTTTAAGCTTTTTTGACGTCTTTTTACAGAAGACCATCACTTTTGACTTTTTCTCGTTGACATTCATTTGCCATTTTGAACAAAAGAGTGAAACCGTGTTTATGTATTTTTGTAAGCCTTCTCGTGATCTCGATAGTAAAACAAGATCATCGGCATACAAAAGAGAAGTAAGTTTACTTCCATTAGGTAAAATAATACAGTCATTGGGAGAGGAATCATCAAGTAAAATTGAGAGCTCATTAAGATATAAATTAAAAAGCATAGGGCTTAAAATGCAACCTTGGCGTACACCTCGCTCATACTGAAATGTTTTAGTGCGTTTAGAACCTAACTTGATAAAACAAGACGATTTCGAATATAAATTCTTGATAAGATTATAGAAGTTGCCATTTATATTATTTTGTAGTAATCTGAAAAATAAACCCTGATGCCAAATTGAGTCAAAAGCCTTTTTAAAATCAATAAAACAAGCATAAAGTCTACCTCCATTGGAATTTTTAACATATTGTAGAGATATGGTCATTGTACAGAGGTGGTCATTGTGCAGACATGGTCACTGTTCAGAGGTGGTCCTTGTACAAAGGTGGTCATTGTACAAAGCTGGGCATTGTACAGAGCTGGGCATTGTACAGAGGTGGTTATTGTACAGAGGTGGTCATTTTACAGAGGTGGTCACTGTATAGAGGTATTAATTGTAGAGAGGTGGTCATTGATCAGGTGTTTATTGTAAAAAGATGGTTATTGTAGAAAGGTCGTCAATTGTAGAGAAGTGATCATTGTAGAGAGGTTGCCATTGTTCAGCTGGTCATTGTACAGAGGTGGTCATTGTACAGAGGTGGTCATTGTAGAGAGTTGATCCATGTAGGGAGGTGGTCGGTCATTGTTGCGATATTTGTTAACAATATGACAAAAATACTTTTTCTTACGTAAACGTAAGTACGCGTACTTACCAGGGACACATCCGTAAATCTCAACCCTCATGGAAATGTAAGATCTCCATGTTACTGGATGGAATCGAATACAACGAGCCTTGAGAGGCTTGAAGAAGCGATACGCAACAGGTGTGTACATGTCATAGTTTCCACGGAAGATCTGCAAACAACCAGTCTTATCAATGCTGTGACTGAGGAGGGGGGGGGGGGGGGGGAGGGGGGGTAGAGAGAGAGAGACAGAGGGAGAGAGAGTGTGAGGAGAAAAGGAGTGAGGCACAAAATATTATACGTGTGTGATTGTGTGGTTGGCAAACAAACAAATGCTCCAGGATCAAGTGGGAAATAATCCTGTGTGTGTTGGGATTGGAAAAGCACATAATAAAAAAGCACAATAATAAAGACTACTGTAGTAACAAAACAAAAGGATTGCACGGAGATTTACGTCCAAGATTGGGAAGTAGGTGGAAGTTAACAACTTGAAAGTTTCGGGAACTTTAACAACTGCGAAAAGTGAATGAATTCGGTGTTTCGAGGAGCAAGAACAAGTGAGAATAAATGTGCTCTTGTGGAACAGTGGCAAAAGTATTGGCGATATTAAAGATACACGTTGTGGGAGAGAGAGAGAGAGAGGACTATAAAATAAAGCAATTAAGTACTTACTCTTGTTCTTCCATGCTCTCTGTAAGTAGCGAAGTTTCGGCAATTATGGCTATACTTCACGTAGTAGGTCTTGACCCACTGGTGCGAGCCATGACGACCTTGGGTAGCGATTCCAGTCACTTTAGAGACTGCACCCAAGTCCACATTTAACCACTGTTTATTGTTTCGGTGTTTAGCAACCCAAGCGCCGACACCTCTGCCGCTGTTTGGTTGGTTAAGACGAGCTCGTTCAGGTCCATGTTGGTAGTTTATCATGGATGAACTAGTGAAGGCACCGTCTGGGATACGCTTGTCTTCAATACCAGCTGGCAATAAACATTTGCCTGAAAAACAAGAAAAATATATATATTTTAGAGCTTTTTATCCTATCCCGTACCAGAGCGTACTCAGTTTATATTCAACATTTACGGTTGCACTCGACGTATACGTACGTCAACGATGCGTTTTACGTAACTGTCTTTCCTGGTACAGCAACCGCAAGAGAAAACTCGTTTACAGTTACGTTAGCGTAACAAATATAAATCAAGGTGTTTTTTTACGTAAAAGTACTTACTGATTTAGCAACGTAAAGTTCAATTCTCATGCTGATATAAGAATGGCATATTTACACAAGATACGTTAACGTATTAATAAACATCAACGTGTGTTTTACGTAAGATTACTTACTGATTTAGCAACGTAAAGTTCAATTCTAACGCAATTTACACAAGATACGTTAACGTATTAATATATAAATTAATGTGTGTTTTACGTAAGATTACTTACTGATATAGCAACCGTAGAGTTTAATTCTCATGCTGATATTTACACAAGATACGTAAACGCATTAATTACTTACTGATGTAGCATCCGTAAAGTTCGATTCTCATGCTGATACGAGAACGCCAGCCTCTTGGGTGGAAACGAAGGGAGTAAGCTCTAATGGATGGTGAAAGGTTGTTGAATTGAACAGTATTCCTGTCTTTGTTGCCACGGAATTGCTGAAAAAGAAAACATGAATGCTATCAAACAAGTAATGTTCGTTTGGTTTGATTTCTTTTTATATATGAACAATTTTCATTACTTCACTCAATCCAACTCAGTTCGTGATTTATTCAATCACTCTTTCAAGTGTTGTTGATTCATTCACTCGTTCGTTCGTTCGTTCGTCCGTTCGTTCGTTCGTTCAGTTATTCATTCATATGTTCATCGTATTCTATTTCGATTAAACAGCAACAATTCATCTCTTCACTTTTCTTTGCAATTTTCATTCTATCTATCTATCTGTCTGTCTGTCTGTCTGTCTATCTGTCTGTCTGTCTATCTATCTATCTATCTATCTATCTATCTATCTATCATCCGTCTACCTCTATCTCCCGATTGAAATTTCACTTCATTTAATCCCACTTTATTTCTTCCCATTCTTTCATCTTAATTCTTTTTCAAAACTTACGAAGTTACTAGCTCCTTTCTTGTAGTAGACAAAGTTCACATTATTCTGACTGTACGACAACCAGTAATAAGTCACCCATTGGCTAATATCTTGCCTTCCTTGAGTGGCAACGCGAATAATTTTGGTTGGGCGTCCAAAGTTAACCATCAACCATTGATAGTGGTTGTTTTGCTTAGCAACCCAGCCTCCGACGTAGTGACCACGCCTAACTCTGTTGAGTCTGGCTAGGAATGGTCCATGGTAGACGTTCCAGGATGAAGATGCAGAGAAAGCACGGTGTTTTATTCGGCCTGTTTGTATTCCGAGAGCTCGGTTGCAAAGCTTGCCTGAAAATGAACAAATACAAAAAAAAAAAAAAAAAAAATCAGAGGATACACTTGTCAACTTAGATAAACTTAGTAAGAATCGAGGAAATAAAAAGCAAAATGATAAAAATGAAAATTGATGGATGCATAAAAAACAATATCGCAAGATATTGTGCAGATGATAATTTTGATTGATGATACATATAGTTCGTTAAGCGAGTAACAGGTAAAAAAATTAAAAAAATGAATGAGACAAGACACACAGACTTCGAACCTCCTTACCTAGTCTACAACCATACAATTCGACTCTCATACAAATGTGAGACTTCCAGGCACGTGGGTGGATTCGTACCACACGAGCTTTAAATCGGCGAGCAAATCGGTGAGTAACGACGTGGTATCGATCGTAGTTGCCTTCAAAAATCTGTTCACAAAATACCGATGAACGATTAGAACTAGAGGCAATTAATTCACTAGTAAGAAAATTGTTACTGTGATTACTCTTATCGTTTAAGCTCATCAGGAACCGTGGGGGGTCAGTAGTTTTCATAGGGGGAAGGGGGACGGTTAACAATTGATGACACTACAGAATGACGTAATGCTAGAAAAAAGTATATTCCAAAGCATTTTTAAAATCCATTTCAAGGATAATGAGAACCCTATATCCCTCATATCTTACCTTTGTACGTCTGTTCTCGGTGTAAGCATAGAAGCGACGAGTATTCAGACTGTACGAGATGGAGTATTTTGTCACCCATTGATAAGCGTTAGGACGACCCTGAGTATCAATCCTGGAAAGCCTGCTTAGCGTCTTTAAGTCAACTTGCAGCCATTGATTACGGTTGTTGTATTTAGACAACCAGTAATAGTTAGACTGTAAGCGACCACGCCATGGCCCGTAGCTGGTTGAGTACATGGATGATGCCGTCATAGCGTCGTTGGTGACGCGCCCATCCATAACACCAAGGGGCATGTCACATGGGTCTGAAAACAAAAAATAGAAATTGTCAGTCTTTGCTAATACTAGAAAACCTTTTAAATGCAAGTTTTGCACAGAAAGCTATTCAAATGCTAGCACTTAACAGACTGATAGAAAACCTGTCAAATGCTACAGCTAGAAAGTCTTTCAAATGCTAGTACTTATTGAAGAGCTGAAAAAAACTTTCAAATACAGTATTTAACGGATTGCAGGAAACCCCTTCAAATGCAGCAATTAACAGACTACTAAGCCTTTCAAGTGTTCATCATTCTAGAAAGTTATTCCAGGAATTTTTCGAGACTTTACCTGCTTTACATCCATAGAACTCAATTCTCATAGAAATCCAGGAATGATAGCCACGTGGGTTTAAGCGTATATAGCGAGCTCGTACGCGGGGGTTCAGTGCTACCATCGCAGTACTGTACCTATCACGGTTAGCTTGGAACGTCTGAGGAATTGGACAAGCGAAAGAGGATAAGTAAATTTGACAGATCACTGGCACAGATTTAATGAGAACATCATAACCACCACCACCATCATCGCCACCGCCACCACCATCATCATCATTATTATCATCATCATCACCATCATCGCCACCACCAACACCATCATTATTATCATCATCATCATCATCATCATCATTATTATCATCACCATCACTATTATCATCATTATTATCATCATCATCATCATCATTATTGTCATCACCATCACCATCATCATCATTATTATCATCATCATTATTATCATCATCATTATTATCATCATCATCACCATCATCGTCATCATCACCATCATTGTCATCATCATCATTATTTTATTAGCGGACTGACAAAACATCTTACCTTAACAACGTTTCTTAGTCTATACCTCTGCCAGTGAATATTATCTTGACCGAATAACAATTGGTAGTTCGTTACCCATTGATTGTGTTTAAGTCTACCTTGTGTACCAATCTGACTGATTACCATAGCACGCCTAAAGTCAACCTTAAACCACTGATTACTGTTACGGACCCTGGAAACGAAAAAAAGCGGATATTACATGTGGCTAAATGAGATTTAGGCGAAGTTAAACTCGAGACGTTTGCTTGCTTGCGCCTATGGGGCCCACTTTCGCTGTATGGGCACCCCATGGGTGCTCAGGGCTCCATTTAAACTAGTCCTGTTAAATTGGATGCCCTGTATAAATATTGACCTAAATAAAAAAATGGGTACGTAGTTGCTACTGTATTGTCTGCTTTGTTTTTCTGTCTTGGTCAGCGGCTCATCACGTGTATATGGGGGTGGCCCATTATTGTGCAGGGCCGGCACGTGAGTCCATCACTACGGATCTGGCGATCCTCGTGCTAGCTCGAAAGCTAACGATTTGCTGTAGTTTGTTGCCCTCCCCTTCCCCCACCCTTGGATGGTCTTTAGGTAAGTATGCCAATCTCCACTGACCCGGCAGTCAGTGTGACAGGTGCTAGGTGGTGGACCGTGGTCGGTTACGATGGTTACTGCCTTGCTGCCGGTCCCTCGAGGCAGCATTTAGGCACCTCACCCAACCTCATCACCGTTGATGAGCTTAAATTCGATTAAATATTCCATAAATTCTGCAATGTGTTCAGCCGTGTGCCATCTTCAGTACTAAGTAACTGGCATGGGCTATTGGGAATGTTTGCAAAAGAGCTCAAGTACAGCTTTTTGCACAAAGATTGACAAAGTCATCGAACATTGAAGTTGAGACCGAAATGGCTCCTGGGTCAACAAGGAATATTTGGATTTTAATATGGTTTATCTATGAGTGCACTGCATTAAAAAAAATCAGGTTTCCCAGTGTTCATTTCGGTCTCAGCTTCTATATTTTAAAAGGGTCTGCAATGTTTGTGCAAAAAGCTTTATAATAATAATAATAATAATATTTATTACTTATAACGCGCATTTTCCATGTGGATATGATCAAATGCGCGATAAAATAAATAGAATAAAATAAATATAAATATAAATGCTAGATAAAAATATAAATACTTTGCCTTACATCAAAATATACTAGAATAAAACTAAGTATCAATTAAGATATGCTACATTGAAGTAGTATGTCTTCAATAAAGATTTAAATTTAATTAAGTTATTTGCATTTCTTATTGAACTAGGAAGACCATTCCAGAGTTTAGGAGCTGCACTAGCAAAAGCCCTCTCACCTAAAGTTTTCTTCGTTCCAGTGGTTAATGGTTGTAATAAAAGCTCATTATTAGAGCGCAAACTATAATTGGAAGGCTGTTTTATCTTAATAAGACTAGATATGTAATTAGGAGAAAGGCCATTAATAGCCTTAAAAGTAATAACTAAAATTTTAAAATTAATTCTCAATTTAACAGGCAACCAGTGCAAAGAACGTAAAACTGGTGTTATATGACAGAATCTAGGTACAATACAAATATATATTACAGATAGGTAGAAACTGAAGCCAAAAAACCAAAGATGAAGAAAAAACCAGTAAACAAAAGCAATAAACAATTAAACAAACGGACAAACAACCAGCCAGCCAGCCAGAGAGACAGACTGACAGACAGACAAAAATCTATAAGTACCTTAGAAAATTAGAAACACGAAAATAAATGTCATAAGGCTTAAACAAGACGCTATAATAGCTTTCACTCGGGCTACGAGGAAGCCCCGAGTAACAATGCCTGCTTGCAAAGGCTATCTGGGTAATTTTGGACGACCATATCACAGGTAGCCCATGCAAAAAACAGTTGATCCAAATATTTATTTGCTAAAATAAAAGTCATATAACATACCTTGAGACCCATAATGTTTTATGGTTTAATCTACCCTTGTAAGCTTCATAGTTCTTGTATTCAGATGATGCTTTGATTTGAGTTTTGCGAATTCGACCGTTTTGCATTCCCAGAGCTGTGTTACATATTCCAGCTGAAATAGAATAATATAAATTTGTGAATATCAATAATTGTAATATATGCGAGGTTGCATATATACAACTATTTCAAAAACAGTTGTCGGACGTGGCCTCGAATCTAGAATATGGGTAGATGCATAAATGTTCTCACTTTTCCGCTGCTCGATTTTTATCATCAACAAAATAAAGTTCTTGGTGACAAAGACGAGGCATGCTAGATGAGAACCGTAACAACAAATGGCAAAAGTTGACTTTGATTTTGATTTTATATTTCACTCTAGTCCTTAAATCGATCAACAAGCAAATGAAGAACAAATCTCTTAATGACAGAAAATACAAATATCTTCATTTAAAGTATGTACAAACGGCTGACGACAGACGGCCAAAGTTTGCCGTTTGACGGTTGCCGCAAACGTCAATCTTAAGGTCTCTATAATGCAAAGAAAACATAACAAAAAGATAAGGTAATATTCTTGTTACAATTTTAAATGTTATGAAATTCCATTCAAATATATATGTATTTTATCAAGAATATACACAAAGCGTTTTTATTACGTCAAAATTTCACAAAAGTATAAAAAGTTAGCCATTTTTATTGGGTATCCTGTGGTAATAGAGAAGAAGAGGGAAAACTGGGGATGAGAAACAGGAAGCCCAAGCATTTTTCTCTCAATGATTTTTAAAACAGGTGCCGTGTAAGCAATTTTAAATTTCGAAAAAAATAGAACTAAACATTGTCAATTAAAAACTGTTCTTCTTTGAAATTCGACTATAAAACATAAATAAAAGACGAAATACTCACCAAGTGGGCATCCAAAGACTTCAACTCTCATTGAAATCCATCCGTACCAAGTGTATGGCCTGAAGCGTACGTACTTGGCAGTAAATGGTTTTGTGATCGTTTGGAATACAACAGTATGGCGGTCACTGTTTCCATTGAAGAGCTAAAAACAATAAAGTACGTCAGAAATTGCATAAATTAAAAGCTCATCGAGAAACCAGTGAGCTAGAGAATCCTCCAAGGTCAGCAGAGGAAGTAAGGTTCAGAGAGAAAAACCCTCTTTAACGTTCCTGGCGAAAAATCTTAGCCTGCTCCACATGAAAAACTACAAGTTTTAGTAAGTTATATGGGCATAAGATATCACCTGAAGCAAAAGAAAAACGGAGTTTCGGTCTTGCGGAGTACATGTTTAGCAATATTCCTGCAAGAATTAAAACAGTCAGTTTTTCATTAAAACGGTGACATAAAGTCTATCCTCATTAACTTATTTGCATTACCAGGAGCAGTCACCTAGTTTCGTTATTTCTACCTTCCTGTGTATTGATTTCCCATGTAAAAATATTATGGCAGAAAGAATTTGATCGATTCATCCTGATTTAAATTAAGGTAGTTTCGGAGCCTTGGATTACGTTAATGAATTTTCTTTAAATTTCCTTCATTTGAAGATCATGATTAGGCAAGTCAAAAACCGAGAAAAAGAGGGGGTCACAGTATTGGTTATTGAGCTATAAGATGTCGTAAAAGTAGGTATTTTTCGATGATTGGAGGTGATTTTGCTCAAATAGGCTGTATTCAATATAGTCCTCAGATTGTAAACGGTTTCAGCGACCAAAAGCAAAACACTGTTCCCAGTAATAGCTGAAAGGTTATTCTAGCATTTTGTTTAATAAAAATGTTTCAAGTGAGTGTAAATATGGTTGAAAATGAATTCTAGAAGCAATATTACTGAGCAGTTAAGAGCCTCTTAATGCGTACGGGGTTGTAAAAATGTGGAAAATTGACGATGATCTCGTCAATAGACATAGTATTTTTATTTTCTATATCGCAAGAATAGTAAATGAATCCTTAAATAAAAGGAAAAAACAGGGGGTCACCGTATTATTTCAAGAATTAGAGAACAACAAAAGAGAAAAGTCTTCGAAAACGGAACCCCAAGTACAACGCGATTTTAGCGATATTCTCGCCTGGCCTTTTAGATCGATAAAATTCTTTAAATTTAAAAAATTGAGAATAAGCACCTACTTTGAACGGTGCACAATAGTTTTTTTTTATATAAATCTTTTTCGACAGTTTGGTCGATAAAATATTTTTCTGCGCTAAAACTAAAGTTTCTACGCTTTGCGATCGTTGGTACACTAGTGCGCAGACTGCCCACGTTAAAACCAATATTCTTTAATGGCGCGCGCTCGAATGCGCGCGGGAAATGCGCAGTAGCAAGGGTCCGGAACTACCTTAATCAGTCAATTCAAGCGCTGAAAAGTAAGTCCTGTATGCTACATACGTTTTACGTTAAACGTACGTTATTTATGTCAAGGGACTTAAATCATAGTAATACATTTTGCGGAGTCTTGTATGAGTTGCATGACACTTATAGAAACGTAAGTGGCTGCGAACAGTACGTAATGAATTTTCCGTAAAGATACGTGAACCATACGAAGCGTGTAGGTACCCTAACAAAAACTTACGTGTCTGCTTTGAGTAGTTGGAAAAGTACGTCAGGTACGTTTTACGGAAACATCTACGTAGCCTTACGCAAAACTTAAGTGTCTGCCTTGAGTGGCTTGAAACGTAGGCAACGTAATTAAGTTTACGTAAAGGTACATGAACCGTACGTAGCATCTACGAACGAAAAACTTACGTGTCTGCCTTGAGTTGCGAGTCCTGTTACTTTGGTAGCTCCGATAAAGTAGACTTGCAGATACTGCTTGCGGTTATTGGTTCGAGCAGACCACGAGTAATAACCATGGAGTCTGCTGTACTTGGGGGTGAGGGATGAATATGATGATGATGACGTAAGAGCACCCTCGCGAATACGACCGTCTTCGACACCAAGAGGCATGTTACACCATCCTAAAGATGATGATGATGATGATTTTAATAATGATTATAATGATGAAATGGATCGACATAGAGGTAGGGCCTCCCTTGGTATGTTTCTTCCCTGGATTGTGTTTGATATAGATGGTACAGCCATCAATGGTACAGCCTTTTTTGATACGATTGTCCGATAAAAAGGAAACTTAACAACCAGTCCTTTCTGGTTGACATTGGTCGACATAGAGGGGTCCTACAGTTTTAAAGCCTCCAAGGATGTTTCGATATAGAGGGGGTTCTACATTTATAAAGCCTTCATGGATGATTCGATATAGAAGGGGTTCTTCTGTTATATGAAATGTAGCCACCATAGATGGCCAGCTAGATAACGAGGGGTCACACAGTCATAGAACCTCCAAAGATGGTTCGATATAGAGGGGGCTTTACAATATTAAATCCTCCATGGATTGTTCGCTATAGAGGGGTTCTACTTACGTTCTGGACAACCATACACTTCGACTCTCATGGCAATATGTGAGCGCCATCCACGGGGTTGGAACTGTACGTAACGTGCTTTGATGGGAGGGAACAGACGGTATGAAACAATGGCGTTCCTGTTACGGTTGGCTTGGAATGTCTGAGAATAGAATCAAAGTAGACAAAAAAATATTTAGAATCAATATTTGTGATGCTGCTGTAAAAATGAGACTGTAAAATAGCAAAAGACCCACTCTATAAGAATATATTGTTAACTAACTTAAATCAACCGCACGCGCGCATTTTCCATTGAGTAATCTCTATGTCTCCAAAACAACGTTTTCACTTCCACTCAAAAATGAAAATAAATGATCTTTTTTGCATTTATATAGCGCAAATATCTATATGTATATAATCAAATGCGCTTAGAGTTTGTTAGTAGTAAGGACAGACTGTTGTACCGGGCGATAATCCCCTAATCTTTGCGAACAGTACAACAGGATCTTTTACGTCCACTATACAAGCAGGGTTTGAGTGAAAGCAGACGGGGCCTACGGTTTAACGTCCTTATCCGAGAAGACGTGAAGGACTAACCGTTTGCAGATGTAATTACAAAGGCAGCACCTTCTCCTTAATTATTTAAATACCCTGAGTGTTGGTCCGAAGTTGATTCGAACCCCGACCTCCCGCACGAAAGACCGACGCTCAACCAACTGAGCCAACCGGGCGGCGGTGTCTGTGTCACTCAAACACTGCATTTACACGCTCCCGTTACTGGACAGTTCTACTTGCGGACACCTTTTGATCATGAGTTTCCCGAGGGGTTCCGCTTAAGGGAACTTAACATTGGCGTTAGCAAAGATCCTTCTATATAAAGGCCAAGGAAAAGAAGTTGACGCAACGTTCTTACCCTGATGCTGGCACGCTGTTTGTAGTAGGCGAAGTTAACACCATCAACGCTGTACCTAAGGTAGTAACTGGTTACCCATTGGTCGGCATCTGCACGTCCTTGAGTTGCTATCTTGGTGATTCGTCTGTAATATAGAATATAGTGAGCTCTCTTCAAACAGACAGATGAATTAGACAGACACTTCCCTACAACGCATTAACCCTAAGTAGTAGTCCCAGTGGTATTTGTCTTAGAGAGAGTTAGTTTGATAAGAGTTGCATGGAGAAAGGAAATCCGTGCCATAGACCGTGAAAAAATGGGAAAAGGAAGGAAAATGTTGATGTGAATAGCTGGGGGAAAACAGTATCGGATTGGGTGAGGGTTTGGAAGTCATCACTATTAGAGCAGATTTCGCATGAGTGTGAAACGGACTGCGCCGTGCCGTGACCGTGTCAGTGCCGTGATGTCTATAAAAACATTCGAAATTCTTGCCGTAACCGTGCCGTGACCGTGCGGTGCCGTTTTCAGAGTCATACGAAATCTGCTCTAAGAAATTTCCATCACGAAGTATAATGAAATCAAGGTCAATACCTTGGTCCTCCAAGGTCGATTCTCAACCACTGGTAGTAATTGTTAATGCGTGCAGCCCATGCACCCATTCTGTGGCCAGTTCTTTGGAGGTTCAATCGTGCCAAGTATGGACCGTGGTTATTGTCCCACCAGGAAGAAGCCATGATGGCTGAGGATCTTATACGTCCGTTGCCCATACCCAATGGCCTGTTACAACGAGGTCCTAGTGAAAACAAGTCATTTGTAATTTTAATAGTACAAAGCATTCTTTTCACATTTGAAAAGCTCCGTTTCACAAAGCGTTTGATAAATCCAAAAAATCACCATCTGTTTCAGTTCCAGTGATTTACAACTATACTAGTAAAAGAGTCAATACATTTTAAATGTGAAATTTCTTGTTATTACATTTTGTGCAAATTTACAAAGATGTCTGTTATATACAAACGACTTTACGAGCATTCATAAGTTACACATGCGTTTTGTAATGGAATTGCGTGGACGACCGCAAAATTCAACAGTAGAATGAAGAATTCTTTGGGACTTAACCTTGTAAAGTTGTACTATCCTCTGGCTGAGGAACGAAAGAAGTGGAAAATGTTTTCTCACACATCACTGGGGCCTGGGCCCTAGGGGCCTTAGTCACGTGTTCAGTTGGCAAATTCAATTGATTTTTTGCTGTCCGCCATTACTGACTTGTAAGTTCGAGCCCTTAAGTACCCACCAACCCTCAGTCGACATTGCTAGAGTATCATCTTAATTAGGCTCTGGTTGACAGTCTTATCTGGTTTGTTATATGTTTACCATGCTTGATGTAAGTTGAGTTTTAGTTTTGTTGATATGAAATAAAGCTTGAAAATAGCTCCCAGTGGTGTGTGAGAAAGTGTAATATTTGAGTAGTATCTTACCGACAACACAGCCGTAGATCTCGACTCTCATGGAAGGCCATGCGTACCATGACAATGGATGAACGCGAACGTGTCTACCAAAGAAGAGTCGTGCAAACCTGTGTTTGACTGTAACATATCGATCGAAGTTACCACGGAAGATCTGTAAACAGTCAAAACAGTACAACTGTATCAGCAATATAAAAGTAAAGACATCTAAATAGTACCTAAACTCTTTGTCTTTCCCCGGCCCCCTTCTCTCCCCTCACCCCTTCTGCATTCACTTTCCCCATGCTGTCACTGACTGAAAATTTCTTATTCTGATATTAAAATACAATACAATCACAGGAAAGCTCATTGGTGACATATTCAGGACAATCATAAAGAGATCTCGATAACATGAGTAAGGTATTACCGACTTATTATTGTTTACTAACGAACAAACTGTAATGCTAATGCGCCAACCATTTGTAATGGCTTTTTAAAAGTTGCTTTGAAAATATAATAGTCAATTGATATGTGGTTGGCATATATAAATGACAAAGCTTACGTCCCTGTGAGCATCCAATGCCGAATTTAGGGGAGAGGTTCAGGGGCGTGCAACCTCTTTGGAGAGGAGTTTTGTCCCTTTTCTTCCCGATGCTTTTTCCAAAATATCCTATGAAAGGTTTCTAATTTCTACAATTCTGCAAACCCATCTGAAGGATAGTCATGGATCCGTCCTTGGCATCGCATATAATTCATCCCGATTAATTCACATGAGTGCCTATTTCAAGAGCATTAGCTTGGCTATGCTTTTGTTTTTTATGGACCAAACCAATCTCAGCATTGCAATTTCAATGAATTTCAACCTCTGTCCGTATACAGAGTTCTAGGTGCAAGTGTTAGAGAGGGGGAGGAAGAGGGGAAGGAGAAAAGAAGGGAAGGGTGTGGCAGCCCCCCCCCCCCCTTCATCCAAATCCCCTCCCCCTAGAGGCATCGGCTAGGCATATGCTGTATATATGTTTTACCTTAGTTCGTCTGCTTTCCTTGTAAACAGTCCAGCGGATGCCCTTTCTACTATAAGACACGTAGTAAGACTTGACCCATTCATTGGCGTTTCGACGACCTTGTGTTGCAATAGCAGTCATTTTGGTGGTGGCACCAAAATCAATAGCCAGCCATTGGCCTTGTTTTCTATACTTAGAACACCAGGCATAGTGGTGGTTTAGACGACCTTTCCATGGAGCACAGGATGCGTATCGGTACGAAGACGCAGACATTCGTGGATTGGGGACTTCAGAGTTTTGGAGTCCAAGAGCCAGGTTACATGCACCTTTAGAGAAACATGTGATTAAAGCCTGCTTTTGACTAGCTTTTGATTGGCTAAATCAGAATCATTTATTTCACGAGAAAAGACCAATAGAACAATACATTATTACGTCAACAATAGGCTTTTGCTGCGCACATCCTCGGGAATCCAGGGGTATTAATAATTCCGCCTTACTCGTTGAGCAGAGAATACATGGCAATACGTAACTGAAAAAAATCTACAGCAACTTACTCTTCTACTTCTACTTTAATATTTTGCAACGCGATTACGCCAAAACTGCATCCGTACAGTTCAACACGCATGGCAATACGTGAATACATGGCAATACGTAAGTGAAAACATTTACCGCAACTTATTCGTTGGGCATCCGTAGAGTTCAACACGCATGGCGATACTTCAATACATGGTAATACGTAAGTGAAAACATTTACCGGAACTTATTCGTTAGGTATCCGTAGAGTTCAACACGCATGGCGATACTTCAGTACATGGCAACGCGTAAATGAAAAAAAATCTATCGCATCTTACTCACTGGGCATCCGTAGAGTTCAAAACGCAGGGGTATACGTGAATATGGCAATACGTAAATAAAAAAAAGCTACCGCAACTTACTCGTTGGCCATCCGAAGAGCTCAATACGCATGGCGATACGTGAATATGGCAATACGTAAATGAAAATAAAGCTACCGCAACTTACTCGTTGGGCATCCGAAGAGCTCAACACGCATGGCGATACGTGAATACCATCCAGCAGGGTGGACACGAACACATTTAGCAAACAGGTAAGGTATGAATGAGTTTGTAACCACGCTGTTTCTGTCTCTGTTTGCAATGAATTTCTGTTAACAAATAATAAGAAAATAACAATTAATACCTTTTAAAAGAGCTCATGAACAAATACTGCAAGTTAATAGAGTAAAGAAAAGCAGGAAAAGAATCGCTGGCCATTTTGAGCTTTGCCGTTTAATAAAGATGATCTCTTATTGAGGCTTTACTATAGATTTGAATCAGACCTGGAGTTAGATGATATATTTAGAAATATGCATTATTCTTTGTTATTGTTTTTTATTTAATTATTGGACCATACTCATGTATGAAAATACCAAAGTACCAATAATAAAGTTATTGTATTGTATTGTACTATAAGATGTGTTCAAAACCGTTAAAAAAAACAAAAAAATATCAGTTAATGTCTTTTACGTATTACTATACAGAGCTACACAAAATTCAGATGCTCGATAAAGGAAGATACAATTGAAAAAGGGAAACGATGACGTCACAATATGGTCGTATAAATACTTCAGCAAAGATAAAGTCGTTTAATTAATCAACAAAATAATTGCGACAGACAAAGTTTTTCAAGTGCTGAATAGACAAAAAATAATTTCTGAAAAAAAGTAATTGGGTGAGATGAACATAGCTTTACCTTCTTGTTGCTAAAGAAATCCATGTGGAAGCTAAATCGTGTACAGTCCGCACTGTACGACACGTAGTAGTAGGTCACCCATTGGTTCTGGTCGTCACGTCCTTGGGTTGCAATACCGGTGATTTTCATTGCACGACCAAATTTGGCCTGAATCCATTGATTGTGATTATTGTATCTGAAATGAAATTATCATCGATTGAACCATTTTAAACGACTTTGTATCAAGTGTTAGTAGTTTCAAACTTATAAATTATCAGCAAAAGGGTCAGTGTTATCAATAGACGTCATGCTCTTTCTCGTGCGCAATTTTTACCGGCTGAATTGAGTTTTCTAAAGAATTTTATTTGGTTGGAAAGGCCGGAAATACCAAAGCGAGCTTGATTGAGTCATGGTTTGTGAAAGAGTTTTACGAAAAATAGTAAGCAGTTGTTATTGGAGATGGAAAAAATTGAAAAACTTTATGCATGAGAAATCTAACTATAAAAAGAAACTGTAAAATCTTACCTGGATACCCAGGCTCCATACAGTCTACCACGCCTGACGTTGTGTAATCTACCCAAGTAAGCATGGTACTGGTTGCTGAAGCGAGATGACGCGGTGATCATGTTGCTCTTGAGTCGACCGTTCTGGAATCCAACAGGCGATCTGCAACCAAGACCTGACAAGGAAAACATGCATGATTTAGAGATGTATACTCAATTTAAATTCTACCCTAGGTCGATATCTAGGCAGGGTAATCGATATCTTTCAGATAAATCCTTCTCCAGGGCCGGTTGTACGAAGGGTGAATAGTGCTATCCAGCGGATAAATCCTTATCCAACGGATAAAATCTATACAAAATCTATACAGTGGATAACTCTTATCCGGTGGATAACTTTATTCAACCTTCATACAACTGAACCCAGATCTGTAAATATGTTTAGGATGGTTTGTTGTATAGCTGGCCTGAGTTCGTGAAAGCCTGACCAGAGCCAACCCAGCATTAATCCTTAACAAAACAGTTGATTTTAATCTGCATATGTATTAATACCAGTGAGCAATACACTTGCTCACTGACGCAATTTTGCAGTATAAATAAATAAAGCTATTATCCTAGATTAAGGGAGTGTTTACATGGCACTAGGATCATTCTAGCAGGCGAGTTATGCTACCTGCTATACATTTACTGCTTTCTGTTTAGTAGGATAATCCTAGTACCCGAAATGAAGACACAAATTTCCATGTAAACAGAATGCAGTTAATGTATAGCAGGTAGGATGATCCTAGTGCCATGTTAACACCCCCTAAGACTCATTGCCCTTTTAGCAAGGGGGCACTGATCATTCTGAGCAGAATTGTTGGGTTGACGTCATGGCAGCCATCTTGGATGAGCTTCAACAAAAGATCAGCATCTGTTTGTTCTCCAACATGACTACTGCTTGTATCGTTTAAAACTCAAGACAATGAATGAGACCCAGCAATTATGACTGACTGTATATAGTCAATCGAAGAAACGTTGTCGGGTCTAAAAACATAGAACATAGAAGCTGAGACCGAAATGGTGCTTGGGATGTCAATAATAATATTCGGATTTATTCATTGACGCTTTGCCTTCGATGCAAAATGCCAAAACCTGGGTTGGCGGGCCGTTTGGCTTCGATGTTTTATCGGTTGCAGCTTAAATGAACAAATCAGAATATAAATATTGACATCCCATGCACCATTTCGGTCTCAGCTTCTATGTTTTTAGACCCGACAACGTTTCTTCAATTGACTATATACTACAGAATGCTATTCATAAGAATTTTCACCCTACAGTGAATCCAGTACTTACGTGTAGGACAACCGTAGACCTCGATTCTCATAGCGATATAAGACCTCCAGGTTCTTGGGCAAACCCTGATGTATCGAGCACGAATAACTGGGATGAACTGATAGGCCACGACCGTATAGCGATCGAAGTTACCTCGGAATACCTTTAAATAATATAAAAGAAATTTAGGATTACAAATGGGTAAACATCTAGAATAAACATCTTTTGCAGATTTAATAGTTACGAACAAGACAAACCAATTCGCGCACGCTCTTGAATGTCGTTGTTGAAAAAATAACAAAGTGTGGTAAAGTGAATCTTTTAGCTAGCTCCCATTTATTATCTCGAATGAACTATACGAGCAAACTAGGAAATGGATGAGACTTTTTCATCCAATGCAAATGTTTCCCATATTTTATGTTTTGGAACAGAAACATTTAGATGTAATTAAGGGATTCGTTGTTCCACTTACCCTAGTTCTTCCATACTGCCTGTAGTCCCTGAATCTTTGACCATCATCTCCATACTTAACTATATAGCTTGTCACCCATTGAGCTGACTCGTACCGTCCTTGAGTAGCAATACCAGTTAATGTTGTCTTTCTTTCAAAATCAACCTGTAGCCATTGTTTGGTATTTCTGGCTTTCGCAACCCAGGCACCAGTTCTGCCACGAGTATTACGCTGGTTCAAACGACCTCGATCAGGGCCGTGGTTATAGTTGTATTCTGAAGATGCTGAAAGCTGTCCTCGGTGGACACGGCGATCTTCTAATCCCATTGGAATCTTGCATTTGTCTGTAAGATTGCAACAGTATAGATTTAGCAGTGTTTGATATGGAATCAAGAAGGGAAAAATGCAAAAAAGTGACCCATAACAGGTTCTGTTAATTTTGTCTAATTCTCGTGGTGAAGGGGGTTCTCCACTTTAAGCACTGGTGGTGTACTTCCCTCGCTTATACACTAATGGTCTGGATTCTCCTTTATATGCACTGGTGGTTGTTGATTCTCCCCTATATACCCCAATGGTCTGGTTCTCCCCCATAGGCACTGGTGCTGTGGGTTCTCCCCCACATTCCCCCAATGGTCTGTCCTCGCTCATAGGCATTGATAGTGTGGGTTCTCCCCCGCACACCCCCCTATGGTCTGGTTCTCCCCCATAGGCACTGGTGCTGTGGGTTCTCCCCCACATTCCCCCAATGGTCTGTCCTCCCCCATAGGCATTGATGGTGTGGGTTCTCCCCCGCATACCCCCAATGGTCTGGTTCTCCTCCATAGGCACTAGTGGTTTGGTTCTTCCCCATATGCACTGGTAGTGGAGGGTGTGCTCTTCCCTATAAGCACTGTTGGTGCAGTACTCTCTCATGTGCACTAATATGTCAAATCTCGTGAATGTGATAGGGTATTTTACTTACTAATATGGCAACCATAGAACTCAACTCTCAGAGATATATGAGAGTACCAAGTGTAAGGTTCAATTCGAATAAACTGTCCTCTAATTGGTGGATCCATGTTTTGGACTTTAATTGTGTTCATGTCTCGGTTACCAATGAAGTACTACAAAAATTGATACAACAGAATGTTATTACACCTTGGAGTGAAATATCTATGGTATTGACTCTGTACCTGTGCGATATCTGCAGTAAGTCGGTGCAATTGGGATATCTAAAGAATTGTCTGAGGACACCTGCAATATCTGCAATATTTCTAGTATTGACTCGATATGATTGGAATATCTACATTGGGACTCAGCAGATACGCAATATATACAGTAATATGAATTCCAAACCACTCACCTTAATGTTGCTATGGTACATCTGGTAAATAAACCGCACTCCATCTTGACTGTACTTGACCTTATATTTAGTTACCCATTGGCGAGAATCAGCACGTCCTTGGAGAAATATTCTACTAATTCTAGAGGGACGTTTCAAATCGACTTGTAGAAATTGGTATCTATTGTTATATTTTGCGGACCATGCACCCATGTTAGCGCCGCGTCTTTGGAGGTTAAGACGAGCTAACCTCGCTGCGTATTGTTTGCCAAATTCTGAAGATGCACTAATTTGTTGGTCACGGATTTTGCCGGACTGCATTCCCATGGTTCGTCGACAGAGATTTCCTGCAAAATAGAATTGTGTCAAAGTTAGCTCAAAGGAGAGATGAGAACTTTTAAGAGAACTGAGATGCTTACCGAGTCGACAACCGTAAAGCTCTACTCTCAGTGCCATGTAAGTACCATACCACGAGCGTGGGTGGATACGGATATAACGGGCCTTAATTGGTCGGAAGAGTCTGTTATAGGTAACCATATGTCTGTCCTCATAGCTACCACGGAATACCTAAAATGACAACCGAATTGTGAAGACTGATCGTGATTATTCCTGGACCCCTCTTCCTTGATAAGAGAGTTCTAAATCATGACTAAGTTTAGAATACCCGTCCATTTTTTTAATAACAAAAAACTGTGTAGTGTAAATAGTCTGTGGATAGCAGCCGTTACTTTGCTTCTAGTCTTAGGGGTCACTTTTCGCGTGAAACCCCAGACCAGCTGTAATGTGCATCTCACTTCGCGTTATATTTTTCTGTGAAAAAAATCCTTGCCCGCGGCCGCGTCGTGGCCATTCTATATTCCCCTATTTAATAGCACAGGAAATCTAATGAAGACAATAGCCGACGTCCGAGATACACTTCCACTTGCCACATACAAAGGAATCAAGACGAGGCTACGTTCCTAAAGCTCAGTCATTCGTAACAAGACAAAGTTTTAGCACGTAGCCTCGTTCAAAATCCTGTGTATGTGGCAGGTGAAGCATATCTCGCAACTGGACTATTAAGTTTCATCTTCAATTTGAACGCATGACGCGACACCTTCTGCCGCTGTACAGTTTCACCGAATGCTCAACCTACCCTGACTGTTTTCTTCTTTTCCATATATGGATAGAACCTTATTCCTTTGTGGCTGTAAGACAGAGTGAAACTAGTGGTCCAGTAGTTTGCATTGTATCGACCTTGAACGGCAATTCTCTTTACACGTGATGCAATTCCTAGATCAATCTGCAACCACTGCTTACGGTCACGAAGTCTTGCTGTCCATCCACCGTAACCATGGCGATTGAGCCTGGCCTGCGATGGTGAATAGTATCTATTGATTGTAGACGAAGCAGTGAGCTGTGAGTTGTAGATACGATCATCTTCCATACCAAGAGATCGATCGCAAGCATCTGTAGAAACGAGAGGAAATCGATTAGATTAAAATTCGACTAATTGTTGATCAGAAAATGTGTAAAACCAGTATCATTTTACAAGAAGACTTGTAAGTAAATAGTAAAGTTTTGTTGACGAAGGCTATTTATTGCATGATATAGTTTCTTTTATAAAGTTATATTGACTTTCAAGTGATTTCTTTAATCAGGAAGTTATTGGTTTGACATTTTTTTGAATCGAATAGCTACTGACTAAGCGTTCTCTTTAAACGAGTTCTTATATAAGAGAACCTTAGATTCGACTTCGAGTACGAGTTTTGTGTGCGCGCGCAACCTCGTAGTCGCGCTCACATAAATTCAAACTTTAGATAAAAAAAGGAGGAAAAGAAAAGAAAAAAATCCGAAATTTCACATCACATTTTTTCGTTATTGTCTCCTGCAAAAAGTAGTATCTGCAATACCTACTTTCCAAAACATGAAAGAAAAATCACGAAAGAAGTCTGTATTGACATAAAAAACCGAGATATTTCGATGAAATCTTCAAAAACGCATAGTTTAAAGAAATTGGGTTAAAAAACTCGTCGTCCAATCATGTTTCAGATATTCCTCATGAACTAACCTGCTTTACAACCGTAGAACTCTACTCTCATAGCAATTCTACTGTACCAACTAGTTGGGTTTATACGGATGTAACGTGTAATAACAGCAGGGTTTAATGGATTGATTATAATGGTATGTTGGTTTATGTTGGCTTTGAAGGTCTGCAAACAAACAAAAATTGAGAATTTTCAATGAAGATATAGACGACTTTCAAAAATGGGGGTCTAGTACATGAGAACGATGCCACAAAGGCCTTGTTACCAGAAAATAAGCATGGCGACAGTTCTATTGCTACCAAAGACGACGTGTTCCTCTTCCTTTTGAAATCATTATTTTCTGTGCATTTTACAGGATATACTTAGACTCATTTGATGCCATAATGATTTTGGAGGCCTTTCTGTCCTCGTTCTCGTGAACAATGAGCCCGCCATTTCAAAAAGTCGTATATAACAGGTACCATTTATAAGCAATATCAAAATACATTTCGTAAAAACCTTTCTTCATTTTAATATTTATAATGAATAAATGACAATAACGTACTTGCGTGACAATAACGTGACAGTGTCGTAATCGTAAATGTATCGTGACTGTCGTGACGATAATGTGACAATAGCTTGAAAATTCTTTGCTAGTGTCGTGTCTTTATCGTGACCGTTTTAACGATGGCATGACAATGCGACAATACCGTGACAGTGTAGTAACATGATTGTGACTGTTGCGACGATATGGGATTATCGTGACAATGTACGTGACCATGCCGTGACCGTGTAACAATACCGTGACAGTGTGAATACTGGCGTGACACTGACCATACCGTGACCATACGATGATAATGTAACAACAATGCGACATGATAAGAAAAGTGTGACAATACCTTGATCTGGCTATTGTACTTGTAGAACGTCCAGTGATATCCATCTTGACTGTACTCCAGTTTGAAATATCGGACAAACTGATTCACGTCTTGACGACCTTGTGTCAAAACCGCCGTCACTTTGGTAAAGTAACGGAAAGCAACCTGGAAATTGTTGTAAAGAGCTTCAGTAATAGAAGTTGACTTAGTACTATTTCTAATTCCCTGTGATTTCTGAATAGACGATAAGAAAATGACTAAAGGAATAAAGCCACACTGTAGCAATGGCATGCAGTGCAGTGAAACTTGTTTGGTCACTCAATCTTCGTAACAGTGACACAAATGAATTTCTGGATCTGAAAACACTCTTCGAACGAACAACCAATAAGAAACGGCATTAAAATAACCTTCACTATTTAGCCAATCACATGTGATTGGCTAAATAATGAGAGTCATTCTAACGCAGCTTCTTATTTGATGTTCGTTCGCGTCAATCTGACGAGAGCGATTGGTTCCAAGTAAATATCCAATGGTAAGCAGAAAGACGTTTAAGTACGCAGACGAACTAAACGAGAGTTTTGCCCGAATGTGACGCAGGCTAGCAATTATAAGCAATCCAAAACAGTGTGTAGAAAAAAGATAAAAGATAAAAGTAAAAGAAAAATGATAGAAAAAATAGGACAAGTTACATACAGCAAAAAAAAAAGCGAAGGGAAAAGCAAAGATGTTCATGTACGTACCTTAAGCCATTGGTAGCCGTTGTTTACTCGGGATACCCATGCCCCAACGTTTAATTTACCGCGTTTCCTCAAGTACAGACGACCAAACTTAGCAGCATGCTGATTGTTGAGCTGTGACGAAGCAGTGATCTGCTTGTCGCGAATGCGTCCTGATCGCATACCAAGATCTGCGTGACACCTTGGATCTATAAGAAAAAGGTAATATCACGTTGAAGCGTGACTAACGTGACCCAGAGCAGCGAAACATTGCGTGACACCAGGTTAGGGGGGTAATAAACCCGATGAAGGGCTAAGGTTCGAAACGGCAGTAAATATTCTCCTTATATGGTACTGGAAAATTCAAAAATCTTTAAATCTCCATTCAACGACAAAGCCTACAACTCGTTTTCTCCCTAGTTCATGCTTGAAAACACAATACGTAAGGCGACGCAACATGACCTTACCATGTAAGCAATAATGCCTTATACAGCTATTTCAAAAAACGTTGAATACTGAATACTGCATTCTGCATACTGAATAGTGCATTAAAAGACCAAAATGTCTTGTAGTTCAGTATGTTTTGGAGATGGCATGGTGAAAATCCTCTATAACAGCTATAACTAGGCAAATAGGTGGCAAAACGATAACGGAAACGATCAACAATGCAATTTGTAAGTCTCTGTAGTTATGAATTATAAAACACGTTGGTTAACTTACATATACAACCATAGACCTCGACTCTCATGGTTGGGTAGCCGTACCATGTTCTTGGGTGGAATCGTAAGGCAAGACATGTAATAAGGCGTCTGAATTGATGGTAGACAACAGTGTGCATATCAGAGTTGCCGTCGAATACCTGGAATTGATAACAAAAAAAAAACTTTACATAACAATAATACTCAAAAGCAGTTAAGGATACGATATTCGGCCCTTATACCGCTCCCTGGGGAACACCACAAAGACCAATTTTAGAAGTGCATGGACAAATGCCCGTTACTGTTTGAACAAATGTTGAACAGAACTAATCTGGTGCAGGAAAAGGTCCCCTCCCTTGCTCGCTTCCTTTAGACTCCAATAGGCAGGCAAGCAATATACTATATATTGTATATCCATTGCATAATTTCAAAGCGTACCTTTAGTCGACGATTTTCCCTGTACATGACAAAACGCATTCCATCACTGGTCGTGGATATACTGTAGGTCCTTACATACTGGTTGGCATTTCTACGTCCCTGTGTCGCAACTCCTCGTACGCGAGCGAATTTCTGGAAGTTGATCTGTAGGTATGGACGAGATGCAGATCTTGGATACCATGAGGTAGGGCTGTTTATTCGACCCTTCCATGGGTCGTATGAGCCGTAACGAGTACGAATCTTTGAAGTCATGTCGCTATCGATGATACGACCGTCTTCGACACCAAGAGGCATGTTACAACGATCTGAGGAAATGGAAATAAAGATAAGTGTTACAAATATAGAAGAGAAGAAATCTAACCACAAGAAGCGTTTCCGGGTACTTGTGAAAAAATACACTAATTTATTTGTGAGTTTTTCTTCTAAGAACTGAGAAATTCATAAGTAAAATACCAATTTGACAGAGAAGCCTTACATATTAGAGTGCTGTTATTGCAACAGTGAACATCTCCTGTTTATGACATTTTGAGAAACACAACCACTACAATCTAAAACAATGATTTTTTTTTTAAAATACGTCATTCTAGCATATTCATCCCTACCATTTTATAATTTTAGTTTAATTGGTTTGTACCCTGGAAACCAGAGGTTTATTTCTATCTTGCTTTTAACGCTTGTAATTCTGGTTGCGATCAGAACCGTCAAAATTAAAAGCGTCAACAGCAAGATAGAAATAAACCTGTGGTTTCCAGGGTATTTGGTTTATTTTAAATGTCAAAAAAAGCTCATGGATCGAGTTCTCTCACGGCAAAATATCCTGCATGCTTTATCAAGCTATCGCTTCACTCAGACCACTTCACTCAGACCACAGCGGTTCTTTCACAAAGTTTGTATAGCGTCATTAGACCATAATACTAAGGGAGCGAAAACAATAAAATTTGATTGCCGGAGGAGAAACGGATCGTATCCACGCGCATAAAAATCAAATCCCATTCTTTGAGCGCCTTGCGCGCGCGTCCTGTTACTAAAAAGGCACCAAACACATCACACAGACTTCGATCCACGAGTTTCGCTCTTTTATTATTTTCGTCTCTTGATAGCCTAGACTCTTATTTTACCTTCAGCACATCCATAGAATTCAACCCTCATTGCGATATGTCTGTACCAGCCATAAGGATGGACACGAATGTAGAACGCTTTGATCCTTGGGAACAGACGGTACTGTTTAACAGTATTTTGGTCCCTGTTACCAACGAAGTACTGCAGAACAAACAATATATATTATTTCAATATGCTTAATTTATAATTTATTTCAATGATAAAACTATAATAAGTTTGCCATTTGCAAGTACCAGAAACAGTATAATCATTAGCAGTTTAGTAATTCCACTCCGTACCACGATCCTATCAAAACCAATGACCATATCATATGACCGGGTCAGATCATTGCCGTATCCGTACCGATAGCGGGCTAGATCCGTGCTGTATCCGTAGCGATATCGGGGGCCAGTTGCATAAAACTTAACGTTGGACGTAACTGTTAAAGTCGGGCGCTCAGCCCGGTTAAAACACTGTTAGCAACCTCTAATGTTAGCAGTTACGTAAGACGTTGCGTTTCATGCAACTGACCCCGGGTTATATCCGTGCTGTGTTCATACCGAGATCGGGTTAGATCCGTGCCGTGTCCGTACCTACAATGGGACAGATGCGTTTCGTGTCCGTACCGTGAAAGTGTCAGATCCGTACCGTATCCATATCGTACACGTATCAGATCCGTATCTTGATGTGTTAGACCCGAGCCCAATCCGTGCCCGTACCTTGTAACGCAACTTTTTTCATTCTGAAACACAATGTGCAAAGGGTTTACCTTTCGTGATGAAGACACCTTGTATTCCACAAAATTAGATTTATCCTGACTGTACGACAGATAATACTTAGTGACCCACTGCGCAGCGTCCTGTCTTCCTTGAGTTGCGATAATAGTAACACGGGTTGGTCGACCAAAGTCTGCCAACAACCACTGATTGTAGTTATTATATTTAGCACACCAAGCACCCATTCTGTGTCCACGTCGCCTAAAATTAAGTCGAGCGTTTTCTGGAGCATGGTTTTTGTCCCAGAACGACGACGCCATGAGTCGTTTACGTGGGATGCGACCATTTTGCATACCAAGTGGCTGGTCACATCTCTTGCCTGTAAAAAGCAAGCATTAAGTTATTTGAAGTAAAAGAATGTCAGATCGAATTCGTTGGCGGTTCTATTGCATCCGTAATCTTGTTTTCCGTATTGAATAAAGCAGCAACAACAAATCAATCGTTTTATTATTTTGTTTTGGGTATAGCACCAACCTCATTTCTTTATTTCTTTATTTAGTTGGGTATTTTTTTCTTTCTTTTTCTCTTCTTTCTACCTTGTTTGGTTTTCATTCATTCATTCATTCATTCATTCATTCATTCATTCATTCATTCATTTCACATCCATTCATTCATGAATTAATTCATTCCCCATTCATCTATCTATTCATTCGTTCTTTCCTTTATCTGATTCATTCATTCTCTCTTTCTTTCTTCCTCCTTTTTTGACAAGAATCAATAAAGGTAAATCGTAGAAAATTTCATAGAAATATCTTTCATAACTGATGGTTATTTACCTACAACACATCCATAATACTCTACTCTCATACAGATGTAAGTACGCCAGGATCGTGGATAGAGACGGAAGTACCGTGCTCGAATTGGCTTAAGGAAGTGATTTGTTACAACCACGTGCGTTTCAAAGTTGGCGGAGAAAACCTACAACACAAAAACGAAAACTGATTTATATCTCGACTGAAGTGAACAGGGCTAATAATATTTGAGGGTCGTATGTTAGAAAACTGTAACAGGTTAATGCGTCTCCCTCCTTAAATAAAGTTATTGTATTTGTTGGCTTTAGCTGAAGACGACCTGACGCCAGGGACGTGACGCAAGAATGCGATGTGAGATGACGAATACTGTATATCATATTCAGTAATTGCGGGATTGGCGTGACAACGTAGCAGGATTGGCGTGAGAAAAGAGTAAGGCCACGTTCAGGACGCCATTTTTTTTTTCTTTTTTCTTTTTGAACATGCGATATCGGAGATGACCTACACCTTGACTAGAATCACAATTATCAAATTACTGAGATCATTTCAAACAAACAAAACATACCTTAACACGGCCTCTTTCACGGTACCAGGTCCATGAGAAGCCATTATTACCATAAGATACAGAGTATGTCTTCACGAAATACTGAGTAGTTGTATGGTATCCCTGTGTTGCAATACGCTTGACTACTGTGGCTGCACCGAAGTCAGTCTGAAGCCACTGACGTTGGTTGCGATACTTCGAACACCACGAAGCTGTGTTCTGATGTAGCCTTGCCTTCCATGGAGCGTAGCTTGTGCTACTGTACGACGAGGCTGTCATCTCCTGGTTGGCAACGCGGCCGTCTTCAACTCCGAGAGGAGAGTTACATTCTACAAGCAAGAAAATAGTTAAAACGACGGACTATAATCCATCACGCTATCAGTCACGCAACCCACAACGCTATCAGTCACGCTATCAATTACGCTATCAGTTACGCTATTCATTACGCTATGCGTCACGTTATCAGTCACGCGCACTATCAGTCATCATATCAGTCACGCCATCCGTCACGCTATCAAAAGCTTTCATCTGCTGAAAGTCAAAATTACCCACAATAACCTGCCTAGACGTCACGCTATTATTACACTATTCGTCACACTATCCATTACGCTATTCGTCACGTTATCAGTCACGCGCGCTATCAGTTGCCATACGGGTCACGCTAACAGTCACGCTACCAAAAGCTTTCATCTTCTAAAAGACAAAATTACTCACAATAACCACCTGCCTATATTAGCCACAAGCTACAGTATTTACAGATTATGTGAATATGTAAATAATATGCCAAAGGAAAAAACTGAAATTGAAATTTGACTTAATAAAGAGAGTACTTACTGACATTACAGCCAAAGAGTTCCAACCTCAAAGAGTTCATACTACGTCTTCCCATTGGTCGAATACGAATGTATCGTGCATTAATTGGTGGATGGAATGCATTGGTACGAACACCTCGGTTGTCACGGTTGGCTTGAATCATCTACGGGGGAATTGTAGCCATAATTACAAACTAGCAATTCAATTTTCTTGGAATATATAGAAATATATTTGATATAATTTAATGTTGACTCTGAAGGAAGCCCCAGTCTGTCTATGACATGGTATATCTATGAATATGGTAAAGACTATGGAATCTATCAACACAGGTAGCCCAGTAATTCAGGCACAGGAAACTAGTTTGTATTGACCTACCTGGAAGGCTCCTTGCCAATGTCTTAATATAGCAAAATGAATGTTGTCCATACTGTAGTAAACGTAGAACTGCGTAACATAGTAAAATTTATCCCACTGTCCTTGTGTGTTGATACCAATAATGGTTTTTGGCCGTCCAAGATCGACTGTCAGCCACTCGTTATTACCATTGCGTTTAGCAACCCAACTGCCTAGGTAACCTCGCGTATGCCTGTGTAACCTGGCTAGGAAGGCGTTACCACCTTTACGGAAGGAAGAGGCCTTGAATTGATGATTCTTGATGGCGCCGCTTTGAATTCCAACGGGTGAATTACAGTAGTTTTCACCTGTAGAGAAATTAGAATTAAGAATCTAAATTGAGAACAATTGATGAAAAGAAAGGGTTGGGCCACCTTAATGTTGCTTGTCGGGGAAACATGGAAAACTAGTAAGATAACATAGTTGATTTCAGGAATAATTCTAGCCTCCTTCGCTTTTTCGCTGCTGGGCCTCCTGTGTTAAAGACACGTAGTGGCCTGGACGCCAGGCGAGAAAGTCTTTTTTCTTCTCAAAATTTCGCACAGGAAGCCCAAAAGGTTGCCTGCGGAGAAGGCTAGAATAATTCATATCATTTGTTGTCATATCTTAGCGTTGGCTGGAGGATGTAAGCCATCAAAATCAAATACGCTTGGTCACTGACTGACGAACATGATCTGAGTCGCTAGTGCTCTGCAGTCGGTTTCGACAAAATAAAAACAACCACAGACAACAAGGGACTCAGGCGCACAAGGAACACAGATGATATTTTAACATGCACAAGGACATGAATTATTCTTAACGTCATTTCCGATATATCACGTGACGGCATCATATACAAACACGTGACGGCACCATGTTGGATGACAGCCAGAACAAACAATATCCATTTGTCTTAAGTGTGACGTAAAATGATTTCATTGTTCCTCCAATCCAATATGGCCGCTTCGACTTGTCTGTGCAAAGCCATGTAAAATATATATTTTTTACCTCCATATCGACATCCATAAAGTTCCCATCGTAGACCAATGCCTCTATACCAACTGGCTGGATGGATACGAACGAATCGTCCTTTGAAAGGTGGATTGAACTTGTGTGCAACTACGTGATAGTTGTCGTAATTGCCGCTGAAAACCTAAGGGGTTTCAATGGACTTAGATGTCAACGTTTTACCATAAGGACGTATTACAAGATGAAAGTCTGAACATTTCGTTGTACATTGAAATCAGACTTAAGGCCCGGACAACATTTCCCGAAACATTTGCTGAAACACCGCGCGCAATACGGTTGCACCGTGCGTCCACTACTGAAACATCTCGTGCAAAGTTGCGCGCAACAGTTCTGGACAGTTGCAGAAGTAGAACTCGATCCTACTTCTGCGGCTTTTGCGCGCGACGTTTCGCGAAACACTGGAATGGGTGGACACATGCTGCAACATTGTGTTGCGCGCGATGTTTCAGCAAATGTTTCAAGAAGTGTTGCACCGTGTGTCCGGGCCTTTAAGGTATTACTTTGTTTCTTCAATGTATTTGAGGAATTACAACAATGTATGTCCCGAGCTTTCGGGTCACCGACCCGTCTTCAGGGAAAGTGAAAAAGAATTGTAAACAGTCCCCTGAAGATGGGTCAGTGGCCCGAAAGCTCGGGATATACAGTTGTAATTCCTCGTTTGTTGTCTCGCTGATCAGAATACCGAAATAATTTCTCAATTTAGAATTTTATTGATAAAGATTAATAGTTGTTAATAATAATCCACTGAAATTTCTAAACTGAAAATGTAATCAAGAAAGCTAACAAGACACCCTGGTTACGCACGATATGGGTCAAGTTTCCGAACTTTTTAATGAATTTTGAGACTAATTCCTCGACGGCGCATGCGTGGAGGTAAGGACAGGGCTTTCGTCATCTTTCCTTCACAAAACGCAAAAAGGCTGCTACAGCGCATGCTCTTTTTCCGTCACAAAATGACAAAAAAGGTTGCTACAACGCATGCTCATAATCGTTACTTGGCAACAGGGCAATATAATGATGACGTTCACATGTGACATTGTAAAATGTTATTTTTGAAATGAAAAAAGTATTTGTAAAAACTACGTACCTTTTCTCTTCCATAGGCCTTGTATCGTCTAAATGCCCTTCCGTCCTTGCTGTAGGAGATGGTATATCGTGTAACCCAGTAGCTATGTCCACGTAAATCTTGAGTTGCAACGCCTGTAACGTATGTTAATTTATCAAGATCGACTTGGAGCCACTGTCGGGTGTTGAAAGTCTTGGGACGCCAGCCATAGTACGCAGTGGCGTACTTATAGTTCTTGAGTCGTGATCGGCTGGGTTGTGTGTTGGTGACGTCATAGAAGCTTGATGCTCTAAAATTCTCAGCTGGGATACGTCTGTCCTGGATACCGAGAGGCATGTAACACTTGCCTGTAACACAAGAAATATTCAGTTTAACACTGCTGCTTCCATTGATGTTCAAAGCTTGTGGTACTCACAGCAGCTTCATCTAGTGGCTTACGTAGACGTTCTTAGTGAAATCACGCAACGCTCTATGACACTCTGTCACGCAACACTCCGTGACACTCTATCACGCAACAGTTCGTGACACCCCACCACGCAATACTCCGTGACACTTCATCACGCAACGCTCCGTGACATGTCACGCAACGCTCCGTGACGACACTAAGAACAGCTACGGAGACTACCTTCAAACGTGCCTCAACTACCTCTTCCGTTAAAACTAGACAATAATATTCAAATGCTACTGTAGGCTATGCGCTAGCCAATTAGAGTCTTTGTTTTTTTCAAAATCTTAAATAATATATAATATAATTATAGTATTTATATTATACCACTTACTTGTTCGACATCCATAGAATTCAACTCTCATGGCAATACGTGAACGCCAGCTGCGTGGATTCACGCGAATAAATCGACAACGAATAGTGGGGCTGAACACGTAAGTCCTGATTGAGTTGCGATCAACATTGGCTTTGTAATTCTGTTAAATACAATTCAAAACTCATTTACTTTTGGTTGTTGATGATCATATTACCTCATCCGCTTTAGCTCGATAACTCTCTCTAAGAGCCCGTTCAGATAAATGTGCGATAAACCCGGGCAGTAAATGCAAAGTGTTATTCCAAACTACAGGGTAGTAACGAGGTATATGGGATCAGGGATCAGCATTATTTTTGGGCTCAGGGATCACATCAGCGTTATTTTCTGGGCTCAGGGATCAGATTATTAGCCTTGGGATCGGGATCACTGTCTTTGGAATCGGGATCTCAAACGTTTTTCAGGGATCACTTTTTTAAGACGGGATCAGGGATCAAAATTGCCCTTATTTTGGGGATCAAGGATCAGATTTTAAGCCCTGGGATCGGGATCACTGCAAAAACTATATACCTCGTTACTACCCTGAAACTAGTACCAATTTTTCAATTATCTCTCTAGGACTCTCGCTTCTCTCTATAATTATTATAGGTCATTATAGCCATTATCGGTTTATAATGACGACTAGTTGTGAGAAAATATATTCGGTATTGACGGAGTCGCGCAGTGATTGTGATTTTGAAGAAAGCCACTTCAATGCAGTCCTCAATGTTTGGGCCAATCAAAAATGCTGATTTCGAGACGACATTATCGCAAAATAACGCCATCTATCTGTAGTTCAAAATGATAGGAGAATCGCAATACTTGATTATATACAGTACAATTACCCACCCTAACTGCTCCACTTGTCCATCTCATTGCATTAAAGCGCACACCATCCATACTGTGATACAAGTAGTAATACGTAACCCACTCATCCGCATCATATCGTCCTTGAATCTTCATCATAGAAATTTTACTTGGTCCACCAAAATCAACCTGCAACCACTGCTCGTTGTTGTTGTGGAAAGGAGACCATGCACCGCTGCGTCCTCTGGTATTTCTTTGGTGAAGTCTACCAAGGTATGGAGCATAAGCAGCGCTACGACTTGAGGAGGCTGAAATTTGGCTGTTACGTAGACGGCGAACCATGGGTTTGTTGCAGAGAGGAGCTACAGGAAACAGAAATAATTTGTTAGAGGTAATGGCTATTATAGTTTGTTATAATAGGTGGGTGGTTGTATAATAGCTAACATTCCAATTTCAAGGCTATATCATTTTGGAGGCTTTCATTTATTAGCGCATGGGGAAGCGGCAAAATTATGTGTTTGTTGGGGGGGGGGGCGTATTTTGGCAATCTAGATAGGGGGTACATTATCAGATATTGTGGGAAAGGGTGTTTGAAACTCCAATATAGGAAATGTGTAGGGAGATTATGAATGTTTTGCCTACCGTGGAGGATGGGGGGGGGGGGGGGGAGTTTGGTACTATACAGTTTACGTAAAACACTCCAAAAAAAACAATAGAAAGCCCCCTTAGGCATTAAATTTTGAAGATTGATATGTTCCCAATTAGAAACATCAAGAGTAATATCTTAGGCCACATCGTTTGTAAAGCCGAAGAAAAAATTTGTTTTGCAGGACATTTTCATCTTCTAGGATCCTGGAGGTACTTCAAAATATATGTGCGGATGTGTATTTCTGCAAAACGGGCTAGAATTTGGATCTTCCGTAATAAAAGGTATAAATTTGTAACAAAAATCACTGTTTTCTATGGAACGAGGTCATATTTTACGTTAATTTTGACTCTGGGTTGATAAGAGAGAATGATGTATCGATTTATCTTGGAGCAGGATACCTAATTTGCATTTCTTCTTATAAAATGGTCGCAAGTTTAGCGTCATTTTGTCTGGAACAGGTCCAGGGTCACAGAGACTCAGCAAAACACCCCTGTAGTAACGAAGAATCCTTCCCTCCTATCCCTGGCATATGGGAGTAGCAAATGCCTGATTTCGAAAAAAAAATTAAGTTATATGAAGCAACTCACAGTCTACACTAGACTTACCAAGTCTGCAACCATACAGTTCGACTCTCAATGCAATGAAACCATACCAAGTTTGTGGGTGAATGCGTACATATCGTGCTTTGGGAGGTCTGTATAACGTCCTTGTAACAACCATGTAGCGATCCATGTTGCCATTGAAAACCTAATAACAACAACACATGGTGTGATTTTGTGCTATGTTAGATTCGCTTTATGATAAGTGGTTGTGTTACTTGCAATAATCATCGAGTTAGGGCCGTATGTTAGATAACTGTAAAGGCGCTGTTACACTGTGCAATTTTCTCAGCAACTTGTCTCGCAACGGCGTTGCGAAACAAGTTGCTGGAGGATTGCACAGTGTAACAGGAGTTGTCTCGCAATCTTTTTTTGTTTTTGCGCGTAGCGTTGCACGAAGTAGAACTCAGGTCTACTTTTCGCAACGCATTGCAGCAACTTGCAATGCCATTGCACAGTGTATCACCCCTCCAGCAACTTTCCTCGCAATTTTTGAGGCACGTTTTCTACGAGCGCATGCGCAATTTCTCATTTTGCTCTGAGTAGCTCCGGGTACGAGTAAAATATTGCAAGTTGCTGGGGAAAATTGCACAGTGTAACAGTGCCATAATTTTCTCAGCAACTTGTTTCGCAACGTCGTTGCGAGACAGGTTGCTGAGAAAATTGCACAGTGTAAAAGCGCCTTAATGGGTTACTGCGCTTCTCTCTTTAAATATAGTTTGTATTTGTATTGTATTTGTATTTTAATTGTATTGTATTGTATTGTATTGTAGTTTAAGGGACTGTCAGATGACATATAGGTCATGCATTAATTTTTGTAGATGAGGGTGCTGATTTTGAAAATCGAACTTAGATTTAAAATGATGGACGATAAAGTCCATAAATGAAAAATCACATTTTCAACTGAAATGAATTGGGTTTCCTGTGATGACGTCATGTTCTGGTACTTGTTTTTGGCCATTAGATATTTCTTTATGATTCGTGAAAGAAAGCTTTCTATCAATTGAACAAATATTTTAATCACGAAATGTTGTCAAAACAACTTAGTTCTTGCCAAAATCTGAAGAAACGTGCAGATAAACAACAGGGCACCACCACAGGCAACCCAATGCGTTTTAGTAGAAAACATGACTTTTATTTTATCGGCTGTAGTATTTATTCTTCATGAATTTACGTTTTCTACGTGAAATAAGTTTTAATGCACTTGCCATCTGATAGTCCCTTTAAATACCATGGTTAGGATTGCGTTACACGCGCGTAACAATAATAGCGGTACATGTCATGTGACAGCGTTACATTTGTTTTATATCTAGTGACTGCGTTTCAAGTAATGATAATTTCGTTATGCGTGACTTTTTGCGTTACATGTAATGGTAATAACGTTACCGGCATTTATTTCATATTTAGTGACTGCGTTACATGAGATGATTATTGCATCATATGTGATGATTACTATAACGTTACTTTTGATGTTGATTGTGTTACTCGCGATGATTATTGCGTTACATGTGATAATTGTTATTGCGTTATATCTGATGATTATGATTGCGTGACATCCTTACCCTAACGCGCTTTCCCTCTCTGTAAGGATAGAACTTGTACCCGTTAAGACTAAGAGCCACGGTATAGGTCTTGACATACTGATTGGCATCATAACGACCTTGTGTGGCGATTCTCTTGATTCGAGCATAGGAACCCAAATCAATTTGCATCCATTGTTTGCGGTCACTTTTCTTGGGAAGCCAGCCACTATAGTATCGGCCACGGTTACTGAATAAGATAACGAAAAATGCAGTCAAACTTCATAAAAAGAGAAAGAAAAAGAAGGTTTGATCAGTTACTTACAAGGCGTGCAGTCTTGCGCTCCAAGGTCCACGATAGGATCCATGGATGGAAGAAGCTGTAAACATTTCATGACGAATGCGGCCATCTTGGACTCCAAGAGGAGCATCGCAAACATCTGTAAAAGATATCGATGTCAGAACAAAGAAGCGGAAAAGATGGCCAAACTTAAAGAGACTTCCAAAGGGGAAGTGAAGGAATCTGAGATTGTCTTACCAGTTTTGCATCCATAAACCTCAATACGCATACAGACGTATCCATACCAAGAACGAGGGTTGATTCGAATATACCGACCAATGATTGGTGGGCTTAGTTTGTTCGTTTTCAAGCCCCGGTTGTTGTAATTGGCATAGAAAGTCTAGAAAAAATGTAGAATAACAGAGTAAATCAACGATAATAGATTGAAAGAATTCAGTCAACAAGTGGTCCAAATAGACCCTTATCACGCTATCGTGACATTATAAAATATTTGATTTATTGGAAAAAGGAATTCAGTATCAAATTCATCACATCGATATTAGTAAAGTTGCAGAGTTTCGTAAAGATTGTTCTTAAACTGATGAAGTTATGAATTTTTTAAGCTAAATATTCTTGTGGAATTTTTGTAAAGAAATGTATGTGTTTAGCATGATAACGAGGCTCGCTATGCATGCGATGCCCGTCCACCATACATTTCTTTGTAAAAATACTAAGTTTTAAAAATTCATATCTTTGTCAGTTTAAGAGCAATCTCCCCGAAACTTTGCAAATTAACAAATATCGATAAGACAAATTTGATAGTGAATTCCTTTTTCCGATAAATTAAATTATTCATAATGTCATGCCAGCGTGATAAGGGTCTATATGAAGCCCTGAGGAACACCACAAGACTCATACGATATTGTTAAATGTAGCTGATAATATCCTGTCAATGAGAGGTGGAGCAGAACACCATGGTTCTTTTGGAGCCCCAAAAACTTTGTAAGTTAAGCCTCATGTCATCGAAAGCATTCGCAAAAAATTAACTTTTGGTTGTTTTCATCAAAGTAGTGTTGATTACCATCAGTTTGTTTTATTTTTCTTTATCTACTAGTTATGACCTTGGTTTTCTGAAAATCTATTTTTACGATAAGTTCCATATAATTATTTACCTTGTACGCATTTCTGTGGCTATATGTAGCCCAATGGTATCCATTCTGACTGAACAATACGTAGTATTGCCTGACGAACCAATTCTTATCTTGACGACCCTGAATACCGATCATTGTAACCTTCATAACGCGAGTAAGGTCGATTTGGAAGTACTGTCGGTTATTTCTGTCACGGGGGTTCGCACACCAAGATCCTAGCCTAGAACCGTGTTTTTGGATATGAAGACGTCCACGGCTGGATGCAAGGGCATTGGTCCAAACGGACGAAGCTGAGATTCTGTTGTTTCTTATACGTCCGTTTTGCATGCCCAATGCTTTGTTACATTGAACTGTTGGAAAAAAGAAACCCTTTTATTGAGAATGTGTTCTCACAGAAGAAAAGACGAAGAGTGAAGAATAACCCAAGAAGGCATTGAGGGGAAAATAAATCTTTGCCTTTTTGCCTTTTTTAATTTTTCTTCCTTTCTTCCATGTCGCATTTCTTCATCTCTTATCTCACGCGCAATTCTGAGCATTGTTTTCACTGCTACCCTCGCCTTTCTTCCCTCCATCAATTTCTCTTCTAGTCCGATAATCCCGTTACTTACTTGTACATCCATAGTACTCTACACGGATATCAGGCCATCCATTCCAAGTGTAGGGATACAAACGAACCATAGCGGCCTTGAATGGTTTAAAGAAATGCTGTACAATCTTGTAGCGGTCGCTGTTTGCAGAGAAGATCTACGAGTATAGAAGACACATAAGAACCTACTACAGAATAACATGCGCGCAAGAGAAGAAATCTACCGAGCATTGAGCATAGGCTACGTATTCCTGTTTTAGAAAGCAGGCAAATAAATCTTCGGCCCGGTGGGATTCCAACACACAATCCCTGGATTTATACTCAAATGTTTTCCTAAATGAACTTCAAAGTCAACCGACTTTAAGAATAAAGCACTCCATAACACACCTTGACATTTCGTCCAACTCTATACCATCTGAATCCAATACCATCATGACTGTAGCTCAGCCTGTAGCTCTTCACCCAGTAGTTATATCTACGGGATCCCTGTGTAGCGATACCTTTTATGGTATTGATATCTCCCATGTCTACTTGCAGCCATTGATTTCTATTCCTGTGACGTGGACGCCATCCATAATCGTAGTTAAGTCGACCATATCGTGGTGAAAGATGATTAGCGTAATATGAAGATGCAGAGAACTGACCCTCTGTGATTCGTCCATCTTCCAGACCAATTGGCATAGCACAACGATCTAAATATACATTGGTAGATATACATCATTTCGTCAATCAATTTGGTCTACAGCATAGACGACTTTTTAAAAATGGCAGCCTAGTAGTGAGAACGAGGCCACAAAGGCCTTGTTACCAGAAAATAAGCGTGGCGATACTTCTATTGCTATCAGTGACAATGTGTTCCTCTCCCTTTTGAAATACCTTTTTTCTGTGCATTTTACAGGATGTACTTAGACTCATTTGATGCCATGATATTTTAGAGGCCTTTCTGGCCTCGTTCTCGTGAACAATGGGCCCGCCATTTTTTTAAATGCTAGACTCTTTATGCTCTTCCTAGAGCAGCTTTCGTAAGACTACGAAAACGGCAGGAATTTCGATTGTTTAATTCACATCATGGTACAAACATGGTCACGGAACTGCACGATCCATTTCCTACTCAAACGAAACTGGTCTATAAGATAAAGATAACAGGACTCACCTTCGGTACAACCAAAGAGTTCTAATCTCATAGCAATGTGACTACGCCATGTGTATGGCAGAATGCGGATGACTCTTCCTCGAATGTGTGGGAAGAAACGATGGCAGGAAACATCATTTCTGTTTCTATTGGCAATGAAGTACTGTAAAAAGGCACACAGTTTTAATTACAATTTTATTTAACACATGAAAAAGATAATACGTACAGGGATCCCACTCTCCTGGGAAAAAACAAAATTCCCTGACTTTTCACTGACCAAATCTCATTTTTCACTGATTTTTTACTGAACACAAATTAAGAACAATTTCTATTCCACCCATATCAGTCTACGAAATTAAGTGGTTAAGGTTTGTGGAATTCCACAGCCAAGCTTCCAAAAGGGTTGTTTGACCTTTCAAACACAAAGTTCCCTGACTTTTCAACGACAATTCTCTGACCTTGAAAAATGTTAGGAATTCCCCGACTTTTCAAGGTCAGTGGGAATCTACTATGAACTCTCAGACGGACATCAAGATCTCGATCAAAACCACATCTTGATGAGTGCCATATGGGTATAGTTTCAAGCAGGCAAGCCTAACGCTAACGCATGCCGAGGATCCGAATACAGTGTCTTGGAGAACATCTCAGTTTATTTTAGATCCTTATTGTCTTGAAAATGTAAACGTTGACATATCAATTTAGAAATAATTCTTAACAGAAGGGTCCGAATGTAGATTCATGAGGAACGCCACAAGTTGTTACATCGTGGGTACCACAGTTCTTAAGACACTTGGAAATTATTTCCCAACATATCAATTTGGAGTGTTTTCCTACGAGGGGTCCGAAAATAGACTCCTAAGAAACACCGCAAGTCCCTACCTTGTGGCTATAGCCTTCTTGGTAAATACCGAAGTTAGCACCATCAGTACTGTATGCTACTCTATATTTTGTCACCCATTGGTCGGCATCCTCTCTACCTTGGGTACATATCTTACTAATACGTGTCGCCTTCAAGAAATCAACCTGGAACCACTGGTTGCGGTCGTTATATTTTGCGCACCAGGCCCCAACTCTTGCTCCGCGACGTTTGTAGTACAAGCGACCATTTCCTGGTCCGTGGTTTCGGTCCCAGCTGGAGGTAGCGCTGAGTTGATAGTTGCGAAGTTTTCCGTTCTGTAGACCTAATGGGGCCTTGCAGCCCTTTCCTAAAAGAAAAATCATCAAAGCTTAAGGGTGGATGAAAAGCATATTGAAATCTACGATATACACATATAAAATAATTGGGATAGTACGCGCGCTCTGGTTGGCCAAAAACCGTGTTTGATGGGAGTATCAAACACACTCACGTCACTTTTTTCGAATTTTTCGTAAATTTGTGCGCTTGTTATTTTATAAAAGTAAAAAAACTTTCTTTCTTTCCGTGTTTGATAGCCTGATCAAAACACTTGTGATGTTGGGAGAGCACTTGAGAGCTCGCCTACGGCTCGTGCTTCCACTACGCTCTGTCGTGTTCTCCCAATATCACGCGTGTTTTGATCAGGCTATCAAACACGGAAAACAGTTTTTTTTAATTTCTTAATTAATTTCATATATCTGGATAAAACCTGCTCATACATAAACTTCCCAAACTTTAGAACCTTTTGGTGGAACGGATAAAAATTCTAACCAAGAATTTCACCTTTAATGCTTCTATTTTAAATTTTCTCTTGCTCAGTCTTGTCTCGATTGAATGTAAAATATTCTTTAGTATTCCAGAGACAGCCCGTGAAAAAATAAACGAAAAGGGTAAATAGGGTGAATGCCTAATATTTGTTATATCTTAAGCGCAATCGAAGCTAAAACTGAGCAACCGAGAATTCGACATGAAATTATTGAGTCATAGTGTTCGAATAAACAAACAAATAGATAAATAAAAAACAAGCCAACAAACAAACAAACAAACAAACAAACAAATTAATTAATTAATTAATTAATTATATCCATTTTGCAATCACTGGTGATTTCTGCAATCTGATTGGTTAAAAAGTGTGCGATTAATTCCTAAATTGCATCCTTTTGCTTCATTAATCGCATCTTTTTTTTCCAACCAATCACAAAACAGTGTCTTTTATTATTTTTATTAATGGATATAATTAAGTGGTAATTAAACTTCGTGTCGTGCAATTTTGGGCCAGAAATCATACTCGTGATTATCAAACTGCACTCCCGCTACGCGGTCGTGCAGTTTTGTAATCACTCGTATGATTTCGGCCCAAATTGCACTCCACTCAGTTTAATTACCATTATTAATTAATTAAATGTCTTTTAATTGACACTCCCACAAAGGGGATTTTCAGTGACAATCACTCCATATTCACTACCACTACATTCGATATACTTTGCATATACTACCCATTTCACGTTCATTTTTGCTGGAGGAGGAAAAATTGGAGAACCCAGAGAAAAACACTTATGGCAAGGGAGAGAACAACACATCAAACAAACTTAGTTCACATATGGCCCGAGGGGAAATTGAACCTAAGATCTGAGAATTGAAAGGCGAACGGTGAACCGCTAAGCCACCCTTACCACCCTAGGGGTTGACGTAGTGCTTCATTGCCTATTTACGTTACTGAGTTACGTTACGTTATTGCCCTAAAGGGTGACGTAGTGCTTCACCGCCTATTTACGTTACTGAGTTACGTTACGTTATTACCCTGGGGGTGATGTAGTGCTTCACCACCTATTTACGTTACTGAGTTACGTTTACGTTATTACCCTAGGGGGTGACGTAGTGCTTCACTGCCTATTTACGTCACTGAGTTGCGTTACGTTACCTACCTACAACACAACCATAGAACTCCACTCTCAAAGAAATCCATGATCTCCACGTGACGGGGTAGATACGGAAGTAGCGACCATAAAGAGTTTTCAAGAACTTGTTGATGACCTCAGTGTAACGATTGTAGTTACCTTTGAAGATCTACAACGAATAGACTAATTTAAAACGTATATGCGTTCAAAGAATATTTGATCACGCTTCGTACGTAACAGAGAATTTTAATCTTTAAGAACGTTTGATCAAGTCCAAATACAAATTTGTTTAAATTCTAAGAGTATTACTGGTGCAAGTATGGAATACTTCACCAAGTTTATCAAACGTTCCAAGAACATTTGATCATGTTTGTTTCATGCATAAAGAACGTTTGATCTTACCTTGCGACGCCTGTTTTCCTTATAAGTTATATAAGTTGATCTATCTTTACTATATGTCACGTAGTAGCTCTTAACCCAGTAGTGCGTATTACTACGACCTTGCGTACCGACACGGTTGACTCTAGCCTTAGCACTGAAGTCTACCTCAAGCCACTGGCCAGCGCGGTTGTGCTTGGGAGTCCAGCCGTAGGTTAGGTGGAGACGCGCACGTCTAGGGGCGTAGGTCGCGCTTTGGTAGGACGAGGCTGTCATGGATTGGTCAGCAACTCGCTTGTCTTGGACACCCATGGGTGTGTCACAGCGGTCTAAAGATTTAATAAAATGTATTGTAGATAAGAGGTTGAACGAACACAAACAACCTAACTGACAAGGAAAAGATATATTTGAGGAACAAACGGTCAGAATTGTAACGAAATAACGATAATCACGATTTCTCCATCGTTCCCTGCAACCTCGTCTTATATTGCTTTGAGCGTGATCATTCAAGCAAAATATCGAACGTTAGCCATTGATAACGATAATAATGATGCAACGACGACATCAGCGACGACGATGATGGTGATGAGAATGAAGATGATACCGATGATGACCAGGATGGCGTTAGTGGTGATACTGATACTGATAATGAATGAAGACGATGGCAACGCCCGTACTACAATTGATGATGATGATGATGATGATTATAAATTACCCAACTACATTTATAATGACAATAATAATAACAATTAAAAATTTATAGGAAAAAATGCTAAAGATCAATCGGTATAAGCATAGGAAAAAGTAATGTATAATTATGATAATGATGACGATGATACTGATGATAATGATGTTGATGATAATCAAATCACTTACTCCATGGATAACCGTAAAGCTCGAATCTCAAGGCCACACGTGAATACCAACTGGTTGGATAAAGTCTGAAGTACCGACATAAGATAACAGGTTTGAAGAACAGTGACTGGACACCTTTGTAGTCGTAGTTACTAGGGAAATTCTACAACCGAAAATATAAAAATGTAAGTCAGACAGGCAGGCAGGCAGGCAGTTAGTCTGTCTGGATTTCTCTCTACAAAAAAGAAAAAGAAACCTCTGCAAGCATCTGTTAGATGTTGTCGAGCATGCGCGATGGTACAGGAAACCACATCACAATCAAACGTCACTTCCTGATGTATAGCGCGAATCTTCTTCATCAGCTGCCTCGCAAACAGCCAGCAGCCAGTAAAGCTGATATTGATAGGTTTCAAAACCGGCTTTGTTTTTTACGTCAATAGTTCTACTACAACGAATATGTTTCACCTTATAACTATCAAGCCATTGTCGCTGTCCTTGGAAGTGTTCTTTATCCTGACTGTATCGTACACGGAAGTACCTAACAAAGGAGTTACGGTTCTCTTGGCCCTGCATGTAGATACCCTCGACCCTCATTGTTCTTCTGAAGTCGACCATAATCCAAGACTTGGAGGAGACTCGTGGAGTCCACGCAGGTTGTAGCCCACGAGAATAGGTCTTGAGAAGTCTTGCAAGATATGGTGCATAGTTGTTATTTAGCTTACTGGAGGCTGTTATCTGGCTGTTCTTGATGCGACCGGATGTAAGTCCAAGTGCATAAGGATAGCGCTCTGTTTGATAGATAAGTTGAAACTTCTTCAGAATTATGTGAAGTGTTACACGCATCACCAAAATAAAAGGCTTACCTTATTCGTACTAATTTTCGCGAGGCTTTAATTTCGCGATTTTCGCGATTTGTAAAAAATCGCGAAATTAAAGACTCGCGAAAAAAAAGGATACGCGAAAATTAAACACGCGAAATTTAATACACTTCTATAATAGCTTTAATCGATGATTAACTGGGTTTATAGCTACATGTCATCAGTCTATTTATCTTCTACTTCAGCACTTTCTTCATCCGAATCACTCATTTCTTCTTCTTGTAAATATAGCTTTTATTATAAACGCTATTTCTATTACCTAATTGCAAATCATGATTGTAAATCAATCGTTATTTACGTGATCATTCAATAAAAAAACGGTTTTCTAAGTCTGTCTTTTGTCAATTTTCGCGAAATTAAATGCCCTAAATTTATCATTTTTTGCAAAATCGCGAAAATTTATGCTCGCGAAATATTCCTGTTCCAAATTCGCGAAATTAAGTGCCCGCGAAAATTAGTACGAATAAGGTATATTAGTAGGACCCCGATATACGGCCACTACGTTAATACAGACAGTTATTTTTCACCAATAAGTTGCCGTATTAACGGGGTTTCACTGTAGCCGTTGGATGGAAGGGGGATATCATTTGTAAGGCTTAAGATGATACAATTAAAGGGCCGCTTGGATGAAAATCGGTGAAAATCTGATTGAGAACTGATTATATATGAAGATTAATATAGTTGAATATATAGCTAATCTCCGACAAGATTCTACATTTTAAGCTCATTAACACGGAGAAATTTTGGTTTAAAACCTAAAAGAACAATAGGGTTGAGTAATCGACGTCATAATGACATCATTTGCTCACAATTTAAATGCTAAAAACTTCTCTTTCGGTTGTGAAGAAAATGTTGCTTCATGGTGATTATTGGTGTCGTATACATAGGTTTCACTGAGTTTCTAGTCATTTTCAATTTTCATTGATTTTGATCCAAGTGCTCCTTTAAACCCTTTCAAGCGACCAACCTCTGGGAATTGATAGAGGTTGGTCGCCTACTGATATAGTTTGGTCATCTAATACGGGTATAAAACAATTAGTAGCCATGGGAACTGTCCGGTTAATTGGGGGAGTCGGTTTAATAGAGAGCTTGTGACCTCATAGAGGTCTTGTAGATGAACGCTGAATTAGCAGTCGAAACGTCGCTTTTTTTCAAATAACACTTATTATAACTCATCCACGACAAATAATATACACCTATTTAAAAACCGTTGTCACGGTTCAAAGCAACAAGCGTCAAGGCCAGCCCGAAATGAATGCTGATTTTGTGCTGCTAATAATCGATAATGTATTTAAAAAAGACTTATCAAAATATTTGAGTGCGGTATACTAACAAGGACTTGAAAATGTTCACATTTTGTAATTAGTTCAATAGAAACGAGTCTGATTTGAATACATTACAAACAAAACCAGTATTCATTTCGGTCTTGGCTTGACGCTTGTTGCTCTGAACCTCGACAACGTGTTTTGAAATATGTGTATTTCATTCTAATGCGAGGGAAGAGGCCAAACTTCAATACTGCGTAAAGTACAAAACGGTGTCTGCAGACCTGTGTAAAGCATAAAATCATCGCATCGTGTCTTACCGTGTCTTCGTTTACCATACAACTCAACTCTCATGCCAATATAACCATACCATGTTCGTGGATGGATACGAAGGAACCTACAATTAATATTGGGCTCAATCCTTCTAAGAACGGTATTGTATCGGTCCCAGTTACCACGGAACGTCTAGACAAAAATAATAATATCAAAATCATTTATCATCGTGTTATTCAGCGTGAATATCAATTGAGAAAGTATTATCATTGATATCGTGATAGCTATCATTATCGTCATCATCATCATAAGCATCATCCGGCATCACTATCATCAACCATCATCGTCTTCATCACATGCCTTTAATAGCCTCAGTTATTGCTGTTTTATCGTTGTACATAAGTACAGTGTCATTACAATCACCATAAAAATTACCATCATTTTCTGTGTTCCACATCATCATTTTGACCAATGTCAATTAGGTTTCATCATGTTTATCATCATCATATTTATAAACCACTTGTGCCATAACAATCACAATCACGTCATCATCATCATCAACATCATCTTTATCATTATCATCATCATCATCACCATTATTATCATCATTATCATCATCATCATCATCACCATCATCATCATCATCATCATCAAGACAATCAGCACAAAATCCCTATAGCTTACCCTTGGTCGTCCAAACAACGTATACCACTTAAATCCAGTATCCTTGTAACTGTAAGAGATCATGTACGATCGAACCCAGTAGTTCGAGTGCATACGACCTTGTGTAGCTATACCAGTAACAACAGCTGGTTGACCAATGTCTATTTCAAGGAATTGTCTGTGGTTCCTGTGAGGGGTGTACCACCCACCGACAAAGCCACTACGTGGAAAGTCATTCAATCGTGCGCGGTCACCATTGGAGTTATAATAACTATCGTGATTTCCACTGCGCAGGGCACCAGATGGAATACGGTAGTTCTCCATACCAAGTGGCATGTATTTAGCAGCTGGTAATGAAAAATAAATGGATATGGATTTTATATATGAAACGCAAATGCTACTAAGAGGGTGTTAATTTATTAGTGCATGGGGGGTAAGCAAAATTAGGTGTGTGGGGGAGGGAGGTTATTGCATTTTGTAAGAAAGGTTGTTTGAAACTTCAAAGAATAATAGGAGAAATATTGGGGGGGGGGGGGGGGATATTTTGAAAATTGAAGATAAAAGTGATTATTTGGGAAATACTCCAAGAAATTTTGCCGTACTTATAAATTGTGTAAAAGGGGGCCAGCTGGGTCGGTAAAAGATTCTTGTTTCAGAACCCATTTGTTGTTTTTGACAAGACCTCACATTTTAAGTCTCCTTTCTACCCACGGTATAGTACATTCGCTTACCAATATAACAACCATAGAATTCTACCCTCATAGCAATGTGACTATACCAGGTGTATGGAATAACACGAATAAAACGTGCTCTAATATGAGGGAAGAATTTGTTGGTCTTGATTGAGTTGCTATCTCTGTTGGCATAGAAGTACTGAAAAAAGACAAGGGAAAAATTACGTTTGGAGGCCAATGATTCATTCAAAATATATTTATTCTTGATAATTTATTTGGTTGTCTCTAGCTTTGTTTTTTGCGTGCAAACGTTTTTGTCACACTGAAGAAGGTCCGCGTTTAGGCCGAAACGTCTGTCAACCTTTCATCAAAAAAACGAAGCTAGAGACAACCAAATAAATTATCATGAATAATCCTAGCTGCAAATTCAAAATATTTCAAGATATATTTATTCTTGTTATACGATTTTTTATCCTTTCGTTTACCACAAAGTACTGCGCTCATACCTTAAATGTATTACGCTCCTTGTAGAAGACAAAGTGGACTGGGTCTACACTGTGTTGGATACGATAACGCTTGACCCACTGCCTGGCGTCCTGTCGGCCTTGTGTGGCAATCATCATGATCTTGGTTGGTCTACCAAAATCAACCTAATAAAATAGACATTGAGTTAGTTCATCTATCTTGGGCATCTTACCTTGACTGTGGAGATTGCGTGATAGTTTGTGAGTTTCGTGACACCCTGTCACTACCGTGACACAAACTGCGCACTGCGAAAGCACTGTTACACGATGCAATCTTTTCTGCGATTGTCTCGCAAGACACGTTGCACGAACAATTGCGGCGCAACGCAGAAAAATGTTACTGCAATCTTCCTCTCACAATGATATTCTGCCATGCATGGTTCGTGAAAATGGATGTAATACAAATAAAATGTTGATACGGTCCTTCGTCTACCTTGAAGAGCGTTTGCGAAAAGTGTTTTCAGTGGCCTAAAATGTTCTATTAGTGTAAAAGAAAGCCCTAACCCACACGAAAAAGACACGTTTCCAATTCCCATGTGTCACACAATCACTTCAAGTCTCCTTCATGTCACGATCATCATCAGCTGTCACGCAAAATATTCAGTTATCCTAGAAATTACCTGTAAAAATTGGTAACGGTTGTTGAATTTTGCGATCCACGCCCCGTAATAATGTCCTGTCTTTTTAGCATAAAGTCTGCCTCTCGAGGCTCTTCCATATACGTTATATTCTGATGAAGCTGTGATTCTCTTGTGAGGAATGCGATTGCTTCTCATACCAAGTGGTTGATTACAGATTTTGCCTTTAAAAAAAACGGGAAAACAATATTAATGCTATGGTTCTTCATCAAAGCATTTCATTAAAATGCCACAATTAATCAGTGAAACATAAAAAAATTCAGTGTTGGGTTCCTTATTAAAGGAAACCATATCAATGCTACACAATTACGCCGGGGAAGCAATTTCAATGTAAAAATACTTGAGGAAAACCATTTCAATGCAGCAATATTTGAGGAAAACCATTTCAATGCAAAAAAAAAACACCTTAAAAGTGTTGACACCTTGGGAAAAGCATTTCAATGTGCCGTTTACATTTTCAAAAGGACATTCAACAACACCATGTAAAAGTCTTTCATTTCAAAACTACTTTTTAAAAACTGTTTGAATGCCAGACAATTTCTGATACCTACCAAGTCTACATCCATACAACTCTACTCTCAATACAATGTAAGTTTGCCATTCCTTAGGATTGATTCTCAGATAGCGTGTTCTGATGGGCTTGAGAAGCCTGTTGTATGTCACTTGATATCGGTCGTAGTTTCCTTGGAACACCTGTAACGGGTAGAGTAAAAAAAATTCGTAAAAAGCAGGATTCGTTTCCCTTTTGTCTTTTTAACTTTCGATTATTATTAAAGACCCTTCTTGATTGCTCGTTCGTCAGTTGGTTACTTTACATGTTTGTTCGTTTGTTTTGCTTTGCTTTATTTGTTCTCTTAACCTGTCATTGGCTATTCAATAACTATTTCTCAATTTAATCTTTTCATTCGTTCATGTTTTTTCTAACGCTAACTGATTGTAATCAATATAATAAATGCATTTTTCTCAGTTTTCCAATTCCCTCTTTGTCTTTTCTTAGTTTGTTTTTTTACTGTGTTTCGGTTTACTATTTTTGTTAAGCCTGTGATTCGTCGAGCCATAAATGAAATGGAGTGCTAAACAAAATACTATAGAACTCAAATCGGGTCGACAAATCGTACCGACAAACCGGTCTTTACTTACCCTGACTCCACGACCCTCCTTGTAAAAAGCGAACCTGAATCCTTTGTTGCTATATGACACCGTGTACTTCTTAACGTAATAATTCGCGTTGTAAGCACCTTGCGTAGCGATACGTCTAATAATAGAGTTAATGCCCAAATCAAACTGTAGCCACTGGTGTTTGTTACGGATACGTGCGTACCACGATCCACTAGGGTAGTACAGCCTTGCGTTCCATGGACGGTACGCAGTACTTGAGTGAACGCTAGATGCGGTGATCATATTCTTTAGAACTCGGCCGTCTTGTAGACCAAGAGGCATCTCGCAGCGATCTGGAAAATAGGCAGTTACAAAGAATAAATGAACAGTACAAAAAATATCATGTTTGATGTTACGTTTTTATGTAAGTATTTACGGAGGCAGATTTACCAGTCATCACGTACTGGCTTTCCTTTTTATGATAGTTTTAAGCGTTTGCAACATTCTTACTTATTTACGCATTTTTACGTAACAACATACATTTTTACGTAAAGAGATACGCATATATACGTAAAGATATATGTGCTGAAGTTTATTTCATATGGTTTCACATATTGCTGGCTTTCAATTGACGTCACGGCGGCCATCTTGGTTGAACTTCAACAAAAGATTTCTCATTAGTGTCTCTTGTTTGTTCAACCAACATGGCTGCCACTCTTTTATATTTTGACTCTCAATACAGCGAACCCCCTAAAAACGGACACATCTCTAAGGCGGACGCCTTTCTAAGACGGACACCTTTGCTTGTTCCTTGCGGAATATCCCCATATTCTCTGCAACAAAACTCCTCTAAGGCGGACAACGGACACTTTTCCACTGCAAATAGGACACAAATAGGTCGAAAATACCCCTCAAAACGGACGCTTAGAAAAAAACGCGCAACAGATTCTTGCGTTTATCAGTACTGTAATGTACCGAGGTACTAAAGTTACAATACAAACGTTGATCATGTTCGACCTCCTCTCACAAAAGATATTGTACGACCATTGAAAAGTCAGATTCTGTTATATAATGGTTTTGTATCGCTGTATTTGGTTTCAGATTTGTGGGATCAAATTTCATAACTCCCTCTAAGGCAGATACCTCTGTAAGGCGGACACCCCTCTAAGGCGGACGCCTCTCTAAAGCGAACACCAAGAGCTGGTCCCGAAGGTGTCCACTTTAGAGGAAGTTCACTTTATTTGCTTAATTCTACATAACATAGTGCTTAAATAAAGAGATACGCATATTTAAATGCTAGTATAGAGCAGCCACCAGAGTATTTTAATTATCATATATAATTATTATACAATCATTTTGTATACATACTTTCTGCACAACCGTAGAACTCTGCTCTCAAGCAGATACGTGAATACCAGCCACGTGGAATGATACGTACGTAACGGCCCAAAACTGGAGGAGTCATGGCGTTAGTCCACTGACTATACATTTCCCTGTTTGCTGTGTAAGTCTATAAAGTAGTATTCTACGATTTAGTAGGTGTTCAAGACAATTTCATGCAAGACGATCAAGCGTTAATGCAAGACAACGTATCGACATTATTAGGGAGATTTAGCAACGCGACGCGAAGTGAGAACAGAGCGTAAGGTGACAAACATTCGTTCGTTGCGTGACTACCGTGACAACGTCGTGACGTCACGTTTAGGACGCCATTTCGCTTCTTTTCTCGTCCTCTTTTTGAAGACGGTGGTGTTAACGATCATTTCGAAAGAAATTTGTTAGCACGTGCAGCGTTCTCTTTCACGTCGAGTCGTGTTTACTAAATCAGTAAATTGCTGGGTTGCAAGTGACGTTATGGCAGTCATCTTGATCTTTGATGAAACAAAAGATTTCTCGTTGGGGTTTGTTTGTTCATTTACTATGCCTAAAGCTTCCTTATTTTGATTCACAAAGAAATGCTCAAAACCTAGCAGTAGTGCATCAGGTTAAAAATTATAGAAAAATTAAGTAAAAATGTTACAAAATAAGATGCCCATTGGCTGAAACTAATCACGTGGTACTTCGTCGTGCACTAATGAAAATGCATTTCATTCCATAAGAAGCCCATTGGCTGAAACTGATCACGTGATACTTCGTCGTACACTAATGAAAAGTATTGCATTCCTCTTCTTAAGAAGCCCGCGCATTAGCTGAGATTGATCACGTGATACTTAGTCGTGCACGAATGAAAAGTAATACATTCCATTTTCTGGCCACAAATCCTTACCTTGATTGAGTTGTAGTATTTCTGGTAGCTCCAGTGGACCTCGTCTAAACTGTACCGTACATAGTAAGATCTCATAAAGTTGTTGTACTTTGGTCGGCCCTGAGTGGCGATCTCGGTGATTTTCATTGGCTTTCCAAAGTCAGCCTAAAATTAAACACCACATATATCAGTATAATCATTTTAGCAGTGAAAATCATCGAATGTCAACAAAATTGCATGAGCTGTCACGTAACCTATTCTGATTTTTAATCACGTGACCTATTTCGTGATTTTTTAATCACGTGACCTATTTCATGATTTTAAATCACTTGACTTTAACCACGTGATTTCCAGAAAAAGCAGAAAAATCCATTGTAAAACTGTTGTAGAATTCCTAACTTGGAAAAATCCTCAAATTGAATATAATCAATATCCTACCCTCAAAACACCGGACCTAATACGTGACCTGATTTTTAATCACATGACCTTGATACCACGTGACCTACCTGGAACCACTGATAATAGTTATTATGAAGTGAGCACCAAGCTCCCTTGTCACGACCACGGATTTGATTGTTGAGTCTACCAAGCTGTGCTCGATATTGATTGTTGAGTTGCGAGGAAGCTGACAATCGGGACTTCCTAAGAGCGTTGTTGCAGAAGCGTTCTGAAATTTAGATAAAGATTTGTTACTAAGGTATGGAAAGACAGACTAGAAATATATTTGTTTCCAGTTATCACTTCGGCTATTCTCGTCATAGTCTGCATGGCCAGCCCTTGAAGAGGAGAGAGGGGAAAGAGAGGGGAAGAAAATTGGGAGAGGGAGAGTAGGCTATTTTCGTCAGTAATTACAGTCAATGCCATTTGTACACATTCTTGTAGCCACATCTTACAAAGCCTCAACACAAATACCAATCCCGCGGACAAGCCAAAACTTTCCTTGGAAATATGGCTTCGAAGTAAATGTTGATTACTCCATATTTTTTTGAGAAATTACGTTTTCATTGGTGGAGAACCTGATGATGGTGTATTGTTTTAACAATTATGACCTCGCTCCCCACTAAGAGTTCCAGTAGCGCAGTGGTTAGAGCATCCGACCGGAATACGAAAGGTCGTGGGTTCGATTCCAATCTAGATCTCAGATTTTTTCTGAGCCATCGCTAGTGAAGAGCCAAGTACCTAATTTATAAAGCGTTTTCACGTGACGTCATTAACAAGCTAAAATCAAAATCATATATCGAATATCTGATATATTTTACATATACATATACATTGTCATGTACATTGAAGCGAAGTGAAATATTCATATCTTGATAACGAAAAAACCTTTTTGACTCTAACTTTCTCATACAAGCATAGTTTTGGTTGTTCTTTGATTTCAGTCCGAGCTCTAGAAAGATCTAAACAAATGACCGCGCAAAATCACGTCACGTGACCGGAAGTGAAACGCTCTATTTTCAACAATTACGTTACTTACCTCCACAACCGTAATACTCAAGTCTGAGGTTGATAAGGTGGAACCAACTCATAGGATAAAGACGCATGAAAACAGCACGGATGTTAGGTAAGTTATGGAACACTACAGTGTTACGATCACTGTTGGCTGTGAAGACCTGCAACAATCATAATCATTATCGTGTTGTTGCGTAAATCAGGCTATAATTTGACACACTACATGATACAGGTATTTAAATGAATGCGCCCACCGCGCACGAATGATCGTTAGCAATTTTCTGGGGTAAAGAGGAGAGAGAGAGAGAGAGAGAGAGAGATGACTTCTTACCTTAGTCCTGCCACCACGTTTAACTGGGAGGAAGCGTTGGCCGTCCATGCTGTGCGATAGAGTATAAGTCTTAACCCATCGGTAGTTGTATGCTCCTTGTGTAGCAATACCTGTCAGTGTAGCTACGTTTCCAAAGTTAACCTGCAAAGACAACGGTCGTGTGCCATTGGTTAGGTTGTAGTGGAGATAGACATAATAACATAATAACTCTTTATTCACAGACAGAGCCATTATCCTCCCACTGGGATATCCTATATCTCACACTCACTACATCTACATTCTACTATTTTAACATACAACGCTCAACTCACATGTTGATTTTTGACAAGGGAGGACAAAACGAAGAACTCGAAGAAAAAGCATCAAACAAACTCAGTTGGCTTATAATTCATTGCCCGAGCTGGCACCGCTCGGCCAACCTTGCCACCTTAAATATAATAAAGTAGAAAGGAAAGATCCGACAAGTGAAAGATCCGAGCCCCAGATGGGACTGAATCTATGACATCCTGGAGGTTCCGTTGAGAGCATATCTGTACATTGAGAAATCTTAATAATTAAAATTGAAGAGCTTCCTGCAAGAACAACGTAAGCTAGCTACGATCAAATGTCAACTTCTCCTATGTTGATAAAGAAATGTAAGGGAGAATTGACTATTTGATCACAGTAACGTAGGCTATTTTTGCACTGATTTCTTCAATTGTTTTGCTCACCTGAAGCCATTCATTACGCCTGGTGTATCTTGCGTACCAATATGAATGACCAAATAGCCTGGCTTTCCATGGGGGGTAGTGTGAGGAGGATGTGGACATTTGGCCGTTAGTAATGCGGCCATCTTGAATACCCAGAGGCATATTGCAGCGATCTGAAAACATCGTACAAGTTTAATAGGATGAAGGTACATTTAATCAACATATAAAGGCTGATTTACACGCTACGATTGTCGGCCCGATTTCTTAACAAGGTTTGTTCGGGAAAAGGAAGAATCGGCCCGATTCGCAGAAATCGGCTACAATTTTTTTCGTGTCGGGCCGAATTTTTGAAAGGAAAATCAAATGAATTGGAGCGCAAAAACAATGGATTTCAAATCGGGCCGACGAATCGTGTCGTGTAAATTGGCCTTAATAATCAAAGGTAAAAATTGATAGATAGCTTTATGAGACGCCTACCAGCAAAGACTTTCTTACAAAAATTCACACTTTTCAAAAAATTCATATTCTCGCAAGTTTTGCATTTATTTCCTTCAAACTTCACTGTTTTGCTAATTTTATCATGCTCTTTTCAGCTATGGTAATTATTTTTCTATTTGACTAATTTAAAAATATCTCATTGTCCAACAGAAAATAGAATTTCAGGACTGAAAAATACAGGTACTGAATTACAAACGCATCCCTTTCCAGCTGTTACCGCTATTTACACTAAAACTTCGTTTTCTTGTACAAAAGAAAGCGCCGCACTTCTATTCGTGTTGTTGACGAAAGACCTAGCAGTAGCGGAAACAAGACAAAGAAGCCCGAGTAACTCACTCGTCTACGAGGAAGCCCGAGTAACAAAGCTTGCTTGGAAAGGCCATCTGGGTAATTTTGCACCCTTGCTTGTTTGATAACCGCAGGTACCCCGAGTAAATAGATGCGTTTTCAATACTGTGAACGTATGGATTTCCTTACTTGTTGCGCAGCCATAAAGTTCAACTCTCATGCACATATGACTTCTCCAATAATATGGATAAATACGAACAAAGCGTGCCAATATACGTGGGAAGAATCGATGTTGGACCACACTGTTTCTGTCTTTGTTACCATTGAAATACTGCAGAAGAAAGAAGGTGTTATTACACTGATTAAGGAGTGGAGAAAAACGGTTTAAAATGGAGGAAGATTTAAGGCAGAAAACTGGTTTGTCGGGAAGGCTGCAGAAATATGCTCAAGGTGAACGGAGCAAGGAGACGAATTGTAGGGAAATTCTACCCCTCTCTTCTCCCTGCTCATTTCCGCCTAGGAAGGAGCACTCTTAGAGGAGATCCCATTTAAATAGTGAGGGATAAATACGAAGAGAGTAAGGTAAAAAGTTAAGGGGTGATGTTTAATGTCCACACTCCTTCGCCCTAAAGTGATCTTGAGGGTGTTGATGTGCGTGTGTTGATGGTGCGCTCTCCCCCTCCCTCCATCAGTGCTCCATCCTACGAGTATTTAAAGCTACACTGAGCTACTCAGATTAGAGAGAAGTCAAAACAAGGATGTGAAAATTGCACGACAATGAGTCGAACAGTGAATCCTCGCTTAGAAGGTCTTTCGTCGCGCACTAACCAACTACGTCAGCCCTTTCAAAGGGATGTGACAGTTTTGAACTAGTTAAACGACAAACTTACGTATCTCTGGCTCTTCTCGTTCCTGTATTCAGTATAGTGGGCTCCGTCAACACTGTGAGTGATGTAATACTTGGTGACCCATTGATCAGCGTCCTGGCGGCCTTGAGTCGAAATCTTGATGATTCGAGATGGTTTTCCGAGATCAATCTAAACAGCACGCAATTAAAGAATTAGCTATTTTGAAGGTATAATTGTCAAATAAAATCTGCAATCCATTTGTTCCTCTTTATGAAGCTTGTGTCAAATTAATACAGTTAATTAGGCTGCAACAGAGTTGAATAGTCTTTTTTTCTACGATGGCAAAGGGTCTTTACGTGACACGTGATTGCTCTCTAAAAACTAGACGTAAGTGATACGTAAGTACAAGATACTTACGTACGCGATACGTACGTCTAAAATCGACCGAACACGTGCATGATGCGGAAGTTAACACAATAACCACGTGATTGAGGTAACATTTGTAGCGCAACTAATTGGTAACCCCCTGCGTGTTTTGAAAAATGGGAGTTGATTTTGATGACTTAACACTGTTTTGATCCTCAACTGTGTTCCGTTGTCAGTGCAATTCACAGCGTTTCAACCTGGCAACGTTGAACAGCGTTCTCGTAATAACCCACTTTCGATATATGGTTGAGATGCCACACACAAAAGAATCAGTTCGAGGCTCTGGGGAATAATGCTTAGTGGTGCGCGACTCAACAATTGTTTTGTTACACACTACTAAGCATTATTCCCCGGAGCCTCGTATTGACTCCTTTGTGTGCGGTAACTCAACCATATATCAAAAGTGAACTATTGAGTTTTCGGGCTGTAATGTGGATCATTAGCTTCTATGTCAAAATTATTATTTGCGATAAGTCTTAATGAATGGTTTTGCTTAACGTTTCCGTTTTAGAATCTAGAACTGAGCTAATCCTAGAATTGGCGGTCTAGAACGACGATTTAATCCTGGACTACAGGGACTCAGACACGTACATAAACGTAATTACTGCGTCAATACGGAATACGCACGTACCTGTATCCATTGGTAAGTACGGTCGTTACGTTTCGAGCACCAAGCGCCAATCTTTGCGCCCTGTCTTCTTAAGTGCAGACGTGCACGTGAAGGGCCGTGGTTGTGGTCGTGCGAAGAGCTAGCGGTTAATCTTGATGCTGGGATTCGTCCGTTTTGCATTCCAAGAGGTCTGTTACATAGTTTACCTGATAGAAATAATCAAAACCTTATAAGAATAAAACTCGGGGATAATACACTAAAACCGCACTAAAGCACACACAAAAGAACCGAAGAAAAGTGTCCATAATAAAGAGGTATCCGTATTATAAAGGTTTTATTTATTTATTTTACACAGCCAGGGACGGATTCAGGACTATCTTCAGGAGGGGGTGCACGATCTTCAGTACAAGGGTGCACCATCATGTAAATTGGAAACTGACGAGAGGACATTTTGGAAAAATATTGAGAAAAAAGGACTCAAATTCGTCTCAGAAGGGGGTGTGCACCGCCTGCACCCCTCCCCTAAATCCGCCCCTGACAGCTAGTTTTTTCAATCATTTTTGCTTTATTCACGGGGTTCTTGGGCCTATCGCCATCTTTAGGGTACTAAGGGTACTTCAACAACCTTGAGGTTAGGGTTCAGGGTTAGTATTAGCGAAGATTTTGTAGAAGTAGGCTTGCAATTACCTTGGGGTTAGGTTCAGAGCTAGAATTACAGAAGACTTTGAACAAAGTCTTTTCTGAGACTTACGCTAATCCTGAATCCAAGGCACTTACAAACCACAGCATAGAGTGGTTTTCGTTTGAATGCGAATATTGTACGGTTACGATACGGTTACAGCAGGAATTTCGAGTTTCCCACTCATACGAAAATGACTCTATAACCTTTACGTCTCGTTTACGTGGACACGTTTGCAAGCTTACGTTCCCTTATTGAGCCACTGTGTCCAATCTACCCTACTGTAATAATTTCATACCACAAACCAAAAGCTGTAAATCAGTTTTCGTAATGCTCACCTGTGATACAGCCATAGAACTCAACACGCATACAAAGATGACTGCGCCATGTGACGGGGTGGAGACGGTAGTAGCGACCATGTAGTGGACGAAGGAATTTATTGATAACAACAATGAACTGATCGTAGTTGCCTTGGAACACCTACAAAATTATCATTGCATAAATATACTAACTTATTTCCTCATAATTTTGTTGGTTCTACTATTGTTATAACCAGTTATAGAGGACGCTTGTTTATCAGTGTCAACTGTTTGGTGTCACCCTCAGAAAATAAAGTTGGTTATTATTATTATTATTATTATATATGGCCTCCTATAGGTCGAAAATAACTGGACGTAATAACGGGGATGACTGTATTAACATAATTGCGGTCGATATTTGCCAGGCAAAAATGAGGTTGTCGTAACAATGGGTTGGCCGTATTAACGGGTTGGTAATATTTCATTTCTACCATTATACTATTGCTTCCTTGGGGACATACCAAAGTACAGTTTATCTTTCTCGTAGGTAGTAAATATAGTTTCCTTTAGATTTTCGATGGTAAAGTAAAATTCTGGGGGGCGGTTAGTTCGAAGGGCGATTTACGCTAATCTTGGATTAGAACGAATGGTCAAAAATAGGTAAAGGACTAAATTTAAGTTGGTAGTTGAGAATTTTTGAGGCTTCATAAGAAAAGGTGATTCAACTGTCGTTATGTCTTCGTAGTTCCTTCTCCTTCCGTACAACCAACGCTGTTGAATTCTGCCCTCGCACTCCTTACAAGTGACAATAGGCCCTTTGCAGCATGTTGGAATGCAGCTCAATTTGAAGGGCAAAACAAAAGAATTTCAATGTCCTATTGGCTGGAAACCATTGTTTTTGCCCTCCAAAATGCGCTCATTTTCACGTGCAACTGCAAAGGGCCTATTCTAAAATATTTTACCAGCCCATACCTTGGTTCTTCCACCTTCCTTGTACGTCCTGAACGTTTGGCCCTTAGTACTGTATGACACATAGTAGCTCTTAACCCACTGTACAGAATTCGAACGTCCTTGAGTACCAACATGGGTTACTTTAGCAGTGGTACCGAAGTCTATTTGCAGCCACTGTTTACGGTCCTTTTGACGTGAGCACCAAGCGTAGTTGTTACGAAGACGGGCGTACTGGGGATGTACGCTGTATGATGAGGCACGGATACGTTGCTTGGGAACCCTGAAGCTCTCAAGACCAAGTGGCATATCACAGCGGTCTGTTTATTAAAAAAAGGATGAAAATCAAGGTTAGTGGTAAGAATATTGTTAACCACTCGTGCCCCTTTAAACAGAAAGTGACTTTCCTAGGGTAGAGAGCGAGTCCTCTATCTCTAATCCTTTCCCTTCTTGAGGGAGTATAAAGGTACGGTACGGTAACATAATTCTGAAGAACGAGATCGCCATCCAAATGTTCCGTGTCAGCATAAAATTTCTTGCATTCGATATGCAAATGATTTTCGAGCCAAAAACACAGACATGCGCAGACAAATTGTATATATACTCCCCTGGCATATTTGCACGATCAGAAATACTTGATTCTGCTTGGCTTACGCTACTATTGCTCAATGGTTTGTTACTATTTGGTTATATGATTATTTCAACTCTATTAGATACAAATTTTAACACAAATATAATACATACTCCATACACAGCCATAAAGCTCCATTCTAATGGCAATCTGAGAGTACCATGATCTTGGATACAGACGAATATATTGACCGAAGAGAGCTGGGTCGAAAGATTGAGTTCGAACGGACTTTTGATCCACATTTGCATAAACATTCTGTGGAAAGAAAGAATAGTTATTTATTTTTGCTCATAAATTACATCAACATTTGTAACTGCCCTCACGAAGTCATGTCGCTCTATTTTATCATAAATGACGTCACTTCAATGTTATCCAAAATGACGCTTTTGCATTATTGCACTGCATCATTTTATCATAAATGACGTCACTTCGATGTTATCCAAAATGACGGTTTTTGCATTATTGCACTGCTTTCATCAATTTTTATCGTTGACAAATGACGTCTTTTTAATATTAGACTTTAGCAAAACACGACGCGACGTAAAAGAAGAAGTCGTGTGCGTTGACGAACTTTGTTCGAAATGACTGTTGACGTCGCCGATGCCAAGAAGAGGACGTGAAAACAAGTGAAATGGCGTCCTGAACGTGGCGTCGCGACGTCGTCAAGCTAGTCATGCAACGAACGAATGTGACATATTAATTCGTCATCTTACATCCGGTTCTTTCGTCGCGTTGCGTCTGCTAAATCAGCTTATTGTTGCTTGCATGTTGGTACAATGCTATCAAAAATGACCTTTCTGCGGTGTTTACGGCAAATTACATCACTTTGATGCTATCCAGCTAACATGACGTCATGTCATTTTATTCGCAAATGAAGTCACTACGATATAATTTAAATATGACGTCATTTTATTGTTTTCCTGCCAATGATGTCATAGCAACCCTTTTTGTATAATGAGTATTACCTTGTAATATTGTAAAGCGCCATTGAGCTATCGGAAATGGCGCTATATAAATATTTATTTATTTATTATTTTTTATTATTACTTGCCTGATATGATCCTCTCCATTGTCTCAAGTAGCTAAAAAACACGCCATCTAAACCATACTTCATCCAGAAGTACTTGACCCAGTATCTGGCGTCGTTTCGTCCTTGGATAGCAATTCCAGTGATTTTCATGGTTCGACCAAGATTTGCCTGAATCCACTGATTGTGGTTGCTAGTTTTTGGCATCCATACACCGTAGTACCGCCCACGACGCTGATGGTGTAGACGTGCAAGGAATGAAGCAAAACTAATGCTCTTTTGAGAAGAAGCGGTGATGAGACGGTTTTTGAGTTTGCCATTTTGAAAGCCAACGGCGGAAGAACAGTGCTTGACTGTTTAAAAAATAAGGAATAAAACAATAAAAAATAGGATCAAAACAATAAAAAATAGGAATACAACAATAAAAATAGGAATAAAACAATAAGAAATAGGAATAAAACAATAAAAAAATAGGAATAAAACAATAAAAAATAGGAATACAACAAAAAATAGGAATACAACAATAAACAATAGGAATACAACAATAAAAAATAGGAATACAACAATAAACAATAGGAATAAAACAATAAAAATAGGAATAAAACAATAAAAATAGGAATAAAACAAAAAATAGGAATAAAACAATAAAAAATAGGAATAAAACAATAAAAAATAGGAATAAAACAATAAAAATAGGAATAAAACAATAAATAATAGGAATAAAACAAATGAAAAATGAACTGTCACCAAGTTTTCTAAAATGGCTACAGCATTTGTTCAAGTGTATAAAACTTGCTTTTATTTTACCCGATAAAAACATGACCGATTAGCAAATAGTCAAATACCACGACCATTGCCAAAATACTTAGCACGACATATCCCTTCTGATGGGAGCCTTTATCACCATGACCGAGCGAGACCTGTGCGGGGTTACAGTCCTTCTCGGTCATATGACACAGGAGGCCCAAAATTAAGAAAGGAGATAAAGGAGACTCCTGCGTAGGAGGCTAAGAATAAACGTGTTGATACTAAGAAATCAAAAACTTACCAACTGGACAACCGAACAGCTCAAACCTCAAGGCTACATAACTGTTCCAGGTCTTTGGGCGAATACGAATAAAGCGAGCGTTGATCGAGGGAGAGATTTTGCGTGCAACAGTGTGGTATATATCATAGTTACCATAGAATACCTAAAAACATAAAAGAAACACTTCTTGTCAAACGTACTATTCAGTATCAGGATAAACGACTCAAGACAATCGATAGTGGCACTACTACAAAACCTGACGAGATACAACGTTTTTGCCAACGAGGTTGCTCATATACATTTAAGGAATATAAAACGCGCGCGCATGTCTCTGTACTGTGATATAAACACAATGAAAGATGTAGAGCAAGAGAAAAGGAAGCTTAGGAGTACGAGGCGTAGCCGAGTGTTTTTCTTGATTTTCGAGTGCTCTACATCTTCCAGAGTGATCGTTTTATGTTGGTTTTATAAAATATTTTCGACGTCTTTTGTGTGAGCCATGTCTCTGTCCTCTGATATAAACATGGCAGCCAGCCAATCAGCGCGCGCGTTGTATCTCAAATATTTGATAAAAATAAAAATAAAATAGATAAATAATCTTTTCACAGTAGCATATCCACATAGTGGTTCTTCATCTGCTGGCACTCACACTCACTACCTCTACAACACATATTTTACATACAACGCTCAATCTCAAAACTGGAGAACCCGGAGTAAAAACCCTGATGAAATGGTAGAGAACAAAACATTAAACAAACTCAGTTCAATTCTGCGCCCAAGCTGGGACTCGAACCCGAACAACAGCGGTGAATGACCAACACTCTAACAGCTTCGCCAATCATGTCAACCTTTCAAAATTATCGTCAGGAATTTAATTAGCCTTTTCTTCGCAGGCAGAGATACCATAGAAGCTCGAACTAATTAAGGTGGCGCCTGTTGTGCATTAGGCTAGACACACTGTAAACCCTATGTCCTACTCTTAGTCAATATTTATGTGGGTTCTTTTGCCACCTTAGCGTGGAGACGGAACCTAGCACGGTTGAACGTCATTCTCCGAGAACGCGTAATTTATGCAAATGTTTATGTAAAAAAGCAGAAACTTCTTCTCAAATATTTAAAGACCCTGAGTGTTGATGTGACCGAGGCTCAAACTACGCCCGAAAGACCGACGCTCAAGCCAACGAAGCGCAGGGGCGGATCCAAGATTTTGCAAAGGGGGTGTCCCTTAAGAGATGACGTCACATCCAAGATGGCGGCCTCCTAACAATGGAATCTGACGACGTCATCTCCCAAGAAGCCTATAGAAAAAAAATATGTAATACGGCGCTAGAGGGTGTCCGGTGCACCTATAGACACCCCCCTGGATCCGCCCCGGACGTGACAGTTAGAAAACGTATTTGTCAAAGAAATTTGAAGACCTTTTCTACGTTGCACATACCCTAACACGCCCGTAGGCTTTATAAGTTGTAAATTTCTTTCCATCTCTGCTGTACTGTAAGATGTAAGTCTTGACATATTGATTACCGGTATTTCTACCCTGAGTAGCAATACCATTTACTCTTGTAACTTTACCCAAATCAATCTCAATCCATTGGTTAGCATTACGGTGTTTTGCAACCCATCCAGCTGTCCTACTGTTACGGGCATACTGGCCCAGTCGTGCACGATCTGGTCCGTAATTGTAGTTGTAGCTTGATGAAGCTCGCAGTCTGCCGGCTTGGATTCTACGGTCTTGAAGACCCAAGGGGAGATAGCAGGCATCTAAGGATGAATAAAGAAAACATTATGCCACAAGCAAAATCAAAGGGTAGGGAGCCCTAATTAAGTTAAAGAGGCCTGACTTAAAAATAATTTACAACTCCAGACGAAAAATGATAAAATATAAAATACATTAAAACCTCTCTAAAGCAGACATCAAATGGATCAAAGAAAAGTGTCCGTACTATAGAGTAGTCCGCTGTATAGAAGTTTTATTTAAAAGGAAATGTATGGAGATTTCACCTTTCGGGACAAGGAGACCTGTCCGTTATAGAGAGGTGTCCATGTTATGGAGGTTTCCGAAAGAAGAGGTTCTACTTTATGTCAGTGTAAATGGGGGATAAAATCACTTACTTATGTAGCAACCGAAGAACTCCACTCTCATAGAAATATGTCTATGCCATCTGTATACATCAATTCGTATATAGCGAGCTCTAATAGCAGGATTGAATACGTTGTATTTGATGGTGTGCCTGTCTCGGTTGGCCAGGAATTGCTATTGGACAGGGAAAAAAGTATGTCCACTCAGTGAAAATATATGTTTGTGTTTGCATACACCTACCGTATTGCAGGATAGTAACGAGGTATATGGAATCAGGAATCAGCATTATTTTTGGGCTCAGGGATCACATCAGCATTATTTTCTGGGCTCAGAGATCAGATTTTTAGCCTTGGGATCGGGATCACTGTCTTTGGAATCGGGATCACAAACGTTTTTCAGGGATCACTTTTTTAAGACGGGATCAGAGATCAAAATTGCCCTTATTTTGGGGATCAAGGATCAGATTTTAAGCCCTGGGATCGGGATCACTGCAAAAACTATATACTTCGTTACTACCCTGGTATTAAGGAATAGGAATACGAGAAGGCTTGTCATTTTGTTTTTTTGTTTTTTAATAGGATATTTCGGCCTTCATCCGAAGGCCATCTACAGCAATTGAATTGATTATCTAAACATACAGTTAATTGAAAAGACTTATCAGTTATACAGTTAATTGAAAAGACTTTTTAAGTAATGTATAAAGAACGAGAGAGAGTGTTTTATCGGATATAAAGATCCGAGCCGTAGGCGAGGATCTTTATACCGATAAAACACGATCTCGAGTTCTTTATACGGCTTAAAAAACTCCAACACATATTAGAGTGGTTCTCTAAAAGAAATTCAAAAATATCTTCATTTATCTTGGAGAAAATCGAGGTTAAAGTTTATGTAAATTAGGCCGAATCTTTATCAGATTTAAAGACACTCGTCAGGGTGGCGATTTTCATTGTGTTTGCCTTATGAATTATTAATGAGTTTTTTAATATCCTTTTAAAAAACAAAAAAACAAAATGACAAGCCTTCTCGTATTCCTATTCCTTATCAAGCTGTATGCCCAAAAGAACATACCCTGGTATTGTATTCCCTTGTATTTGGGCTTGCCAAACCTCAAACCTCTAATGGTGATTACGGTAACTTTTTATTGCATTAAATCAATCAAAATCTAAGCTTCTTCTAACAATCATAACACGAACTAAACATGAAATGTTTTCATAATTCAAACACATGATTAATTTACCGTAATTCGTCCATCATTGTCATTGTTACGTTCATTGTTATATCTTGACAAAATCTTTAAAACGGTGGCCCTTCCAATGCCCAAAACTTTGGGAAGGGGTGGGGCGATTATTTCTTATTTTTTCTAAAAAAGGGCGATTATTCAAACAGGGGCAATTATCCGTTATTACTGGATATTATAAAAACCTCTTAAAACAAACCTACCTTTTTCTTGTTAAATTCGGTGTACTCCGAGAAGTAAACCCCATCAACACTGTGTCGTATGTGATAGTATGTCACCCACTGATCTGCGTCGCCACGACCCTGGGTACCAAGACGCACGATCTTAACTGCTCTCCTGAAGTCAGCCTGGAGCCATTGGTTATAATTGTTAATAGCCGCTGACCAAGAATAACGACGATGAAGTCGAGCAGCTTGAGGCCCGAGAGTCTTGCTGGCATAGGACGAGGCTGATAACATGTGATTATTAATTCGTCCACTCTGCATTCCCATTGGTCGGTTGCATTGTTTAGCTAAAGAAATGAGCATGCGTCAAAAAAGTACTGAAGGAATACAAGGGTCTGAGAAAAGACGATAACTTTGGATTTGTCCTTAGGCAGAACAATGCTTACAAAGTTTTTACACAACGTGTAAATGTCTTGTCCCTCAGTGTTCATATTATTGAAATACTCTACACCCATACTATATCCCATACTCTATTAGGGGGAGAGGGAGAGGATCTTCCAGTACTATATCAGGGGAGAGGGGAGCGGAACTTCTAGTACTATATCGGGTGAAAGGGGATGGGAACATTCGGTACTGTTTCAGGGGAGAGGGGAGCGGACCTTCTAGGACTATATCGGGTGAAAGGGGAGAACATTCGGTACTGTTTCAGGGGAGAGGGGAGGGGAATATCCAGTACCATATCAGTAGGAGAGGGGAGGGGGGAACTATATCAAGGGGTGGGGGAATAATGTTTACAATACTTACACAGTCTGCAACCGTAAAGTTCCATTCTCAATTCAATATGGCTATACCATGTCTGTGGGTAGAGACGGATGTAACGAGCTTTGATGGGTGGCACCAGGCGGTTGATATTCACAAAGTATCGCTCAACGTTAGCCTGGAATACTCGAGTTCTACCTCCAACCTTGTAAGGTCTGAAGTGTAGTCCATTATTACTGTAGTATATAGTGTAGGATTTGACGAACTGGTTTGCATCATAACGACCTTGAGTGCCAACCTTATGGACCCTAGTAACTACACCCAGGTCAATTTGTATCCATTGACCACGTTTGTTGATGCGTGGATACCAGCCTCCCTTGTAGTTGCCATGGTTACGGTCTTGGAGTTTGGCGCTCCAGGGTCCATATTGGTAGTTGAGTAGAGAGGAAGCTCTGAACATGGAACGTCTGATACGGTAGTCTTGGATACCAAGAGGTGCTTCACATGCATCTGGAATACATTGTTGAGAATTAACATCGTCGAAGGTTATAATGTTTAGATGAATTAACTAAAGAAATGATGGATTATGTCCACAAAAAGATCAACTGAGTGACCATTAGATAAATACAGACGCACACAGCCAGCCAGTCAGACAAACAAAGACTGATAGACAGAGAAAAACAAAGCAGGCAGACAGAAAGACAAAAAAACAGTTACGGAAACGCCAGTTTCGAAGAAGCAAAGGCAAAGGCGAAAAGGCAGAGGCAAAAAGACAGACAGACAAAAAAGACAGACAAACACAAACGAGACGGAAAGATAGACAAGTGGACAGAAGGATGAACAGAAAGATAAAAAATATGAAAGAAATAAGGAAAATCAAACATACTTGCACGGCACCCATAGAGTTCCATTCTCATGCAAATTCTTGAGTACCAGCCTCTTGGACGTATTTTGACGTAACGAGCGTAGATTGGAGGGTCAATGGCGTTAGATTTCACAGTGTACTGATCGTTGTTTCCCTTAAACATCTACATTCAGTGGGATTGAACAACATTAGATAATAATAGGAAAAGCCGTTATTCTTATTCTTTGATATCATTAGCCTTATTTAGGGTGTTTTCCATTTAGTGGAACCAACCGGCCAGAACGGCCAGTTCTTAAATGGTACATGTCAATTCGTAGCTCTAGCTGGAATCAGTCCTAAGAGATCAGGCCGTTCTGGCCGGTTGGTTCCACTAAATGGAAAACACCCTTAGATTACGGACAGTAATCTTTAATATCAGAGCCTTGTATTATTAACAGTTTAAACCGTTTGAACTTGATGCCCTTGTAACTCTTCCCCTCTTTAGACTTTATTAAGGTCTATCAGCTCAAGTACGAAACAATATCCGAAACAGGACTCGATCGCAGAACTGGAATCTGGATCCCATGATAAGATAACCTGTGAACAGGCTAAGGGGAGAGGGTGGGGAGGGAAGGGGGAGGGGAGGAGGTAGGGACGGGGCTGGGGAAGGGGTAAAGGGAAGGAAGGGGCGCTCCCTCCCTTTTTCCCTTCCCCAAGCGCCTTCCCTTTCTCCCTCCCCTGCCCTCCCCCTCCCCTGAACCTGTTCACAGGCTACTGATAAGATAAATGTGTCACAATTGATTGTGTCTTTGTAAGTGCCCTTTCCAAATGGCAAGCAAAGATTTAAAAAGATCAAAATCCTTCCCACGTGAGTGATGATGTCGTCATCATTGTGACGTCATACAAGTCATTGTCCATACCTTGTCACCATTCTTCCAGCGGTATAATGCCCAGTGAATACCATCGACGCTGTAGAACACATAGTACTGGGTGACATACTGTCTGCTGTTGTAACGACCTTGGATGTCGATTCTTGTTACTTTGTGTAAGCGACCCAAGTCGGTCTTGAGCCACTGATAGTGATTGTTGTGCTTTGCACACCATACTGCTTGACTCCTGTATGGAAACAAGCATATATCAATGAATTAGGAGCAAGGATGGCACAGTTGGTTAGTGCGCGGCCTTTGGTGCGAGAGGTCCCAAGTTCGATTCCCAGTGACCTCACATCCTTGTTTCGACTTCTTTCCTTTCCATGTAGCTTTAAATACCCTTAAAACGGAGCACTGATGGAGAGAGGGGTAAAGAGCGCACAGTCGGCCTCAAGTTTATTGGTCAATTTGTGGCTATTACGAGCTACCGATGTAAATAGGGACTCTTCATCCTTTTTAATATACAGTAGGACAACCCTTTCTTTTCCCTTTTCATCTCTTTAGAATATAATTATCAAATTTCCCTTGAACGACTTCAATTACCAAATTTAGCAAATCTTGGCAAGTTTCTCAAAATCGCTAAGTAGTCTAGTTTCCAATTACAAGAAACCGCTGAATTTCCTAACAAAAGGCGCATTTATACGGTAGGTCCTTGATATATCGTACATTATAATGGGTCCTATTGTATATAACATAATAATAATAATAGTATTTCGTTATGTACAATAGGACCCATTATAATGTACCATATATGAAGGACCTACCTTATATACAGGGATAGCCTCCTTTTCAAGAAAGACCCATGAGAGTAAACTCAATTTTTGTTTTGTTAAGAACAACAGAAAAATCGAGTTACTCTCATGGGTCTTGCTTGAAAAGGAGGCTATCCCTGTAATAATACGCCTTTTGTCAGGAAGCTCAGCGGTCTCTGGTAAATGGAAACTGGACTATTTTGTTTACTATTTACTCGCTAAATCTTTCCCTGGAGCCTTAAGATACATAAACGCTTTAGGTTGGGGAATTTCACTGGAAGCCAAGCTGCTAAAAGGCGTCATGGACCTTCCCAACCACTGGGCCAAACGTTGCCCGACTTTTCAAAGACTTTTGGACTACTTTTACAATTCCCTGCCAATTAAAGACAAATTCCAGGCAGTTCCCTGGCCTATCTCAAACCCCGTTATCTCGAACACAATATCATTTTCCTTGGACTAAGTTCGTACCTTCCACGTGGTCTATGATTGAGACGTGCAAAATAAGGAGCATATTGGTTGTTTAAAAATGAAGATGCAGTGATCTGTCTGTTCTTGATGGCATTGTTTTTCATTCCAAGAGGAGTGCTGCAAGGTGAAGCTATGGAAACATACCATCAAATCAGTGAAAAATTTATCGAGATTTACCGCCGTTTTCGATGAAACGCGAATACCTAAACATCAACATTGTAGTCTGCACTTTGCATTACACGGCCGTCAATCGTTCTCGAAAGACTCAAAACCCACTGAAATAAACCTTTCCTAACTTCCAAAATTCAAAAAAGCATCTTTTAAATTTTTTCAATTGATAGATGTATCTCGTAAAATGTGCATTTATTGAGAGATAAAGAATATTGACGTACGTCTAATACAAAGTGCAATCTACAATGTTGATGTCTTAGGTAGTCGCGTTTCATCGAAAACGGCGGTAATGGTACACCATTGCGTGTTGCACAAGTACTTGGTGCATGTAACACCTAGTGTATCAATATATGTACATACTCTTTTGATACACTTAGTGTTGTATACACAAAGTGTTTAGTGATTGAGGGAGCGTATTTCGGTGCACAGATAACATTTTAAAGGCAAAAGCACAAGAGTAGCCTTAGTTTGAAGGCGCAGATACAAAAATGCAAAGGGCCGATCGCAACATGCTGCTACAGACTACTTCACTTGCAAATTAAAGCTGCATCGTGTAAATGTGGCTAAATGAAATTTAGGCAAAATCGACACACGCGGTCAGCGGTTTTTCCTTGTGCTGAGCGGGGTCGCCCACAGGCTATGCAGGGTCACGTGGTTAGCGCGATTAGCACGGCTCTCTCAGGCATCTTTCCCTAAGTTCATCTGTACCAATGAGTTGAACTGTCATTAATTGTATTCCTAGTAATATCTAAATACTCACCATTGCAACCAAACAGCTCAAGTCTCATGGATTTCCAGCTGTAATATAGTACAGGATAAATTCGTACATAAATTGCACGGAAAGGACGAACAAATTCTTGGAATACCACAGAATGTCGGTCAGTATTTCCCTTGAAGATCTAAAAAATAAAGGCAAATAAGTTAACAGGTAGCCTGTTTGAAGTACAGTAGGGGAGGGGAGGGGAGAGGTGGGAGGAAAAAGAGGTCAAGGAAGATAAATAGATAGGGACATCTCTAGCAATTATGAAACAGATACAATTACAAACTCTTTGATACTATACACAATACAACAATCCTTCTTTCTTAGGAATTGCTCGTCAATTACCGGTACCCCGAAGGGAAGTAGGTCGGTGTTCAGAAAAGGTGGATGAATTTTCCAAAACGGCTGAAATAGGGTAACTTTTGGGCTATATCAAAAAAATTGAGGTCCTTTTTGAATGACTTTATTAAAAACTCAACACCGACCTCCTCCAAACGAACAGCCCTTTAATAGAGCAGTCCGCTCGTACGTATATGAGGGTGAATAGAGACCTTTAGCTTCACGAAAACGGGAAATGGCAGACGGCGAAGAGGATCACTTGACCTGCTTTTATCGCATCTGACATTTACATTCCAATTCAAAGGTCAGTCATTTTGCGTTTGCCGTAAACACGGAAAGTCATGCTCACGTTTAAGAGTCAAACGTGCGTCGCCAGGCGCGAAAAAAAGCAGGTTACGTGATCCTCTCCGCGGTCTGCCGTTTCACGTTTACGTGGAACTAAAGGTCCCTAATGAGTGTGAAACGGACCGCGCGGTGAAAAAAGCACTTGAAAGTCCTGCCGTGACCATGCCGTGACCACGCCGTGACCATGCCGTGACCATGCCGTGACCACGCCGTGACCATGCCGTGACCATGCCGTGCCCTGACCGTGTCAGTACCGCGATGTCTATAGAGCAGATTTCGTATGAGTGTGAAACGGACCGCGCCGTGCGGTGGCCGTGACAGTGCTGTAATGTCTATAAAAACATTTGAGATTCCTGCCGTAACCGTGCCGTGACCGTGCGGTGCCGTTTTCACAGTCATACGAAATATACTTTATATAGCAGATTTCGTATGACTGTGAAAACGGCATGATCACTGCACAGCACGGCTACAACAGGAATGTCGAATGCTGTTTTTATAGATATTTCGGCACTCACATGGTCACAGTACGGCACGGTAAGTTTCCCACTCATACGAAAACCGCTCTATAAAAAACGTAAATCCTGCTGTAACATATTTCCTGCCGTATAATCAACATGAGTGTTGTATGTAGACTATATCCAATATAGTGGTATCGAGTGTTAATGAGTCTCCGCGGAGATATTAATAGTATTTGCTACTCTGAAATCCGAGGATAATCAAAAATACTTTTTGAACCGTACCGTGCCGTTTTCACAGTCATACGAAATCTACTAGGGTGGTTTCGTATGAGTGGGAACACTGTACGGTTACGATACGATACGGTTACAGCAGGAATTTCGAATGTTTTTATAGAAACTATGATACTGGTACAGTTACGATACGGTACGGAAAGTTTCCCACTCATACGAAAACGACTCTATTACAGTTTCAACAAAGGCTTGTTTCTCATGTGATGAAACTCTTGTTTCTACAGCAAATGTAATGATGGGTTACCTTTGGTGGAGGGGCGCGTCGTCCTTTGATACGTGGTTTATCACTATAGGCGTAGAAATTAACACCATTCGCACTGTAGTATACTTTGTAGGTCTTGACCCACTGGTTGGCATCGTACCGACCCTGGGTGGCTATTCCTTTGATTAATGTTAAATCTAACAAGTTGATCTGAAGAAAAATAAATATACATATAACAAACGCAAGTGAGTAGAGATGCTGCATGTATATTAGTTCCCAGCCCATGGGTTGAGATATTCTAGGTCCAGATACACGGTGCAACATTTCTTGAAACATTTGCTGAAACATCGCGCGCAACACAATATGTTACAGCGTGTGCCCACCAATTCCAATGTTTCGCAAAACGTTGCGCGCACCAGCCGCAGAAGTAGGATCGAGTTCTACTTCTGCAACTGTCCAGAACTGTTGCGCGCAACATTGCACGAGATGTTTCAGTGGTGGACACACGGTGCAACCGTATTGAGCGCGGTGTTTCAGCAAATGTTTCGGGAAAAGTTGCACCGTGTGTCTGGGCCTTAACTCATGGGGTTAGATCTGAATAATATCAGTGTTGAATCAAGTATCCAAGGGCATACACGTGACCTACAAACAAGCATCTAATTGGTGCATCAAGTCATGGATTTTTAATAATTTCAAGAACTATATTGTATGAATGTAAAAGCCGTTTCCAGGGCGTTTACCTGTAGATACTGGTTTGCAGCATGGTTTTTGGGTGTCCAGGACCATCTGTGATTGAGCCGACCGTGTGTTGGTTGAAGATAATAGTTATAGTACGACGAGCAGGTTAAGCGACCATTACGAATTCGTCCGTCCTCCATACCGAGCGGCATAAAGCATTTGTCTAAAAATAGACAAATATACAGTTAAAGCCCCTCCTGTATCGTTCACAAACTATTTGTGGAACCAGAACTTATGTTCTGTCTTTCCGTAAGGGCCCGTTCACATGTTCTACTGTAATTGAGATATGGCAATACCATATGACGTACTTACGTATAAACGACGTACTTACGTATAAACGTACGTACATACGTTTTACGTTGATACGTTGTACTTTAACTAACTCACCTTCAGCGCATCCGTAGAGTTCAACTCTCATTGAGATATGACCGTACCAAGTGTAGGGATGAACACGTACAAAACGAGCTCTGATTCGTGGAAAGAGGCGGTGCGCACGCACTGAATTTTGGTCTTTGTTAGCATAGAAATACTGAAAACAAAATTCAACTATTAACAAATAAAGGAAGAAGTTCTTATAAAAACATCAAAGAATTATAACGATTATCGTTTCTCCTTGCATAAGGTTATGATATATAACATAAAGGAGATGAAAAGCAGTTGTAAATAGAAAATATAGAAAGAAAGAAATTGCACATTGAAGGGATTGAACTCAAGACTTCACCATGCCAGATATATTCAGTTTAGCCAAGCGCAAACTACCGACATACATTACAATATCACGGTAATTTAGCTGTGCTTGTCTTTTCACTAGAAACATACTATGAAGCATGGTAGCCCATAGAGCCAAATACTAACCCTTTTAGTGTATGAGTTTTCTGCTTTGTATTCAGTGAATACAGCTCCGTCCTGACTGTACGACAATGTGAATCGCTTGACCCATTGTCTGGCCTCCTTACGTCCTTGAGTAGCGATCTTGGTGATACGTGAGGGTCGTCCTAAGTCGATTTGAAGCCATTGTCGATAGTGATCATTGATGCGGGCACTCCATGAACGGGCAGAATGCAGCCGTCCCATTTGTGGACTGAGATTGTTGTCCCAGTAAGAGGACGCCGTAATCCTGGCGTTGGAGATACGTTTGTTTTGCATGCCAAGAGGAACATTGCAACGTTTACCTTTAAAATAATCCAAAGTTCTGAAATCAATATCTGAGTCACAAGACATCCTCTTCGTTTCCATGGTTGCAATATTGCCTGTTTGCAATATGCGTCATATCCGCTCTCGTGAAAATTCAGTTTCTCAGCTGAATTACAAATTTTTAATAGAATACTGTATGGTTGAGAGCACATGAATGGCAATGTCTGCCCTTCATTTGAAGCTAGATAATGAGTTTCAAGGACTTTTGTCAGCTGATTGAAAACTAGCAATTGCTGGGTTGCATGTCACGTCACGGCAGCCATCTTGGATGAACTTTAACAAAAGATTTCTCATTAGCGTCTCTTGTTTGTTCATCCAACATGGCTACCGCTTCTTTGTCTTTTGATTCCCGAAGAAATGGATGAAACCCAGCAATTGAAGCTAGCATGGCAACCTTAGGTGGCACAGTATTATCATTAAAAAAATGAAATAAAAATAAAAATAAGTCGTTTTGGGACAGTCTAAATGGCAAGTTCAAAGCCTTTTGGTTGCCATGGGAACACTTATGCAAATTGCTATTGAGGTCTTTTCTAGTTACCATGGAAATAGTTATCCAGATTGCTATGGAGACGACTAAATGTATTCGTCATGAAAACAGTTGTCCAGATTGACTACTTAGTGTGGATGCCATGGAAACAGTAATTCAGTTTGCTATGAAAACTACTTACTGTGGTTGCCATGACAATAGCTATACTTATTGCTATGGAAATTGCTTACTGTGGTTGCCCTGGAAACAGTAATCCAGTTTGCACAGTATGAAAACCATAGCTACTTACTGTGGTTGCCATGGATAGATCCATCAGTACTTATTGCTATGAAAACTACTAACTGTGGTTGTCATGGAAACAGTTCACTCACCTATGACGCACCCATAAAACTCTACTCTCATGGAGATGTGACCATACCACGTGACGGGATGGACACGGAAGTAGCGACCATACAGTGGTTTGCGGAATTTGTTGATTACGGTAATGTAGAAATCGTAGTTTCCATTGAAGATCTATTGAATAAACAAAAAACAGTTAAAAATCCCTATTTATCTTGCACTGATGCTAAAGAATAATTCAAGGACATTTTTGTTCTTTAAAATTGATGCAGAAAAGTAAGTTTGCTTGTGTAATAAGTGTAACGATTATGCGACCAAGCTTTGGGGGTGTTTACATGACAATTGGATCATATCCTAGCACTAGGATTATCCTAGTAGGCGGAACATCCTACCAGCTATACATTTACTGCATTCTGTTTAGTAGGATGATCCTAGTAACCGAAGCGAAGACACAAATTTCCATGTAAACAGAATGCAGTAAATGTATAGCAGGTAGGATGATTCGCCTGCTAGGATGATCCTAGTGCCATGTAAACACCCCCTAAGAAACAGCAAACATTTGTCATTTCTAACTTTTTTCAGATGTTGGTCACCATGGTCTTATAAGCTCCGACGTTGGATGCGTTTGAACGCCCTTTAAGACCACAACGCCCAACACTTCTTTTATTCTGTTGTTACAAAAGCGTAACACAGCAATGTTTGGGGTCGCCCACTACCACTAGAACGAAGCTTGTGATTTGTTCAAATAACAAAAAAAAAAGAATATGTGGATTATGATGAACAATGCCTTGTGTTCTACATGTAAGATGGCGGACGAAAGCGTGAAGTGGCTTATAATAGCGTGGTTAACAATGTTGGATGTTGTTGGAAGTTTTCAGAGGGTTTTAGTTCAAATCGTTGTATAAATACCTTCGTTTTTCCATTCTCTCTATAGTTAGCAAAGTTATATCCTCTTTTACTATAAGAGACGTAATAAGTCTTGACCCACTGTGCAGATCCTCGTCGACCTTGAGTTCCCACACGCGTCACCTTGGTTTTGGCGCCAAAATCAATCTGTATATATTGGTTGCGGTTATTTCGAGCCGCGCACCATGCTCCAGCGCCTAGATGACCGTTAAGACGGCCGTAACGTGCGCGACAAGAACTGCCAGAGTACGATGAGGCGCTCATCATTTGGTCAGCGACATCTTTCTCTTCAATACCGAGAGGCATATCACAGCGATCTAGAAACGATAGGGGAGGTTTTTTACTATTGTAGAAAACAGAATCACATTTGAATATTTTGGATTCTGAGCTGTATATCCTGATATTGTGACAGGATTTCATAATTGTAACGCAAGTGTCAATTATGTCACACAAGGTCAACTGATTACAACCCTGGAAATTTTGTATTGATACCAAATTTTAACGGTTTTTTAACTTTTGTCATATCGTGACAGGAATTCATTATTGTAACGCAAGAATCAATTATGTCACACAAGGTCAACTGATCTAGACAAGGCGCATTTTCGAAAAATCAGATACCTGGAGGCATTTTGGGGTAGAGGCTGGTAACAGCTATTCTGAACCAATTTGTCATGCTGAATGCGAATATAACTGTTACCAAGACGTATTCTGCAATCTTATACGTGTAAATGACGTTTTTGTGAATTGCTACAGTCATTTCATACTAACAGCTTTTTCATGTAATTCCAAAAGTTCCCAAACTTAAAAACAATTACCATAGCTGGAAAGAACACATCATAATCAGTAAAACTGTGAAGTTTGAGGGATATCAGTTGAAAATACAAGGAGATACGAATTTTCAAAAAACGAAATTTTGTATGAAAACACTTACAGTTATGCAAGAGATACAAACAAATTTCGATTTTTGAAAATTCGTATCTCCTTGATTTTTCAACTTGTATCCTTCAAACTTCACAGTTTTACTGATTTTGATATGCTCTTTCCAGCCATGGTAATTATTCTTAAGTTTGGGAATTTTTGGAATTACATGAAAAAGCCGTTAGTATGAAATGACTGTAGCAATTCACAAAAACGTCATTTACACGTATAAGATTGCAGAATACGTCTTGGTAACAGTCATATTCGGATTCAGCATGAAAAATTAGTTTAGAATAGTTATGTTACCAGCCTCTACCCCAAAATGCCTTGTGCACTTTTTGCGATCGACTTTTTGAGTTTTGCGCCTTGTCTAATCACAATCCTGAAAATTTTGTATTGATAGCAAACTGTACGGTTTTTGACATTTGTCATTTCGTGACATGATTTCATTTTTGTAATTCTTAATCATGTCACACAAGTTCACATGATTCCAGTCTTACAAACGTAGACTTCTACGAAATTTACTGTAACAGGGAAAATTTATCCGAATAATGAAAATATGGTAACCAAAAAATATTTGGTATTTTTTATATACGTATATTTTGATCTCACTTCAGATGGGGTCATTTTCCGTAACTGTACCGTATGTCTATACCGTTAGATTCCGGGTCATACGAAATCTCCTTCCGTACCATAACTGTATTTAATATTTATTATATACGTATATTTTGATCTCACTTCAGATGGGGTCATTTTCCGTAACTGTACCGTATGTCTATACCGTTAGATTCCGGGTCATACGAAATCTCCTTCCGTACTATAACTGTATTTAATATTTATTATATACGTATATTTTGATCTCACTTCAGATGGGGTCATTTTCCGTAACTGTACCGTATGTCTATACCGTTAGATTCCGGGTCATACGTAGGGTTACGTAGGGTTATCGTACTTACTCCATGCACAACCATAGAGTTCGATTCTCATAGCGATTTTAGAGCGCCATCCTCTGGGTTTGATACGGAAGTAACGGGTGTAAATAGGATCTTGAAAGGAGTTGATGACAACGGCGTCCTTGTCACGGTTGGCTTGGAATGTCTGTTGGAATATTAAATAATTAGTAAATGTTTTACATTTGTGAATTCTACAAACTAATGTCTCATTTATACACCTATTTTAAAAAGGTTGTCGTACGAAAGGCCACAACCCACGCGACTAGACCGTAAAGGAGTATGGGTAATTGCAAAACTTTACTCTCTTTTCAGCTTTGGTCTTGGTTTTTGGTGTAAATAAATGAAGTTCTTTGGTGTATAAGGTGAGGGCAAGCTAGACTTGAATTGTCATGGAATAATAATAATAATAATAATAATAATAATAATAATAATAATAATGACAATGACAATAATAATAATAATAATAAATTTAATATTTGTAACACGCATATATCCACCTGCATATGCTCATGCGCAAACCTGGTTTAGTTGGTATGGATAGGACCATAAGACGTTTGTTATTAAAATCATAAACTCTTTGTAAACGAGGCATACCATTATGCACTACTGTTATTCAAATTTCAGTTCAGGATTTCAGGTCAATCAAATACTGAAAAAGACACTAATCATTGTAGCCTGCCTACAGACTCTCCCGGGGAGGGGGAAAGGGGAAGGGAGGGGGAAGGGAACTAGCTCCCCTCCCCCTCACCTTTTCCCCTCTCCCTCCCCTACAGAGCATGTAGGCATGCTAACCCTAATCCGGCGTGGCCCGATCGTTTGCATTTTCAGATTTGCAGGACATGAGATAATTCAAAGCTTCACGGACTGTACTATACTACCGACCTTAATTGCACTGGTCCAAAACTTCTTAGTGGCAAAGTTCTCTCCGTTTAGACTGTACTCTATATAGTAAGCTGTAACCCACTGGCTGGAATCTGAGCGACCTTGTGTAGCAACAGCGGTAATCTTCATTGTGCGACGCAAATCGACCTAAAGATAAAAACATACAGAACATATGTATGAAGAAACTTCACGTAGGTTACTTAGTAGAAATATGACGTAGATAGTTATACAGTAGAAATACGACATAGATATGTATTTTCATGTGTGACGCAATTTCTAAGGTAGTGGTATGACGTATGTTTCAGTATGATGACGCGAAGAGGTATGATGTTAGTTATGTAGAGATATGACGTAGATGTGGATTTTCATATGTGTGACGCAGTTTGTGACGTACTGGTGTGACGTATGTTATGACGAAGAGGTAAAACGTAGAGACATTACCTGTGATGTATGGCACGAAAGACACATGACGCAGGTTATGTAGAGATATGACGTAGATGTGGATTTTCATATGTGTGACGCAGTTTGTGACGTACTGGTGTGACGTATGTTATGACGAAGAGGTAAAACGTAGAGACATTACCTGTGATGTATGGCACGAAAGACACATGACGCAGGTTATGTAGTCTAAATATGACGTAGATGTGGATTTTCATATGTGTGACGCAGTTTGTGACGTACTGGTGTGACGTATGTTATGACAAAGAGGTACAACGTAGAGACATTACCTGTGATGTATGGCACGAAAGACACATGACACAGGTTATGTAGTATAAATATGACGTAGATGTGGATTTTCATATGTGTGATGCAGTTTGTGACGTAATGGTGTGACGTATGTTATGACGTAGAGAAATAACAGAGATATTACGTATGTTATACCGTAGAACACTATGCATGCATGTCATGACGTAGAGAAAGATTTCCACATGACGTAGAGATGACGTATGTTATGACGTAGAGTATTACGTAGACAGCTTACACTATCAAGATTTCCATGCATGATTCGGTCGAGAGAGAGAGTCAACACTTAGCGAACTCTTTGAGTGTTATAGATAAGAGTGATGGCACTTAATCCATGAACCAAAATCAAAAAGTCAATGTCTAATAGTCGAATCAAAACAAAAGAAAACAATAGAAAAAGTGTCTAGTAATGTGTGTTAGACTAATATCTATTTCACGGATTAAGTGCCATCACTCTATATCATAGAGAAAGATATTTATTGCAAATTTTTATTTACCATAAGCCACTGGTTGTGGTTGTTGTGCTTAGCAACCCATGATCCATAGTAAGAGCCCGATTTCTTAAAGTGCAACCTAGCAATTCTGGCTGGACTACGATTGTTGTACTCTGATGAGGCAGTGAGCTGTTTGTTTGGAATACGGCGGACGTTTTGGACACCGATTGGCGCCGTACAGTATTTGGCTGAGAACAAAAAATGAATAAATAAAGTTTTGGAGACCAACCTTCCTAATTTTTTGTCATGGCAGATAGAAACAGGCAAATAAAAAAGCAAATGCACTAACTGTGGTGGGAATATTACACTAGTAGTCTTTTCTTTGTTGGCTCAAGGTGCATGGTGCACGGGAATGATTTTGGGCGCAACTATGTTGCGACAGCATGTTGCAGGTTATTAAACGAGCAAACTTCACTGATATAGTTATCATACTGATCGGGGCTCTACTGTATGTTTTACTATATCCCTACCTCCTCCATAGAAGCATCCATACAATTCAAATCTAAAGTAAGGCCAGCTGTACCAAGTGAGTGGATTGACTTTGATAAAACGCGCCTTCACTGGAGGTGTGAATCTATATGACACTGTATCGTAGTAGTTGTAGTTGCCCTGGAATACCTAAATATAACAGAGAGCTAACATTAATGAGATATATATTAACGACTTCCATCGACTTGAGATCATTTTGAGCATGCGACATGCGACTCGTCTAAGCACCCTGTCGCTGGTTCTTTCAAGTTGAGCACAATTATTTCTCGTTTAAGCAGAAGATAAGGCCCGGGCATGCGTGATATACGATGCAGCGTTTTCCTGCATCTTTCTCCGAGTCCACCCCTGTGGTATGAAAACAGTTTCAGGAGTAGAATCGAGCTCTAATTCTGAACCTTTTTTTGTGACGCGCAACTTCTGCAGGGTGTCCATGCATTTAGATTACCAACATTTTTTAGGATTGTTAGGTTGCAAATGACGTCATGACAGCCATCTTGGATGTGACGTCACAGCAGCCATCTTGGATGAACTCTCATTAGCGTCTGTAGTTCATTCATCCAACATGGCTACCGCTTCTTTGTCTTTTCATTCCCAGGGGAATAGTTGAAACCGAGCAATGTTATGATGATGGTTTTTATCTTCTTACCTTGTCACGACCGTACTCGCGATAAGGTTTGTATTTGTTACCATCCATACTGTAATAAACTCTGTAGATGAAAAATACAAAATGATAGTATTTAGAAAATGGAAATTATACTTCCATAAATCACAGATGGACGAAGGCATAGAGAGGACAGACAAACAGACAGATGGACAGACGGACAGACATAGCAAACGGACAGGTGGATGGGTAGATGTACACACAGACAGACAGACAGACAGACAGGCAGGCAGGTAGACATAGCTAAAGGACAGATGGATGTTTGGATGAACAAACATAGACAGAATGACGGACAGACGAACAGACAGACAGACAGCGGCAGGCAGGCAGGCAGGTAAACAGGCAGACAGACAGGCAGACAGACAGACAGACAGACAGACAACCAGACAGGCAGGCAGACAGACAGACAGGCAGGCAGGCAGACAAACAAGTAGACAGACAGACAGACAGACAGGCAAACAGACAGACAGACACAGATACACAAAGTAAAGGTTTACCTATATGTCTTGACATAATAATTTCTACCGTGACCACCCTGGGTTGCTATGCCAGTGACCTTGGCAGTACGACCAAGGTCAACACTTATCCACTGATTCCTATTTCTGTGTTTTGGACACCATCCACCGATACGTCCATTAGCGTTTCGCATGTTAAGCCTAGCTCGTTCAGGTCCATAGTTGTAGTTATAGGAAGAGCTTGCTCTAAAGTTACCAGAGGGAATAATATAGCTCTCGAGGCCAAGAGGCATCAGACAGGCATCTGCACGTAAATCAAAATAATGGAATTATTTTTAAATCCTGTGTAAAGACAGAAAACTTACATGACCATAGCGGCCGAGAAAGCCTAGGTACGAATTCTTAAGAAAACGTTCGGCAAAAAACGAAAGATAGCTTTGACAGCAATGGCTAAGAACAAACCTTGATGTCTAAGCTTTACATTCGTTTGTAAGGTAATAGTTTAGTCTCTAATAAACAAATATTCATTGAGTCAAAAACTTTAAAGATATGTCAACAGTTCAAATTTGCGACCACAGGAAACCCGAACAGAATTTTTACGGTACCTTTTGATATAGATTTGCTTATTCTATATTTGAACTACATAACGAGATAAAAACTCCTAAATAGTAATAATAATACGGAAAAATTTGAAATAGATATTTCGTGGTTGGCTTGCTGTGGTCAAGTCGCGGCCGCGCAAAAGCCCGCGAAATTTGGCGCATGCGCAGACATTTGACGGCGGTGTTACTGACGTTCGGTGAAAACTTTATCAAAACTGGGCTTTTTCTGTTGATGCAAAACCTGAAGACGACAGCGGAAATTCCCAGTGTCATCTTGCAATTGTCCATTCTTTCCGACACAGGGATCCCAATTAAAACCCTTTGTTTCATTACTAGGTTTTCTGTGCTTAAGAAAGCCTAAGTAGCACGCATTCATAAAATCTACTTTATTACGTCAAATGAGTGCTACGTAGGTGAAAATTCTCAGCATCCTCTCATCCAGTCTTTCTGACACAGGTATCCCAATGAAAAAAACTAGGTTTACTGCTTCAGAAGATGACAAGGAATGATGGTACGAGAGAAATTCCCAATCTTCTCGGGTCCGTTTTTTTCTGGGTTCCCAATCGAAACTCTTTGTTTAGAGGTATGCTGGGCTAAAGAAGCATAAGTCAATAACAATGTCTTACTTTTATTGCAGCCGTAAAACTCTACTCTCATGGATATCCACGATCTCCAGCTCCAAGGATGAATTCGCACATAGCGTGCACGAATTGGTGGGAAGAGGACATGGGATTTAGCGGTGTACATATTATTGTTACCACTGAAGTACTGTAAAAAAGGAAAGATAAAGTAAATTACTATCTTTAGCGTCGACAATTCCTTACAATAAGCTGGTCTCCAAGGAGGCCGAAAGTGTGCTCTCTTTTATCTTTTTAGGCTAATTAAAGCTACACGGAATGGAAAGAAAGCAGTATTCAATAAGTGATCGATAAGGATTTTCTTTGATTTATTGTTGTATCTTTATACACCGACGCAGCGACGCAGATCAAACTTGTTTTCTAGCAAGTTTCCGTTTGTTTTTCTTTCTCAAAACAGGCAACTTTATTTGCTATAATAAATTTAAGGGGGCTTTCATTTATTAGTGCATGTGGGGCGTCGAAATAATTGTGGGCGGGGGTGTTATTTTGGGAAGCTAGATGGGGAAATTATCAGATTAAGGTTTTCACGAGCGACGGAAGCAGAAGCCGAAGCAACATACACAGACTCGGCAACTCACCACGAGGAAGCAAATTGTTAAAGCAAGCATGGGGCATGCGAAGATGGGTGATATCCGCTGGCCAGCATCCAGTACTCCCCGTTAACTTTGATTGGGAAAACCTGCATAGCACTCAGTTGATGTAATATATTCATAAAATCTATTGTATTCTATTGCCATTCTATCTATTGTTTTATGTGTTATTCATTATATTTTTATAAATATATTACATCAACTGTGTGCTATGTAGGTTCTCCCAACTTTGATTAATGACTAATCTCATCTAAAAAGAACTAATATGAGCTAAAAGTCCTACCTTTCGGTTGGTGCGGTATAGATACTCCAAGAATCGCACCCCATCTAGGGAATAAGACAGATAGTATTGTGTAACCCATTGATGTGTGTCTTGACGTCCACGAGTAGTGATTCGTACAATCTTTGAGGGACGAATGAAGTCGAATTGTAACCATTGGTAACGGTTCATGTGACGTGGTGTCCATGAGCCGAAGCCTCGACTATCCCTGAAATAAGAACAGAAATTAAGTTACGTATGCTACTCAATACTGAAGATGTTTAAGCCCCTTGCAAGCACTCCCAACAGTGTTGGTCAAACTTGTTTGTTTGTTTGTTTGTTTGTTCGTTTGTTAGTCCGTTCGTCTGTTTGTGTCTCTGTCTGTTTGTTTGTTTGTTTGTTCGTTTATTTGTTTGCTTGTTTCTTTGTTCGTTTGTTAGTTCGTTCGTCTGTCTGTCTGTTTCTGTCTGTTTGTTTGTTTGTTTGTTTGCTTGTTCGTTCGTTTGTTAGTTCGTTCGTCTGTTTGTCCGTTTGCCTCTGTTTGTTAGTTGACAACCTACCAACAACTAGTGTCGCCCTTAATTCAGATAACTATAGTTTTCCTACACGACTCATAAACAAAGATTCATAAGACTCATAAAGACTCATAAAAAATGAATTCATTCTTACTTTTTGGTGTTCAATCGTGAGCGGTAGGGGGCGTATCTGGAGTTATACATCGATGAAGCAGTGATTCTGCTGTTAGGGATCTTTGCGATCATAGCTTTGTTACACATTGGGCCTGTTTAAAATGTGATTCCAAAACATCGTTAGAATTGTTCCAAAGATTGGAAAAATTGTTCTAAAGGACGGAACAAGTACACTTATGATTTTTTTATTTACTTAATCAAATTTACTTAACTGCACTTGCTTAGTCCATCATAGTAACAATCATTGCACGCTCGGTTCGATTTTTTCTTTTCTGATTCGTCAGTCACCCTTTGGGGCGGAGCTTATATCAACCAATGATTTGCTCGAATTTATCTGAAGCTCCGCTTCAAAGATGATTGATAAATCAGAAAAAAGCTATTTGAAGATGGAAAAATATGGGTCAGACGCAACGCCTTTTGCTGTTCCAAGGTATTTATAGGGTGTCATGGACGTTGAAATTTTCTTTAGCGTAGTTCTAGATAAGTGGTTTAAACCATAATGAACAAGACGCTATAATAGCGTTCACTCGGGCTACGACGAAGCCAGAGTACCTCACTCGGCTACGAGGAAGCCCGAGTGACAAAGTTTGCTTGCAAAGGCCATCTGGGTAATTTTCACAATTGCTTGTTTGACGACCGCAACACAATCGTTTTATATTATATTCGCGCGCGTAAGATTCAATGATGTCATCTATGTGTAAACAACAAACTGAGCAAAGCAATCATCTCTACGTACCTTTCTAAATTATTTACAGTTTTTATCTAATTCACTCGTTTCTTTTAATTTGTATTTTTATTAATGTATATTTTGTTAAGAGGGCCATGTGTATATTATCGAAAGATATCAAGTCTATAACCCTCAATAAAAAAGTTATTATTATTATTATTAAGGTAATCACACACGGTGCTCAACCAATTAGAACGCATGTAATTTACCATTATATAATAATTGGCATATTACGCGCGCTCTGATTGGTCGAACAACCATGTGTGATTAGAGTACACACACATAGATAGCGTCATCGAATCTTACGCGCGCTCTGATTGGTTGGAATGTTTCGATAAATACTATATAAAACAGATAGATTCCATTTTTCCGTGCGTCCGTACTCTAATCGATGCACAGAAGACGTCAAAATGTGGTGAGAACAAAAAAGTACGCCATGAGACGAAGTCGAGAAAAAATGGAATCTATTTGTTAAATTATTATATAAAAGCATTTTACTTGAACTTTGACCTCAAGACAAATGGCGTAACCAAAACAGTCCCATGATTCACCGGGAGCGTTTTGGAATAGCAAATTGTAGTCAAGATAATTCTACTTACTGAGTCGACAACCGTACAACTCAAATCTCAAAGCAATGTGACCATACCATGCAACCGGGTGAATACGAACGTATTGAGCTTTGAATGGTCGAAGGAGACGATGATAGACTACAAAATATCTATCAAAGTTACCAGGGAAGACCTGAAAAAGAAAAACAAAAATTTTAACATTGAGGATATTAGCATGGCGAGAAGCACAGGGTTGTCAAAGATATAGACTTTGAAGCTCTCAGATCAAGATTTCCAAAGTGATCCAGATTTCTATAGATTTCGCCGCGTTTGCCCCAATTCAAAATGGCGGACGAAAGCGTGAAGTGGCTTATTACTTTGGGCGTAACCTTAAAAGGCAGTACTCTCACCTGTGGTGTTCTTCCTATTCTATAGTACACCATCTTGGATGGAACACTACCATACGAAAGTTTGTATTTGGTGACATATTGGTTAGCATTCTGTCGGCCTTGGGTAGACACGCCCTTGACCCTGGTGTTAGCTTCCAAGTCAACCTGGATATATTGTTGGTGATTGTTTTGTTTTGAAAGCCATCCATAATTAGTTTGGATTCCTGCCTTCCATGGTGCATAGGTCACACTGTAGAATGAGCTAGCCTTGACGTGTGCTCGGTTGATACGTTGATCTTGCATACCAAGTGGCAGTTCGCACTGGTCTACAATACAAAATAGGAGCGTTTAATCGGCTACCTGAGCAACCTCTTGAAAACCTTACCCCCTTACTACTTCATGTATGACCACATGAAATGGCACTGTTCAAGTTACACTATATTGTAACTCAATGGAATCTTAGTGTAACTTCAATAGTGCCATTTCATGGGGTTATACATGAAGTAGTAACCCCTTAGCCTCCTCCGCAGCAAATCTTGGGCTTCCTGTTTCCGGCCTCCCTCCTGTTTCCAGTCTTCCTCTTTTACAGTCCCAGTTTTCTCTCTTCTCTTCAGGATACCCAACGTTTTTCATCTTCTCTTCAGGATACCCAACGAGGAGTAGCCTTCGTAGGATGCAATGATATCCTTATCTTGGACAAAAACCCATTTCTTGGGAATAAGTGATTCCCTTATCATAGCCGTTTTCACAGTCATACGAAAATTGTCACGCGCCACACATGTTATTCAGGCAATCAGGACGGCGATTTTACTAAAGTTGCACTATAGCCTACCTGTAGAACATCCATAGAATTCTACTCTCATTGAAATATGAGATCGCCAGCCACGTGGGTTGATACGAAGGAATCTGGTTTTGATGGGTGGGTTAATCGCATTGTACACTGTGCTGTATAAGTCCCGGTTAGCTTGGAATGTCTAAATAAAAGATGAACTGAATCAAATACTTGCGAAAGAATGGGGAAACCAAGAAAATAATTAATGGCTTGTTAGGGTGGTAGAGAGGGAAGGAATAGGAATAGGGCAAAAAAGAGAGCGAATCATAAATGAAATACAAATGCTATATACTATATATATTTCCCTTTTTCTTGCTCATTTCCAATTTCTTTTCCTCAAAATTATTTATATTCTATTCCATTTATACATACATATTTATAAATATTTATATCTGATAACCACACATTTTGCTGTTTGTGTCATTCAATTTTGTTTCGTGGTATTTAAACTCCGTCAAGGGCGAGCAGGCAAAAATGGAAGTAACATAATGGAATACTTCAAAATTTGGTTTTGAAGGACTGGGGAGGGAGGTCTGGTGTCGATTCTACGAATCTCAGTGAATATATAAGCCCATGACCCTATTTACGGTCGGATATTCGTACGTAGAATCGGGTCCATTCACGGATATTCGTGCGTACGATCTGGTCCTTCCTAGGTAGAATCGGGTCCAGTTCACTCTCGAAAGCATCATTTTACGTCAATAACTATGCAAAACGAACACGTCAGCCAAGCCTACCTTGGTACTACTCTTGTATTTATAAAGGGTCCAATGAACTCCATCCTGACTGTAATACAACCAGTAAGACGTCACCCATTGATGGACATTATGGCGAGCCCTGGTGGCTATTTGGGTGACTTTCTTTGCGGACCCAAAGTCTACTTGGTAGTACTGGTTGTGGTTGTTGTGTTTGGTAGACCATGATGAGCCACTGTTAATACGTCCATGTTGGGGAGACAGTCCATTGCTGTGGAATGTAGAAGCAGTAATCTTGCTGTTTGCAATGCGACGGCTTTGCATGCCAAGTGCTTTGTTGCATAGACCAACTACGATGAAAATAATTAGTTTTAGAATTCAATGTTTGGTATTTTGGGTTTATAGAACATAATGGGCCACTTATACCAACCAAAATAAGACACTTTTTGGCCAGTGTGCGACTTAAGCCCGCCGCACACGTTGAGAAACTGCGTGAGGAAACTGCCACGCGAGGCACTTAGCTCAGACGATTTCTCGCCGCAGTGTATCAAGCCAAAACTCCAGTACTCTTACCTGTTGCACAGCCGTACACCTCAACCCTCATGCAAATCCAGCTACGCCATTGTGTTGGACGGAATCGTAGATAATTGGTAACAAAAGGTCTCTCGATATCATGATACACAATGCTGTGCCTGTCTTGATTTCCATGGAAATACTAAGAATGAAAAGTAAATGTGTTAATATTGAATCAGGGAAAATGCACGGAAAGAAAAAGGGTCAGGACTAGCATAAACTATAACTATTATGGCAATGATTGTAGTTCCTTCTTTCTCATCAAACCAAACTCAGCCAATGCATGGTTTAGGTATGGCTAAACCCTCTTAATAGTAACATATTCACACCTGGAGCACGCGCTCACAATCACCTTCGAGTGTTATACTAAGGGCCCGTTCGAATGAGAGAGGGTGGCCCCTATGTAGTAGAGATAACTCTTTTGTTTTCTTTTCCCTGGGGGACACAAAACAAAAGAGTTATCCCTACTACATAGGGGCACTCTCTTTCACGTGAACGGGCCCTAAGATATGGGAATCATCGCTCCGGAAAGGAGGGTGGGTCGTCGATATTCGTCATCCACGAACATTCCCGAAATGAAGAGAATGTTCGGCTTTTTAAGAGCCCTATTTATGCTAAACACGAACCTATGGTTACGTAACTAGGGATCCCTGGGGGGGGGGGGGGGGGGGGTTCCAGGTACAGGGAATAGTAATTATGATGTTTGTTTGCAATAGACCACTTTCAAAATTTGCTTGATAACGAGGCTAACATGACTAAACAAAAAAAAACAGCCAGCCATGACCAGCATTTCTTTTGTTTTATCCACATTAGCCTCGGTATCAAGTAATTTTGAAAGTGGTCTATTGTCCGATTGAAAATAGAGGTAAAAAAGAAGTAGGGACGTCTTTCTTAGGCCGGCGATACACGCTGCAATTTTTTCTCGCGCTTGCAATGCAGTTTTAGGGATTTTGTTGCGAGAGCGAAATTGCCAAGTGTATCATGTCTGGCAACATAGGCAGCAACGATGTCTCGCAACAAAAAAAATTGTTGCAGAAAGTTCAAAAGTGTGAACTTTTCTCTTCAACAATTTAAACGTTGCACGCTCGTACTGAATGTTGCAGAGTGATGACAGACGCTGCAATTTTTCTTTACAACAAAAACTAAAATTGCATTGCCAGCGCGAGAAAAATTGCAGCGTGTATCGCCGGCTTTATGTGACTACAAACCTTAGTTCCTGAAGGGTATTTGTATGGCTTGAAATTAATACCATTTGAACTGTAAGTCAGGTAGTATTGTTTCACCCAGTAGTGAGCATTGGATCGACCTTGTGTTGCCACGCCCTTCACTCGTACAGCATGAGGGAAATAAAGCTGCAGCCACTGATTTCTGTTATTTGATCGTACCCCCCATGAATAGTGGTGGTTAAGACGACCTCGGAATGTACCATAGCTAGAACTATAAGTAGTGGAGGCAGAGATTTGACCACCGTCTATTCGTTGGTCCTCAAGACCAATTGGAAGCTTACATTTATCTGCAAAGAAACAATGTACGAAATTAAATATTAAATTTATAATCATTTTAAGCGCTAAGACAAGAGCGTTTTCAGTGATTTTCTGATAAACTGATAGTGCATATCCCTTTACATTGTAAAAGATTAACGCCCACTTTCCGTCACCACCATAAGAAAACCAGGGGCGGATTTAGGGGAGGGGGGATTTGCAAGGGGCGCACACTCCTTCGTGAATCGACTTTGGACTCTTTTCCTCTAGATACTTAATTTCCAAAATACCCTGTGGGTCCTCTTGACGATTTGCTATTTCTGTAAGCTGTACTCTCTCGTAATGGATAACCATGGATCCGCACACGCTACTTCAATTAAATACGGTCCAAGTTACACGCTACGATTTGTCGGCCCGATTTGAGTTCTACTGTTTTTGACACTCCAATTCATTTGATTTTCCATTCAAAAAATCGGCCCGACAGGAAAAATCTGTCGCGCGCAGTGCAACAAATGTTTGTGAATCGGGCCGATTTCTTTCTTTTCTCAAACGAAGCTCATCAAACATGAGGCCGACATATCGTAGCGTGTAACTCGGTCTTTAGACTAAGAGGTCGTAGCTCCACTGTATTATAATAATTCAGCTCGCATGGAAACTCTGTACTGTACTGCTACAGTACAGAGTGGGAGGGGTGGAGGTTGGGGAGGGGGGAGGAGGGGAGGACGAAGAGGGAGTTACCACTTGTCATATATCAACGAACAGTTCGACTTACCAATAGAACATCCATAGACTTCTGCTCTCATGGAAATATGAGATCGCCAGTGGTGGGGAACAATTCGAAGTACACGACATCTGATTGGATATATCATATGATTGACTTTGACAGTATGCATATCTTTGTTTCCAGTGAAATACTACAAAGACAGAGAAAGATTTGGTAAATTTCTGTATATGATACAACAATTACATCTTGCATCACAAATGATCAAGCTTGGAGAGTTGCATGCATACATACACAAAGACGACTTTCAAAATTGTCGGCGTGGTGCATGAGAATGAGGCCACAAAGGCCTTGTTACCAGAAAAATAAGCGTGGCGACACTTCTATTGCTATCACAGACGATGTGTTCCTCTTCCTTTTGAAATACCTATTTTCTGTGCATTTTACAGGATATAAAGTTTCATTCTCCTATATGTCCCGCCAAACGTACCTTGATATAAGGACTGTTGTCACTTCGTTTATACGTTGTAAACACGACACCATCACTGCTGTACATTAGATAGTATTGCGTGACCCATTGGTGGGCATTGTGACGGCCTTGGGTGGCGACAGCGGTAACTTGGGTGGCTCGTCCAAAATCAAACTGAACAAAAACAATATATTCATGATCACATGGGGAATCTTAGATGGAAGCAGTGAGTGAGTCGGTATCAGAGAAAGTTCTTATCCGTTGAATTAAGGCGGCAATATTAAAAAAATTATCTTTATTCAATGAGGGTATATGAGCATTACTTCTGTTAGAACTAAAAAGCTGTCTTCCCCAAAAGGTTATTTATCTGAAAGCAGATTTCACTACAAGATTGACAGTTTTCTGAAACTTAGCCATCAATTTGGTCTTAAAAATGAATTTTGAGAAGATTTGTGAAAACGTTTTTAAAATGTAAATTACAAAATTGCTAAAAGGCATTTTTATTTGTGCACAAAGATGTGCATCATCAAAAGTAACCTGAGCATCAGGCCTTCTTGCGGAGAGGGGAAAGGGAAGGAGGGGAGAAGATGGGAGGGGGAGGGGGATGGGGAGGAGAGGAGAGGAGGGAAGGGGAGGGCATACTCCCCCTCCATCCCCTCCATCCCTTTCAGAGGGTCTGATAACTACATCATAAACAAAATAATAAATAAGCATGGCAGACGGCTTTTGAGAAAGCCTGGGAAATCATTTTTTAAAGACAGAACAGATTCTGACCTGGATCCATTGAGGGCGATTGTTAATTCTAGCGATCCAGGTTTGCGAGGTACGCAAACGGCCTACTCGGTAAGTGTTACTGTAAGATGACGATGTCGTCACTTGAGTAGTTTTGAGACGTCCGTTTTGTAGACCCAATGGACCGGTGCAGGATCCTAAACAAATGAAGATGTTATCGTATTTACATTAACCACGATCATGTGACATAATTAAAATAATTACTCTATTGGACTGAAAAGGAGCCCACCATCAAATGTGCCTTATCAACAAAACTGGAAAGTTTCGTAAAGCTGCCTTGAGATTGGCTGTATTTTCTATAGTGTGGGATAAATATATTTACAATAATCGAGCAAATCTCGCAATCTAATTGGTTGAAAACCATTGGCAATAAGAGTTCAGACAACGGTGCTGACGCGATTCGTCGCGCGCGCCCGTCCAGTTTCCATTGAAGAAATGGTCAACACTCAGCGTGCGTCCATTGAGTTATGGATGCACGCGGGAGGCTGCGAAGCACGAGAGAAGCGTAAAAGGCTATAGCTTTTCGAGTGGAAAAGTGTTCGAGTGTTATGGCTTTTTTTCAAAATAGAACTAAAAAAACAGAATTATTGTAAAACCGAAGCATAACCAGTTTCAAAAATTCCAAACCTACAAAAAAGTCAAACCACAACATGTATAACGAAAATGTGTTTCCGGTTACTTACTCTCACATTTGATGTTTCCACGAAGATCATCAAAGTTGATATGACCCCACCCCCCAGTGTAATAGTCGATAATCCTTATAAAGGCAGTCTTGCCCTTATAGGCACGGACACTCCATCGCTGACGTCTCATGGATTCACTGTTTCTACCAGTGGTTCGTAAGACGACACCTTTGCCATCGACGACCAATTCGACCCTGAGGTGACTGACTCTGTTCCCGCCGCCAACAAGGAAATCAATGTAATTTCCCACGATGCGGAAGCGACGAGAAGCAAGAGTTCCCGTAGGACGATCACCCTGAAGAAAGAGATATGACTGTATTTATAATCTGGGGCTTTTAAGTAATGCTCGTTATCAAACAAATAGTATTCTGTTCTCGATTACTCTACGTCAGAATTTTGAGATTTTCTGTCTGGGGATATATCAACCTATGGAGAACATGTTTTTGAAAGGAAAACCCAATTTTTGAGAAAAATAAATTTTGAAAAAAAAAACTGTGTCACTGGCTTTAGACGCACAAAATATTCTTAAACAATAGATTCAAGTTGAGGGTAATTTCAATAGGTAGTTGACATCATATATTTAAGTGTTCAATGTGTTCACTAACTGGGAACACTGCATGTACTCACACACACACACACTACCACAAGTAGCCCAAGTTCACTATGAGAGATGATTTACTAGAGAATATAGGGTGACTTTTGAACGTTCGATTTTTTGCCTTAAATCTTAATAAAATTTATCAAAATACTGACAGTGGTTTCTTGTTGTTCTCAATGACCTCCTGAGTGAGTTTCAGCGATTTTCGTTGGGTTGAGCTGACTTTCACTGACCACACCTCTTATCAAAAAATCGTACGTTCAAAAGTCACCCTATATTCTCTAGTAAATCATCTCTCATAGTGAACTTGAGCTACCTGTGACACTGCCACTACATTCTAATATTCTATAATTATACAACTCTCAGCTCACGAGTTTGTGTGTACTAAGGGAGGAAAACTGGAGGACCCAGAGAAAAACCCTCAAAGCATTAGGAAGAGAACATCAAGTTATGTGTGATGCTCCATCTGGGATTCCAATCCAGAACCACAGAAGAGACAGACCAGTGCTTTCACTGCTTGGCCACCCTAGTATCCTAATAGTCTTAATATCATCATTTTCAATATTTTTTTGAGCCATTTCATTGCTCCCCCCACCCTCCTTTCGCCTCTTCAACAGTGCCAGGAAACAGCCTTGTTAAACAAAATGATTACTAGGTACTACCCAGGGAGTAAGGGGTGAAGGGGAGAGGAAGAGGGAATTACAAGAAACTTTCCCCTCCCTCTCCCTCAATTCCCTCAATGCTTCTTAAAAGAAGCTCAAATTCAGGATTTTGATAAAAAAAGGTCAATTAATTCATTTTACTGTACAACACACCCATGAAGGAATGAATCATTGATACTAACCTGAATTGTTCCAGGACGATATTTACCATTGGGTCGTTTCTCATAACCTCCAATCCAAAAGCGTCCTTGAAGTTTTGAGGGCTGTGAACGCCTGGCTTTGGAGTTATCACCCAAAGTGGGTTGGTACTTAAATGCTGTGCCAGAGGCAATCCAACCAGTTAAGCTTCCTTTTTCAAAATCAAAGTTTGTACATCCTGGTGGCACAGCTGTAACAGAGATAATACAAAAAGATAAACTGTCTACTCATCTGGTACCCTTTCCATAGATACTGCACCCAGAATTTAGGAAGTTTAATAAATAAAGAAAATAAATGGGGCTCATTAAGATTTTAAACTACATTAACTAAGATTTTAAATTAAAAACTAAGCCCTTCTTGCAAGCTCTGATTCAAATTTTGACCTTGGATTAAAACTCATATTCTATTTTTACCACTTAGAAACTGATCTAATAAGATAAAATGCCTGATTAAAACTGTCTTTGGAATTTGTACAAAGTTTTTATCTTGCATCTTTATTTCAATTTAACAACTTTCAAACTGAATGTAAAGAATATATATGGCAAATGAGAAACTGGAGACCTAAACCTGATTTTGTATTTAAATTTTCACTTTGGATTAACACTTTAATTTGACTATGCAACTACAAACAACGACCTACATGTAAACTTTCTGAAAGAAATAACTTAAGCTTTGTAGAACACTTAATATTCTTCAACAGTGTTTTTTGTTGCTCAATGCTAGAATACCAAAACATTCCTCTTAATTTGTAAAGTAGAGAGTAAGAACCTACAGTTTAGCATTATTATCTAAGAAGACTTGACATTAATTGATTTGTTTGCACAAAAAGACACTGTATGAATTCAAATTAGTAATGGTTTCATGCATCAGATTTTGGAGCTGACAAAAAACAAATTTTTGCTATTGCTTAAAAAATAAGTGTATAGTGTATTAGACATTCTGTATGCGACCAAACATGGACAATCTCCATGTAATGAATTAGATATCACTTGCCACCAGCCCAAATAACACCCCTCCCTGAATAAACCTCACGTCTATAGCTACAGGGTCAATTTTTGAATAAGCCCCCTCCCCTCTGGCTCAAACAAACCCCCCCTCCCCACTCTCCATGTGAACTAGACTATATATAATATACATGTATTATACAGCATCATAAAATACAAAATACACTTACCCTCTATAGCTGCCCATAGCCTATAAAATAAAATGAATTTGAAACAGTTAGCAAATTATAAAATATAGTATTGATGACATTAACTCTCAAAGCTCACTTATAATGATGATTCAGAGTATTTCATGGAATGTAAATAGTTATATTAATTAAGGTTGAACAATGATAATGATGTGTTGGTACATTTTGTAAGGTTTTTTTCGTGAGTTGGATGAAAAGCCTCATTGGGTCCCACTAGTATTAATTAAAATATGTATTTCAATTAATTCTTCATTCATGATGGTGATGGCAGTGATGGGGGGGGGGTGGTAGAGGAAGAGATATTACAGTGTTTAAGGTAACATACAATTTAAATACAATTTTGCCTGGGATAAACATAAGAGTATGAAGTCAAAACTTATGAAAACCTATGTCAAATCCAAGCAAGGAATTCCCATGCTAGCAAATTAAACTGATTAATTAGTGATAAATAATGGTAATAGAACTGAGTGGAGTGCAATTTGGGCTGAAATCACAAGAGTGATTACAAAATTGCACGACCGCGTAGCGGGAGTGCAATTTGTTAATCACGAGTGTGATTTCAGCCCAAAATTGCACGACACGAAGTTCTATTACCTATTAATCATATTCATTTTGAAATCACAATAAAGATTCAAACTCTTTTATCAGGCTGCAGTTCCAAAATGACTTTATTATTAACGATCCTATATCCAATCTTAGATACACCATGTGACATTTTTAAAAAAAAAGAAGACTATAAAATTGTCTCTTAATAGTGTTGTAAATGTGACATTTAAAAATTTAGCTTCAAATCCTGTTATTTGATTGGTTGATTTTCTTGAAATCTGCTATGTGATTGGCAGACAAAATGATGCTATTAATGATTCAAAATAGTGCGATTAATGCTTAAATCGCACACTTTTTAACCAATCAGATTGCAGAATTTGTGAGTGATTTCAAAATGGATATGATTAATGCTGTGATTACTGCTTTGTTGCTTAAATTTACCTATTTCATTTGTGGGTTCACAATCAATAGATAAAAAAGTTTATAGTCCAGAGCTGTTCGTAAATTTCGCATAACTAACTAATGATTCACTCACAAATTGGTCTGAACTAAACGTTGTAAAAAAAGACAAACTTTAAATTAACTTATATAAAAGCTCTAAATCGAGCTTAATTTACAGTCAAAATCTTGCTACTGAAATTGGACGTCTTTGTCGTTTTAGGGCTACATTTTAACAATAACGATTGACTTGTTAGACCTACTATTATTCAATACCAAATCGAACCGCTAACCTGAAATTTCAAACAAGCAGATTCCAGCGTTAATATAGATAAAGAAAGTTCTTTTGAAATCTTTGTTTGTAGAAATGGCCGACTGCATGATTCTAAATGATTCTAATGTTCGCGCGCCCTTATCACGTGACTAGGTTATCCAATCAGAAATCTTATGGAGACAAATAATAAAATATAGAAGAAAAAGAGAGCAGTAAAATGGAAAGAGAGAACGAAAGAAAGAGATAAAGAGAAATGAGGTAATGAATCAAGGGTTTAAATGAATAAAAGTGAAGGATGAATTAATTAGTAAAAATTTGTGAAAGAAAGAAAAATGGATGAATTAATGAATAATGGATATATGGGTGGATGATGAATGAATGAATGAATGAATGAATGAATGAATGAATGAATGAATAAATGAACGAACGAACGAACGAATCCAGTGAATAGATGGATAGATGGATGAAGGGATCGATAGTATATAGATAACATACGATGCCGCCTATTTCTTACTACTTTCAATTTTAATTTTCAGTTAAATTACGCATCAACACGCCACAAGCAAAATGTTGATGTGTTTACTTTATTGACCAATAAAAACTAAAACAAGTCGAGAATATACTGGTAAATACTTGCATAACAATTTATAATTACCAGTTTTGTTTTATCAAAATACTAGAAAATATATCTTATATTAAAAATGAAAACTCTAGATCTGAGGAATCATTGTATTCATATAAAAATAGAGGCTGATGGACGGTGTTCCACTTTTTTGTGCCCCTTTTTGAAACTTTTTTTCCAACCCAAAAGATTATTTAATTGATCTCCGGATCTAAAGTCATTAAAAATACACTATTTTGACTCTTTGGCTCTTGGGGTTGTGTCTCTTATTCGTACAATTAGCTCCATGACGTTTTAATCTTTCTACTACGTTAAAAAAAAAATGATCGATGTAACGTTTCTTGTAGTGCCTTCCTTTCGCAAAGAAATTCGTAAAATTGTTGGACAATGGGTTAATTGATCCATGCTAATTGTAAATAATGTATGACTTGCAAGAAAAAAATGGAAACCAAAAAAATTCACGAAAATAAAATACATAAAAATTAACTGTAAAATTCTCTCGATCCGAATCAAAGCTCCCTCTTCATTTTAGAGAAATTAACTTAAGAAAGTATGCATCCTAAAAGGCTGAAAATGTTCTGTGGCAGAGCTCCGCCATTTTGAATCTCGTAATTGCACAACATTGTAACTCTCCTTTTAATTGCTAAGGTTTTCATCTGTAAGAAAATCCTAAAAAATAAAACCTAAAACGCTTGAACAACTATTTATATAATGTTTCATGAAATTCAGTTACAAGAAGTTGTGGATGAGTTAAACTTGGTACTTAACCGAAGAATAATTGATGATACATGTTAATTAAAGTCAAATACCTTTTAAGTGTTAGTCAATTGAGGTCATGACCATATTCAAAATGAATCAGTAAGAAAATTGATAAAGCATGATATGAAGAACTATCGAGGCATTTGAAAAAGAGAATAAGAAAGTTGTAAAACATGAAATTGTATCGATTTACAAAATGGAAACAAAGAGGCTGATGCTTTGACTGAAGCGTTCGTCGAATTAAAACTTGAGCGAAAAGAAAATTCTAGAGGGAGAAAGATCTAAAAAAGTTTACTTTTTTGCATAAAATAAATCACTGTGATTATTTTTTAACTACTTTTCATAAAAAATAAGCTTTTGTAACGCTGTGAATTTACGAAATTGGAAGTTTTTGAATCTGAGAGTAAAAAGGTAAAACATCAATTTGTTCAATAGAAATCTGAGCCATGTTTAAAACTTTGAAATTTCGATCAACTTGGACTTATTGGGAGATAAAATTCAATTCTAAAAAAGCGTTTATGAGTTATATAAGCTACATTACTGTAGAACGAATAACAGAACTGTAAATTTTAAATCGCTTCAAAATGAACAACCGACATTTGAGACAAAGGAAAGAGAAAAATCTAAATTGAAGTGAGTTCACTGGCAAACTCGTATAAATGTTTCTCTTTCCCAGTATCTATTTCTAATTATCTTACATAAAATTATAACATCGTTACGTTATGTAAGAAAATATTATATTAGAACTATCTCGAACGAAAGAAGATGGCAGCCTGCATCTTTTCTGGCAAAAGGACACTATCAATAAAAGAAAGATCAGATACGTTAGGTACTTACAGCAAAACCACCCAAGATGTGAGGCAAAGTTGCCGAATCGCCATGATTCAACAACTACTCCCTCAACTGAAATCCTTCCTTCGTCCTTCACGTCAGAAGGGATTTCTCAAAGAAACGGGGGAAAGCATTTCCATTTATAGAACAAAAATATTCATTAAAAATGAACAACGATGAGGTCAAATGTTTTTAAATATTTTCAAAATAATCCTTTGTTAGTGAAATAGGAACAAGCAGTTATGGAAGGAAAAAAGCTACAATATAGCTGCTAATCTGTCCTGTAAGACACTTAATCGTAGCTTTGTTTTTGCCGATCGATTTTTGCAGTTGAAAACTTTCACCAAACGTTTTCAAACTTAAGAAACGTATACATATATACTACATATTCTTAACTTAATTTGTAGTTTTCATGTAGTTCTCCAATTGTTTACCAAAGAAATCTGTTACAAGTTTAAAAATATCGTGATTTGATTGTCAAAACCTCACGACAAATTCAACCAGCAATATTAAGAAGATATAATTCACAAATAAACTGAAAAATACGTTCTTGTGCTTGGAAGATTGAGGATTATTAACTAAAGTAATAAGCAGGTCTCATTGAGTACAGTTACCGTTTTAATTCAAAACAGAATTGTGAATTTTTAGGTTTGCATTTTGGTACCAACTATAGGCTACCTGTGCCTGATATGTAAACATATATCCAAAAAGTCACACTCAGTCTTGTTATGCAATTAAGCGAGCGGTTTTCGATATTCTACGAACTCTGACTTTCAAACGCAAACCGCTAATTTGCGTTGTTGCTTCGGTCAATCAAAAGTAAAAATCACTAATACCTACCAAGAACTATTAATACCAAAATGATAGTATATTTAATATATATCATCTAAAGATCTTACTTGGTCATTTGGTTGGATTTTAGGAACTTTTAATATTCATTTTTAAATTTTTTTGTTGAGGTGGGCGGAAGCGAATAACCAAATTCGAACGGACTGTTTGAAGGTCAGAGTTCGCAGAATATCGAAAACCGTATTAAATGCGTCAGTACGAAAATAAAAAAAACAAAAAAAGGAAAAGATAATTATTTTACTTTGAAAGCGCAGGCAGAGTGGTAGCCCAATTCTCCCAAGCCAGGGGCTCGTGTATAAAGCGTTCGGACGCTGGTACGCCCTTTACCCCCTCTCTCCATCAGTGCTCCGTTTTACGTAATGGATGAAGAAGCAGTCGAAACAATAATGCGAGATCAATGGGAATTGAACTCGGACTTCCTGTATGGAAGACTGCGCACTAACCAACTATGCCATCCTTTCTCCATATTTTTGATACCAACCACCGACTACCTGTGCCCTAAACACATGCAAATCTAAAAAGTCACACTTCGATATGTTATGCAAGAAAGCTGTGAATAGGTCAGTACTAAATGGTACAATCTCTTTGTTTCTGTTGTCTACTGTAGCGGTACCCGGTCCTGTTTTGTATAAAGCACTGAAAAATATTCTATATTTAATAAATTAACTGTTTGCAGCGTGACAATTTAAGCTTCGAAAGTCACTGTGCACTCACAAGGCGTCATGAAAATTCAGTTAACTAATTAACAATATGAGAAATGATCTGCTTTTCAGTTATTGCTGATGTCTTGCAAATAAGGCAGTACCTTTTTGATGTCTCATAGAGTGTTTTTTAAACCCGTGAAAAAGATGGGGAACTATAGTAATTAATAGTAGTCCAGCAATTTGGTGCAAGAATTGTTCACTTTGAGGTAAAAGCACCAAATTTGGCACAGTTGTAGTATTCGATGAGCTGATTAATTTAAGCTATGGATCCCACCTGAATTCGTCCAGGGGGGGTCAAATTTGACACTTAGGGGGGTAGGGTAGGTCAAATCTACCTAGAAAATTATAAAATGCAGACAACACCACCCAGACAGTGCAAAACATACCAAAAGTTTGCTGTTGGATCTGTTTGTTAAGTCTAGCTATGGATCCATCCAAGATTCGATCAGGGGGGGCTAAATATTACACTTAGGGGGTAGGGTAAGTCAAATTTACCTACTGAAATATTTTAAAATGCAGACAACACTACCCAGACAGTACGAAACATACCAGAACTTTGCTATTAGATCTGTTTGTTAGTTCTAGTTATGGTTCCACCCAACAGTCTATCGGGGGGAGGGGGGGGGGTTGAGTATCACACTTATGGGGGGTAGGGTAAGTCATATTTACCTAAAACAACCTAAAATGCGCGGCTTGCTGTAGTCTAGGTGATAAATATATAGGTAGAAAAATGTGAAGGACCTTGTTTAACATCGATAGTTTCTTTAGCTGAGCTAATCTATTAGATCTGTTTGTTAATTCTAGCTATGATACCGCCTAACATTCTAACAGGGTGTAAAATATCATTGATCTTGTTTCATCAACCATAAGTAATTTTATTACCAAGCTAAACCAACCAACAAAGAATTATTAGATAGGGTGTAAAATGTTCACTTGGGGGGGGGGGGGGGTAGGGTAAGTCAAATCTATCTTATAAGATAATTAATAGCCCTCTTTCAATATATGGTCAAGAGACCATAATACTAAGAGAGCGAAGCTCAGTATTGATGTCTGTGCCATGTTCGTGGCGGCTAAGGCTATTTTTAGTAACTTCGCCATCGCGCGCGCAAGTCTCTCAACCAATAGAATTTGATTTTTGACGTGCGCGCGGACGGGACGGTTTGAATTCTATTGTTTAAGAGCCTTGCGCGCGCAATGGCGAAGTTACTAAAAATAGCCTTAGCCGCCACGAACATGGCACAGACATCAATACTGAGCTTCGCTCTCTTAGTATTATGATCTCTTGATATGGTTGAGTCCCCACACACAAAATATTCAGTACGAGGCTCAGGGGAATAATGCTTAGTGGTACGCAACTAAACAAATGTTCAGTCTCGCACCACAAAGCATTATTCCCCAGAGCCTCAAACTGATTCTTTTGTGTGTGGCAACTCAAACATATTTCGAAAGTGGACTATTCAAAACACAGAAAATATTTTCCAGACAGCGCCAGGCATACCAGAATGTTTTATTAGATCTCTTAGCTCCTGCTTATGTGGCGAAAAGTTGTCTAGGCTAACCAAGACAGCCTGCCTCGAGTTACCCTGGGCGAGATGCGTTTTCGAGTATTTCTCCTCTGGAGAATTTAACTCATCTCAGTTAAACGAAACAACTCAGGGATGAGTTGTCTCGTCTCAGCTGATAGGGTAACCCTGGCAGGCAGAACAAGTTTCTCATATAAACATAACTCACCTGCCCAGGGCGAGATAGCTCGAAGAAAAAACAAAGGAAATGTTTCATTCCTTGTCTCCGGGGGCAAAGTATTACTTCATTCCATGTACACGCTCTGTGAAATTGTCTCGGGGTGGGGGATGTCTTCGATAGACGTGACAACGTTTCTCCATATAAACAGGGCCTAAATTAATTCTAGCTATGCATCCATCCAAAATTCTATCAGAGGTGGTCAGAAGTGGGGAAAGGGAGTTGGTACACTAAGGGGGGAGAGTAAGGCAAATTTAGCTAAAAACGTGAAATACAGCTAATTGTAACGAGAAAGTGTCACAAGGTACCAGCAAATTAATTAATGAAGAGATCGGCTGATTAATATTTGGTATAGATCTTCCAAAATATTCTATGTTCTATGTTGAAGGTCTCCAAGACAGTTTTCAGTTCTATGAATAAAGCCAACATAAGCTAATTAAGATAAGAGAGGAAAACTTGTTGGTGGGGCGCGTGCCGTGATGATTCCCATCTGTGCTATTTTTAGTAACCGGATGCAGTTTAATTTTCGTCTTACCCTACTCTCGTGCATTGAAAATTTGAATGAGTGGAATTTGCCGATTTGAGCTTCATAAAATCACACAATCGATACCAAATTTATTCCAGATTCCACGAAAAAGCCATCTGATGTCCTATTAATAACATACATAAAAACGTTTTTCTCATCGAAATGAGTGAAAATGTTGGAGTAACTCAATGACATGTGATACATCAGTAGCGCGCTCATTTCCGCTAAAATTTCTTTCAAAAACACAACAAAATCCTTGACGTTATTGCCTCTTTTTCCATCCAAATTGTTCGTTTGTTAGCAAACATTACACACTTTTGATGCTAGTTAATATAAACAACAGCAGAGCTAAGAAAACTTTGATTTAACGCTGTTTTTGAAAACACATATCTGCACTAAACGGTTTTTGTGGGTCCTAAAGTGTCAAATTATGACGCATGGGAGTAGGGTAGGACGAAAATTAACTGCATGCGGTTACTATACAAGAAGGGTTAGACTGAAAGCAGACGGGGCCTACGGTTTAACGTCCTTATCCGAGAAGACGTACACTAACAAACAGATCTAAAACTGAGCAAAGTTCTGGTATGTTTTGTACTGTCTGGGTAGTGTTGTCTGCATTTTAAAATATTTTAGGTAAATTTGACTTACCCTATCCCCCAAAGTGAAATATTTAGCCCCCCCCCCCCTGATCAAATCTTATGGAGAGTGCCATAGCTAGAATTGACAAACAGATTCAACAGCAAACTTTTGGTATGTTTCGTACTGTTTGGGTGGTGCTGTCTCCATTTTAGGTTGTTTTAGCCCAGTTAAATTTGACTTACCCTACCCCCCTAAGTGTGATACTCAACCCCCCTGATAAAAAATTGGACGGTGTTATAGCTAGAATTAACAAACAGATCTAAAAGCAAACTTTTGGTAAGTTTCGCACTGTCCGGGTAGTGTTGTCTGCATTTTAGATTATTTTAGGTAAATTTGACTTACCCTACACCCCAAAGTGAAATATTTAGCCCCCCCACCCCCCTGATCGAATTTTGGATGGATCTATAGCTAGACTTAACAAACAGATCCAACAGCAAACTTTTGGTATGTTTTGCACTGTCTGGGTGGTGTCTGCATTTTATAATTTTCTAGGTAGAACCGCTGAAAGAGGTTTACGACCAAGCCAGAATGCTGTCAGAGAATTAGTAACGCGTGCGTATACTTCCACAAATAATGAATACTTGATGCTAAAACAGACCAAAGCTGGTAGGGTAAGTAAAGACATGTTCTATTATTGTGGAGGGAGGAGTCACGTAAAAATATGTAATAACGGAGAGGGAGGTCATCCCGGGGGGGACTCCCTTATAAAAGGGGGTGAGGGTCCTCGTCTGAAATTCTGAAAATGACCCCTAAAAGAGACCTGTATTTTGAGATGAGTGTGGTAGTGATGAAATTTTACCCCTAAGATGGACCAATCAATAACGTATTATTTTGGTTCGGTTTCTCGATCCCGCCTCCTTTTATAAGGGTGTCCTTTTATAAGGGATTAAAATAAAATCAATCTTTGAAAAGAAGCATTGTTGTTTATCTTATACCCTAAAAGGGACCACAAAACTCAGCTGGTGGGCATTCTCATCATTATCACCCTAAGCAGGACCAAAACACTGATTTCAAACCCTAAAAGGGATGACGAGGACACCCATTTATAGTAGGGGAGCCCCCCTCCCCCCCCTCCACCGGAGTCTAGTACTTTCTAAATAGTCAACTGTCTTTCACGGGTTAAATAAAGTCACTGTAGCTATCTATTTATAATTAAATTAAAAAATGCTAGAAGAAAGACTCAAACGTTTTCGACTTCATTTATAATTAGTGATTGCATTAATCTTTCAAATCAAGCAATTACGTCAAAGTTAAAAATGATTTTTCGGCTCTTGATGAATGGTAGAGTACAAAAATTATACACTAAAAGCATGCAATACTTTGCACTATTTAGTACTTAAATAGCACTAATTGAACAATAGAAAACAAGAGAATTTGCATAATTTAACACTATTTAGTACTATTTATGTTGCACACTTTTAGTGTTTGTACTCTAATACTGTTAGGGAAAAAAATATTTAATAAAAGAACGTTCCAGTTCTAATGCTGTACTGCAGAAAATTAAGCTACACTTTCACAGTCTCGAGTTCCAAGTCAATTTACAACATGGAACATCCACATTCTTGGAGTAGCTACTTCCTCCAGTTTCACCAGGGGTTAAAGAGGCCCATATGCGATTCTGTGCCATCGAGTTTATCACTAAAATTAATAGTCAAGACCTGGTGGTAATGTGTTATTCAGTCTTCTAAAGATTTCCTAAAGTTATCCATTTCACTGGAGAGAATAACAGTTACAGTGCAACAGACCATGTTCGTATTCTCATATTGTACTGGCCATGGAACTAGCTTGCAATGCTAGAGGCTCATGCGGGGGAATCGTTTGTAATGCGAATTTTAAATATATTCCGCCGCATGAGCCTCTATTGCAAGCTAGTTCCAGTCCATAATTTTACCAGTACGGACAATACGAATATGGTCTACTTAACACAGGAAACCCTTGCAGTTGCAAGTTTTCAGCTATGGATAATATAAAAATTAGGTACTACCTAATAGCGGAGCTCCCATTTAAATATAATAATAATTTTAAATACTTTGTTTTATTTTGACATTTTTGATTCAAATGAATTGGGCTTGCTGTGGTAATAGGCAAACAAAGATTGCATTTTGTTGTAAAAGTTGAAATAAAGACTATAGATCAAGCTTTATTTCTTGCCCTTCAGTCTCCTGAGAATTATAAGGCTTTCAACTCAGTGACCATAGTGATATTTATTCAGATATTTGTGTCAGATTTTATAATTGACTTAGTAGTAAGTGCTTCATAATTCTCAGAAATAGGATGCAAAAATCCCTCAAACTGATTTCATTCACATAAATACTGAACCTAATTCAACATCCTTCAATTAAACAATTAGACATTGCAGAAAATTATATTTAGATTTTTCTGTCTTGACAGTATTGTGGCATCTTGTTTTTTTTTTTTTTGTATTATGTAGAGTAGAATGACACTGATAAATAGTTGTCTTTACACGAAACAAGAATTCTCTCTTCCAGGTTACACTAATCATGACTTTAGATGAAATTGTAAAACAACTCAAAACAACTACTACCTAAAAGCAAAGCTCCAATTTCAATTTTAATTTTTTTATGTTCTTGATTCAAATGAATTGGGCTTGTGGTAATTGAAAAAGTTGAAATGAAGATTATTTAAAAAGCATTTTTAAAATAAGTTTTGGTTTTGGTTTGTATATTGTATGGGCTTGTATGCTCAGTGACCTTTGTTACAGTAAATTTCAATATTCAGATTCACTGTCAGATTTCATAACTGACTTTGTAAGGGTTCATAATTTTCAGAAATAGAAAGCAAAATCTCCAAAACATTTTTTTAAATTGATACAAGTAATTAAACCTTTTTGACATCCTGAATATTACAGAACAACATATATTGACTATATTGATTTGTCTGTCTTCACTATATTTGTGACATCTTGTTTTTTTGTGGTTGTTGTTGTTGTTGTTGTTGTTGTTTTGTTTTGTTATTTAATGTAGAATAGAATGACACACTAGTTAGGTGAATACTTGTCTCCCACTTTTCTCTTCCAGGTTACACTGATAATACAATTTAAAGTGATTATAAAAACAGCTAATTGAAATAACAAGAAAACAAGGAATTAAGCATTTTCAGTCTGTATTTAAGGCTTCACAGGGCTCACTGAGCAACTTCATCCAGATGAATAAAGTAAAACAACTCTAGTTTGCATGGCAAAATTCCTTCTTTTTTTCCTGTCAATTGTTTCATTAAATTCCAGACCAAAACTTGAGCTGTATTTACACATTAGTGGGGTTGAAATAAGTTCAAAATTAATTTTTTTTACTAATTTTATCATTATTAGAACTAGTGCAAAAAGTTCACCGTAAAACAAAATGTCGTTGTACATTTCATGTAAGGCTTGATCGAGTGTTTCTTTAAACTTGGCCACAGTTCAACGTGCATAAAAGGTTTTTTTTAAAGTCATCAATCCCAAATCAAAGATAAAAGATCAAATATAGGTACAAGAGACTTTTTGATATCATTTTCTGGCCAGGGTCTTTACCTTGAAGTGCTTTCCTTGTTGTCTTTTCGAAGCATACTGGTCCTTGTTTCACGCTCAATGCAGACGATTCTTGATTTATTTCCAACTTTGGCTAGATTTTTAAGCAGCTTTACTGAAGGCATCTTCACGAAACGAAGAATACACGATCCTCAATGACTCATTCATTATGAGGAATTTTTTTAAACTACGAATCCAACTAAAAAGTCGTTCAACTTTGAAAATATCCTCTGTGTCTTTCGTCTTTCCTAGTCTTTCGAGCAGTTTTTGAAACGACACCAGGCCCGAAAAAAATTCAAACGTACGGTTTTTTTCGCTTTAACCTGTCAAGATTGGCACAGATTAATGTCCATCAAAATCGCTAAATTTTTACGAGGTTTCGAGAATACTATTTTTAAGCTTTGCAAGTTAAAACTGCAAGGAAACTTGTAAATTTTCAGTTTTCAAAGTGTCAGCGCGCGTCAAGTTGGCGCCAAAAAGCAATCAGCCAATCAGCATCGCGATGTACACGGACGTACGGACGTATGTATGTATGTATGTATGTACGGACGGACGTACAGCCGTTGGGCTCCCTGTGTGTCCATGAAAAATCAACTCGATGGGTTACCATTTTTTCTTAGGTATGGTGCTCCGCTCGCGCGGGCCTTCGGCCCGCGCGGGAGCTCCGCTATAAATAATCTTTATTCTTGAATATGAAACTATACAATGAACTAAAATATACAATTATTTTATATTATAAAAATAGATATGAAAAATGAATTAACAATTGAAGCGTTAAGCCCAGTTAATAGCAAAGAAACGATACAAAATTTGTTTCAATTTTGTTTTTATTTGTTGTCCGCAGTTTTAGTTTCAGTTTAATAGTTCCAATAATAGTGTACTAATCTAGGCACGGGCCGAATGATCAGCGTAGCGAACTGAACATTTACAAACTATTAAACTCGTGATTAATGATCTAAAACGATTACCGACTGTGATTCAATCATTTTAGTAGGCAACAATACAAATTGGTTTTAACTGATATTTTGACATTTTGATATTGTTTTCGTTGTTGCGTGCTATATAAAGGCTTCGGAATCTCTTGAGGCAAATTTGAAATTTAGAAACATCAATTTGAATATGGTGCTGGGCGTCATTTATTTAAACATCAATTAATTCCCCATTCATAGACTATAAAGGAATTGTTTTGGAACTTTGGTATACGTTTTACACGGCCTCTAGAGAAGCGTGACAAGAATTTAGGGTACCAGTTCAAAATTAGCGATCGTTGAACAAAAACAAAACAATTAGAGTGATAATTACAATAATTTGAAGAGAATAAATATTAGAGTGATTTTCATCGAACTGTGAAACAATTACTAATAGTCAGTGTTTAGTAGTGTCTAATAGTTGTATTGCAACAAAAGAAAACAATGGGTGCAGAGTCTATTAGTGTCTATTAGCTTAGTAACTATCATTTTGGTATTAATAGTTCTTCGTATTAGTGATTTGTACTTTTGATTGACAAAAACAAAATCGCAAATTAGCGGTTGGCGCCGTCATTGTCGAGTTCGCAGAATATCGAAAACCGCTGTAATACGTCAACTGGCTGACCGTCCCTCAGCGGAAAACTTGCTTTAAAATGTACTTACAAAAAAAAATTAACATTGTAAGCTCTAAAAGGACTACGTATACCAAGTTTTGATAAATCTTGATTGGCTCTATGGGAACATTACATATCACGTATCAGGAAGCCATTTAGATGTCATTCAAAATGAAGAAGTTAAGGCAGCTCCTGTAAGTTCATTGGCTCGTCAACGTGAGGTAATGGCCGCACGTTAAGATTACAGCCAATGAGCTTGCAGGATTTCGAATACCACACGAAGTTTGAATATTACTGTGCAACGCGCGCTACCGTGGCTATAATTTTTTCATCTTATTAGACAGCATTTCCACATTTCTTTAATTTTCCTTTTTTCCAAACTTTTTCTCGTCATAAGAATAAGTTAAGTGTGTATCGGCTCCAAAAAAAACCAGGAGGGCCAAATTTGGAGAGAAGTAACAAACAATTCGAATCAACAGGCTCCTACACGCTTAGTTCGTAACCTCTAAAGATGATTGGTTAATCACGGTTATATTTGGCGGCCGTTTAAATAAAATCCAACCTTCCAGCAATAATATAAGTGCACAAAAAGGGAAATTCAAATCACTAAAATTCATCAAATGAGGATAGAATGATTTGAAACTTTTCAAAAATGCACAGAGAATCAAACACAACAGCTTTATGAATTAAAATCGCTACTTTATTCCCTAGTCTATATAACCATACAGAAATGCACAGCTTGGGCTACCTGTGCTAATTCAAACAAACGGCCTTCCCTTATGACGTGTCATACCTAAAGTACCACAATCCTTTAATTTCTTTTCATATACGAATGTCAAAATTCCTTTGAGAACACAAACTAACATAACAAAAGAAGCCCCCGATAAGGATTCGGTTGAAACGTCATAAGGGTAGCTACTTATTACTCGGGATATCTGTGGTAGACCGAGTCTAGATCTGTGTTGTTGCGGAATAGCGCGGTCAAATCCCTGCGCGCGCGCCACACCTAGATTTCGCGGGCCTTTGCGAAATCTATATTATGATATATTATATCTGTGAAAAAAATAACTAAAAAAAGGAATCTAGCTAGCGATTTAGTTGTGAGGGTTCTTACGAAAATTAGAATTTATAAGCATATAAGTTTTTATGATATATTTTTAATTCTTACACCGTTAACATTCATCAGATTAGTATCGTTCTTCGAGTTTTTAGTGGTAGGTAAAGTGTCCATATACTTGATGGACGGATCAGTCTCTTTGTGCTACAATAAAAGAAAAGAAAGAGTTGTTAGCAGTTATAAGAAAGTTATTTCTGTTGCGTGGTTGTTATTAGATCATATAGAGCAATAGCGTGCGTTGCTGGCGGTCTGCGGTTTTGGGGAAGGGGAAAGAACCCGCCCCTAAAACCGCAGACCGCCAGGAACGCAGGCTAGTAAAGCAAGGGAAGATAAGGTAAGAGAAGGAATCGCGCGTATTAGGTCTTTGGACAATCATATGCCCCGTTTGATGCTATTTTTAGAGTGAACCTGATTGGTCGAGAGCGTGCGAGCTTTTGCATTGCCTCGAGATAACAATGGCAGAAAGAGGGTGTATAACGTTTGTCGATGAAAATGATAATTAAGGGCAAATAGAGTACAAAAAATTTGAAAATGGTCTTGATTAAGTCGAGGTTATGGTGACGAGGTTCTAAAAATAGCATCAACCGGGGCATATGATGGGTCACGGAGATTCCTTCTCTTACCTCATTTTCTCTTGTGTAGAAATAGTACTTACCTGGTGATGACAAATAACATTTGAAATGCGCACTGCTTGAGTCGACAAACTCCTAAATGAAGGTAGGAAAAATATGGTATCCTTGCCGTTTAGTCGAAGTTTCTCTTTCAGACCTAAAGTGAAAAAAAGGGAGAAATGAATTATTGAATACTTATGTCAGTGCACCACAAACAGTGGATGTACCTTGCGCGCTGGATAAAAATATATAAAATGTATAAACAGTCATATAATAAATATAATAAAAGATATATTTGCTGCGCTGGGTCCGCACGGCAATGACCTCGAGCTATATATAAAGTTATATCTTATAATGTTACTTATAAAGTCTTCAAAATAAAAAGCTTCAGTTCAACAAAAAGCCTTATGCTTTCCTCCCTCTCTTCATCCCTTCTTTTCTTCTTTTCGCCTTCATTCCTTGTTTGCTTGCTTGCTTCCATCCTTTCTTTTCTTATTCCTCGCTTCCCCATTTCACTGACCCTTTTCGTACCTTCTCTTCATCCAATATAACTCACAATTTTCATTAGTTGTGTGATGCATGAGATGTATAGCGTATAAAGGGAACAATCAAGCAAGGTAGAATTACATGCATACATCAGTTATATACGAATTTGGAACGGACCGTTCCGTGACCGTGTCAGTGCCGTGTTGTCTATAAAAACATTCAAAATTCCCGCCGTATACCGTGCCGTTTTCACAGTCATACGAAAAATCGCTCAATGTACTCTACAACGCAAGCTACATGCAATGATGTTACCTGTTATTGGTCCACCAATTACAACGATAAACACTTTAATTCTTTTCTTCTCCATCGCTCGTTTTATGTTAATAATGTTCCAAAGTCGTGAATAAGAAATAGCTTGAGGACTCATTATTGCCACGATTGAGCGCTGAATATACGCTGGTTTTTGCTTGACATGTAGAGCTTTGTAGGCTGCTCCTAGACCAAGATCAATACGTTGGCCAAGACGATTTGGAAACTTGATTTTGTTGATGATTTTTTCCACTTCAGAATAGCTGTTAAGCGGTGGAAAACTAAAAAACAATATAGTAGCATTATTATAATCTTCCAACCAACAAACTGTTTGATGTTTTGTTAGCTAAGAATAAAGAGAGAACTCGCCCGACGCTACCCTTGCAATTCCTTGCCCTTGGAATGAAATTTGGGGAAGCTAAAACTCACCAGAGAACGAACGACGTAGTCATATTTGTTTATGTCTTTTAAACCGCCAGCAATATATGAACGAATAATGCGTACACAATACCCTGATTGACCTACTTTTTTCTTCATTTCACGTTATCGTATTTTAAAGAAGACTTCGTATGACAGAGGCACGGAACGGGTCGGAACGGTTACGGCAAGAATTTCGAATGCCTTTATAGACAACACAGGACTGACACACTCGCGGCACGGCGGGGGTATGCTTCATAGTCATGCGAAATCTGCTCTTCTGTGGCATCGCTATCCAGCCATGCAACTGTTAAGCGCAACGGGTAACAGTAACGTAACTACTGTTACGTTACGCAGATGCAACAACGCCCATACTCACCTCATTTCAACATTAGCTGTGTTCGAGTACGTCACAACACCAATGTGTGTTTGATGTTTTGCTATTGTAAAAGTACTAATTATCTGTTTAACGAATTGTTTCTGTAAGTTAAAGTTGACTGGCTCCACGCCTTTTGATCCATCGATAACAAAACCCAGATCAATGGAGACTGGACAATGGTTGAGTTTGTTTTGACCTTGAAATAAAAATAACATCAAACTTGTTTATATCAAGAGACCATAATACTAAGAGAGCGAAGCTCAGTATTGATGTCTGTGCCATGTTCGTGGCGGCTAAGGCTATTTTTAGTAACTTCGCCATCGCGCGCGCAAGGCACTTAAACAATAGAATTCAAACGGTCCCTTCGGCGCGCGCACGCCAAAAAGCAAATTCTATTGGTTGAGGGCCTTGCTCGCGCGACTGGCGAAGTTACTAAAAATAGCCTTAGCCGCCACGAACATGGCACAGACATCAATACTGAGCTTCGCTCTCTTAGTATTATGGTCTCTTGTTTACATATATGAAGACGTCGCGTTGTGTTTGCTAAATCGCTCTACTAAAATTATCATACCTTTTCCATTGACTCCAACTCTCATAGAAATGTGTCCATGCCATGTACAGGGATATATCTGAATATAACGAGCCTCAACAGGAGGATTTAAATCGTTCTTCACAATGGAATTTCTGTCTCTGTTGGCCTTGAAAATCTAAATCGCAAAGAATTTTGTTTAATTATTCTAAGTATTGATGATTTAACAAATAGATTCCAATTTCCGTTCATCTGTACTCTAATAGATGCACAGATGACGTCAAAACGTGGTGAGAGTAAACAAGAACGTCTCACCAAATTTCTCACCAAATTTGTGACATGTTGTCTGCATCTATTAGAAAACCCGCGGAAAAATTGAATTTATTTATTTTATATAATATTCTTTGAAACATTTAAACCTATCAGAGCGCGTGGAAGATTCAATGACGTCATCTATGCATGTGCACTCTAATCACACACGGTTTTCCACCAATCAGAGCTAGCGTATATTATATATAGAAATCATGATATAAAATAATTTTACGATGATAATACACAATAAACAAGGACAGACGGAAGTATTAAAAGCATCAACGGTTATGTTATGTTTATTACAGAAAGTGTACATTTGTGTCATAGAGTCTGTGAAAGTAATTTGCTCACTTGCTACACATGATACACCATTCTACAATGATGTTAACGTTTGAGACCAAAGTACAGCCAGAGAAACAAAATTAAGTATATAGTATTCAATAACAGAACCGTTTATCGGTAGGAAAAAATATGTGCTTGAGGGAATCGAAAGGGGAAGAAGGTGTCATTCTTTTTTCCAGCCCTTCATTTCCGATTCCTGCTCCTATAAACATTCGTCCTTGACCTCGGGTCTCCTTGAGGACGATAAGTCATTTTCATACCTTAGTAAAAATGCCATCGCTTTCTTTATACATTTTATAATGCGCTCCATCAAGACTATATCCTACAGTAAACTGCTTCACCCACTGATCAGCATCCTGTCGTCCTTGAGTCAATATTTGAGTCACTAGAGTGTTAGCTCCAAGGTCAACTTGAAGCCACTGATTCCCGTCATTCTTCTTAGCAGACCACCCCCCTGCGTATCGACCGTTTCGTTTATTGTTAAGTCGAGCAAGATGTGGTCCATGGTAATAGTCCCATCGGGACGAGGCTGTGAGGGCAATGGTTGGAATCAAATCTTCTGGATCCACATGTGCTGTTGAACAGGAGGAACTTTACTAACGTAATGTTTAAATTTTGCTTCATTTGTAAAAATCAATCTTGTTAAAATCTAATTTCAAGCTATAAAGAAACAGACTTTACAAACAGAAAGAAGGTATCCTTCTTAGATATAACTCAAAATTTCAGAGCAATTGCTTTAATAGTTTTTTTTCGGAGAAGTTAACTTTTTAATTTTACCAAATGCAGCCATGTGCTTTGTATGTTTTTCGATTTCAGTTCAGGGTCCTGTCAATTTCGAAACTACTTCAGTAAGATATCGCTTTCCGGCATATTTTCGGGATTTATTGAATGTGACCTTCTCTTGTATATATTGTGTTTGTTATGTTTGTTTGTTTGTTTGTTTCCGTAAATATCATTTTTAACAGTTTATGCTAATGAGCCAAAATGTAAACAAAACAATTGCCTTTATATAACATAAAGTATTTTTTATGTTTTATATTTTTTTTGTTATTCTTTTTACAAAAGGCTCAAGTATAAAGAGGGGGGGGGGGAAGAATTATGCAATATAACAAGAGAAAGCGGTTAATAGTAGAGAAATGATTGAAAATTTTTTCAACTATATTTTTGTTTGTTTACCAAGAATAAAAATTGGTTTGTAACTAATATTTTGAGATTGTAGTATCCTTCAGAATGAAAAACTCTTGATGCAACTTAGAAATTTAGAAACATCAATTTCCCCCCATGAAACCATTTTACAATTCAAAAATGAAATTTAAAAAATTTCCTTTATATAAAGGAATTGTTTTGAATTCTTTTGGTATAGGTTTACACGACCTCAAAAGAAGTGTGACAAGAATTTAGGGTACCAGTTCAAAATTAACGATCGTTGAAACAAAAACAAAACAATTACAGTAATAATTACAATAACTTAGATAGAATAAATATCAGAACTTAATTATTGACTTACATTCTTCACAAGAGAAAAATGAAAATAAGCTACAAAAATAAGAAGATTTTGTTAGTTAAAAATGAACTAAGAGATAAAATAGCGTCAAGTGGCTGACAGTCCCTTTTACTTGCATGACTTATCAACATATTTGCGCAGCGGAAAATTAGGCTTGCTTTAAATAAATGTCACTTACCAAAATAATATAGTTAATATTGTAAGCTCTTGAAAAACTGCCATTTTAGATATGAAGTTTTCCGATAAATCTTGGCTGAACCATTACAAAGATCACGCATAGATCAAGCTCACGCATCGGGAAACCACTAAAAATGAAGGCGGAAGCTCGCTATTTTGTTACACAGCTAGATTTTTATACCTTTTTATCACTCTTTCAACAGTTTTTTTGACTTAGTTTCAAGAATTTGCAAATTAACAATGCAATAATAAGGCAAAAGAGTGGAGGTAACTTTATGGCGCGCCGTTACCACCAAAAATACGTCAAACAAATAATTCAGTGAGTCATGTCAAACAATGCAGTGAGCTGTCAAATCATTCAGTCAAACACGCAACATGATCAACCAAACAAATCAGTCGTTTGACATGCAAATGATTTAGCCAAATGACAAACCATTTAGTTAGAAACGCGATGAATATTCCAGTCAAATTAACAATTGAGAAAAACTAGAAAGGGCCCAGGCGCGCGGCGATACGAGGCTGTTTATACACTTCATGCACAATATTTCTCATTTGCCCAACTTTGAATTCCCGAAATAAAAATTTCTGATCAGTGTCAGGAACTATTGCGCTTATTCTTGACAACCGGTCATACCAGGGACTCCAGAAGAACGCGGTCTGATCGTCTGGCGTTAGATGTCTGGCGACAAGGATAGAACAAAATCAGTGTTTATGCACAGTATTTGTGACCTACCATTTGGATGTTGAGTTCCTTTAAGTGTGCCAAATATGTACCGTTTAACATTTCTCATTAAACTAAGTAGAACGGAGAGGAACAGGAGTCTAAATCTCCCTACCCCTACTTTTTGAGCCCATTTCTCCCTCCTCCCTACTTTTTTTCGGCCATTTCTCCTTCACTACATCTCATAATTGTTTTCCTCCCTCCTCCCAAACCGATTTTTCTGCCTCTTTTCTGCCTCCTCCCTACGTTTTTGGGGCGATTTCTTCCTCCTCCCTAAACCGTTCCTCTCCGCTCTAAGTACTACGTAGAAATCAGTAATAGTTGTAAATTCGCAAGAATTGTGGCAAGAAAGAGAACGGAAAAAGCTGTAGATTTGCCGGTTTACTTCATGCAACCGATCTCTATTTCAGTAGTTGTTGTTTACAAGTGATTTACTTCTACAGTAATCAGGTATAGGATTGTCTAATTAAGTTGTTGGTTTAGCATGAATCGCTAAGTAGTTTGAATAGTTTATTTACACTAGTTATTTTAGGTTGGTCACATATCGACATAAAGTTTCTGCTAGTTTTCTTGTAGTTGTAGTTGACTTATGCATGAAATCCTTAAACTTTGTATATAACAACGTAAGATAGTGATTAATTAATTATTATTGTTTACTTATCGTAGTTCTCGCCGTTTACGTTTACGATACGTTTGTGTGTACATTGGTACGAAGTGGAATAAACCGTTGTCAAAGTGAAGAAGACTGCCATGTGTTGCATTGTTTTAGTAATAATAATGAGTTTAATATAGTGTCGACATTTCTCGCATTTACATGAATTACAAATGTTGTAACAAACGGAATTAAAATGAAATGCAGTATCTATTAATATATTATAAATGGACTATAAAATATACTATTGATTATTAAAAGATAAAATTGTTCTTGAAAAAAAACTACGACGTAATCTTTACTTGGTCATACTAGGATCATCCTAACAGGCGAACCAACTTTTACGTTTAGTTTACATGCCCGAAGCAACCCGAAGCAGAGTTCAAGGAAATGAGTGATTGCTCGTCCTATAGGTCACCCGAACTACCACAGTGGCCCCAACATTAGCGTTTCCTAATCCTAGTTGACAAAGCATCTCTAGGATAATCCTACAGGCGAGACAAGATGAACCTGAGTAGTAGGATCATCCTAGTACCCAAAGTGAAGACACAAATTTCCATTTAAACAGAATCTAGTAAATGTATAGCAGGTAGGATGATTCGCCTGCTAGGATGATCCTAGTGCCATGTAAACACCCCCTTAGAAATTCGAACTGATGTTCATATCAACCCTTCTCACGCTTCAGAGCCATACCAGCACGACATCTGGCTAAGCATCTATCGACCGCATGAATTCCAGTGCAAAATTCTTTTCACAGTTCAAGAATATTGGAAAAAGAAAATTATGGAAGGTTTAGTCATGATTCAACACGGAACGCCCTCATCATAAACAAGCAAAAGGCGTGCTTCATTGCGTAACTATTCCCCAAGGGAGTAACCTAAAAGACATGCCAACAGACTTTGTAAGACCTACTCTAGGGTAACTCGCCTTAGGTGCTTATAGGTCCGTTCACAAGCAAGTTGTCCCTGGGTACAGTAGGGATAACTCTTCTGTTTTCTTTTCCTGAGGAATACAAAACAAAAGAGTTATGCCTACTCGAAATTTGTTTGTATCTCTTGCTTAACTGTAAGTGTTTTCATGCAAAATGTCGTTATTTGAAAATTCGTATCTCCTTGATTTTTCAACTGATATCCTTCAAACTTCACAGTTTTACTGATTTTGATATGCTCTTTCCAGCCATGGTAATCGTTTTTAAGTTTGGGAACTTTTGGAATTACATGAAAAAGCCGTTAGTATGAAATGACATGTAGCAATTCACAAAATACGTCATTTACACGTATAAGATTGCAGGATACGTCTTGGTAACTGTCATATTCGGATTAAGCATGAAAAATTAGTTTAGAATAGTTATGTTACCAGCCTCTACCCCAAAATGCCTTCTGCACTTTTTGCGATCGACTTTTTCAGTTTTGCGCCTTGTCTTTTACTAAACTCCTTCGCAGGCAACCCTTTATGGGATTCCTTTGTCATATGAGACAGGAAGCCCAAGAAGAGGCGCCTTCGGAGGAGGCTATTTACTGACTAATAAATGGTATGGGGACTGTTTTTAATATAATCACTCTGTTGTCTTTCTGTCTATTATTTTATGTGTTGTTCATTATATTTTTTATGAATATATTTAGGTGAATCCTTCCAGTTCAGAGTGAACTGGCCAATTAGGAAGAAGTGAACTTGTACAATTGAACTTGTTAGCATTACCCGAAGGGAAAAAATAGAGCGCCACTGCTGCCCTGACCAGGGGTAGAGAGCCTCTGAATGGAGCAAATATCTTAAAGCTTTAAATGAAATGTTTTGAAACAAATTTAGCCAATTAACTGAATTTAGTCATTTTCAGCACTTTTCAGTATCTGACGTTTTACAAGGCTAGCTAGTGGCTTTGCAATATTACAGGTTTTGAAAATGTATATTTTGGAATATAAATTGTGTAGCTTGTGAATACAGCAGTCCCTGTTCCAGTCTTCCTGTTCCAGTCTTCCTGTTCCACCGCGAACGAAAAAGGGGAGGAAGACTTGAGACCTTAGTCCCCTCAACGTTTTCACATTGAAGACTTGGATTACCGGCTATAGAGCCATTAGATATCTTGAATGCATCTTTGCAGCTTAATTATTGAAGTGAACATTCTCATACCAACCATTAAATGATGGAGTTAAATGATGGATGACTGTAGCAATTCACAAAATACGTCATTTACACGTATAAGGTTTAACACTTATTGACTGGGACCGAGGGAAACAGTATGTTTTGACCTGTTTTGTACATGTGGTCCCGAGACCGCCAAGCCAAACATTGACGGTCGAGGGACCACAAAACACACTGAGTTTTGCCTCGATCATGCATGTCCGAATGAATGAATTTGTAAACGCGCGCTGCCAAAAACGTGCCTTCAAAGCTCAATCAACTTCCGGTTTTGTTATTACCGGTCAATAAAACACACTGTTGCCCGCTGAGAGTTGTGGCTGGAGAAACAGCTGCGGTCGAGGGACCACAAAACATACTGTTTTCCCGAGGTCCCAGTCAATAAGTGTTTTGTTATATACCAACTGTCAAAGAACAAAATAAAAAGCAAAACGTCGCTGCCTACAGTTAAAGTTTTTAATCAAAATTCGCACAAAACTGACCTTTTTTCACACAGTTTTTCGGAGAATTGTTGCAGCTCTTTTGGTGACATTCCTGGTTGGTTATCATCTTTTTCTCGGAATAAATTTTGTATATTAGTCTTAAAAGTTTGGCAATAAACACGAGTTTTGCCTCAAGCATGTCCGAATGAATGAATTTGTAAACGCGCGCTGCCAAAAACGCGCCTTCAAAGCTCAATCAACTTCCGGTTTTGTTATTACCGGTCAATAAAACTCACTGTTGCCCGCTGAGAGTTGTTGCTGGGGAAACAGCAAAATTTGTTGACGTTCACGTGATGCGCTCTCGCCCAATCAGAGCACGGAAAAAAATGACTTTGACAGTTGGTATATAACAATGACTATTATGCGTTCTAGAGTGGTTTTCATTAGCCAGAGGGCCATTTACATGAAGCGAGTTGTCCATAGACGACTTTCAAAAATGGCGGCCTAGTACATGAGAACGAGGCCACAAAGGCCTTGTTACCAGAAAATAAGCGTGGCGACACTTCTATTGCTATCAAAGACGATGTGTTCCTTTTCATTTTAAAATACCTATTTTATGTGCATTTTACAGGATAATTTTTATATATTTAGAATCATTTGATGCGATGTTGATTTTGGAGGCCTTTCTGGCCTCGTTATCGTGAACAATGAGCCCGCCATTTATGAAAGTCGTCTATAATATTCTCATCGATGAAAATCCAACTCTGGGTTAAGTTATGGGGAACGTGACTTTGTCGAGACGGACAAAGAGTGGATGCGTGAATCAGACTCGATGCTTAAACATGCGCATTCCATGCATCGCATGCTTTAAGGACTCTAGCTCTTAACTAAGCCGCGCTGACTATATTCGTGACTATTTTGTACAAACATTTGTTTTCCCTTCATTTATTATGCTTGACTGACCAGACCCTGATGTTTTTATTGTCCACATGATATATGTAGGGATCAGTGCCATTTTGTTTTGTGCACGCACGGTTACGGTTGGAAACACTTAACAGTGATAATATATTAACTTTTGACTTTGAAGTTCAAGGTTCTTCAAAATGGACGACTCTATTCCTCTATGCCGAGATCGTTGCTTAGTTTTTTGTTTCTTTATGATTGGCTTATTGCTATTCTTGCCAAATTTAGTAGTGATGTGGTTAGCTACAGAAGACATCACGGCGGGCGCATAAGACCTCAAAAACGGAACGGTTAGCTTCCGAGTTATACTCTTATCTTCGTATCTTCAACAGCATTCAGTCATTTGCAATGAAACTTTCAGTGATGGCTTACTATAAGTGGCGATTTAGTTTGCCATGTTTGAAAGTTACCATTGACGTGATTTTGACGTCATTGCGAATTGTTACATTTTGCTAAAAAACTCAGATCACTTGTAGAGATTTTGAAAACTATATAGTTTGAAAGAGATTGTCATTCTCTAAAATTTGGTGCAATTTTTATCTCGATGCGATGTTTGGTTGTCGAGTTATAAGGGATTTTGGTTTTACCATGACGTCATAAAAATGACGTCACAAGTAACCATTAAGAGCCATTAGAAGCCATTGGAAACAGCCAGTGACGATGCAACGAACATGTATGGCTAATGTGACATGTTTCTACATAACTAAGTCAAAAGTTTTGGTCACCAAGCTATATTAGCGATATTTCAAATAATTGGTGACGTCATTATGACGTTTTAGGACTTAACTCCTTGGGATAACTTTTTTGTTTGAAGTTTGATTGTTCTTGTACTTTGCATAGTTAAAGAACTTTGATTTCCCCCAAATTTGTTGGTTTTAGATTTTTGAATTTTTGAAGATAAGTATTAGAAAAATTAATAAGAAAAAATAGCAAAATCATCAAACGTCATAATGACGTCACCGATCATTTGAAATATCGCTAATATAGCTTGGTGACCAAAACTTTTGACTTAGTTATGTAGAAACATGTCACATTAGCCATACATGTTCGTTGCATCGTCGCTGGCTGTTTCCAATGGCTTCTAATGGCTCTTAATGGTTACTTGTGACGTCATTTTTATGACGTCATGGTAAAACCAAAATCCCTTATAACTCGACAACCAAACGTCGCATCGAGATAAACATTGCACCAAATTTTAGAGAATGACAATCTCTTTCAAACTATGTAGTTTTCAAAATCTCTACAAGTGATCTGAGTTTTTTAGCAAAATGTAACAATTCGCAATGACGTCAAAATCACGACAATGGTAACTTTCAAACATGGCAAACTAAATCGCCACTTATAGTAAGCCATCACTGAAAGTTTCATTGCAAATGACTGAATGCTGTTGAAGATACGAAGATAAGAGTATAACTCGGAAGCTAACCGTTCCGTTTTTGAGGTCTTATGCGCCCGCCGTGCATCTTGGCAGGTTCCAATCTGTCTACTTCAGTCATTATCCTATCGTTTTCCCTGCCTGATATCTTTAGCAAGTTTTGCAGTCCACCTCTTGTCAGCCGAATTCCCTTCACTTTTTCAATGGTTCTTCAAAGTCTACTAACAGCTGGATCACTGTTGATGATCGTATTGCCACACAATGTCGATTTGCGAGTCACTGGAGTTGCAATGCTTGGATTGCCCTATGGCTTTGGTATAATAACGTGCTTAGGGATGAGTGCTTACTACGACAGTGCGGACAGCCTTAGTGGTGCATTTGTTTGGGGTTCCAACGTAGCCACCTTTGTTTCTTCCGTGGGTTATACTGGTAGGTTTATCCAAGATGAGTCGAAAGCCTGGCAGTAGATCGAGTTTTACGAGTTCAAAATGAGTCTAGCAAGCACATATGCTGATATATGCTGATATAGGAGGCAGCATGGCCGAGTGGTCAGAGCGTTGGTCTCGCAATCTGGCGGTCCCAGGTTCGATTCCCGCTCTGGCCACTAGCTGAGACTGAATTTGTTCCGATTTCGATTAGTTCAAATTCAGTTTCTCGGCCATGCTTGTAATATAGCCAACTGGGGCCCATTTCTCAAAAGACCCGATAACTTTACGGACCCGTTAACCTAAATAAATCGAATAAGTTAACGGGTCCGTGAAGTTATCGGGTCTTTTGAGAAACGGGCCCCTGGTTTGCCTCCTTGCCAGTTGGGATTCTTAATCCATTTATGTTTGATTTATATGATTTAGTTAGGATTTGTAAATTGAGCTGAAAAGCCCTGTTGAGGGAGTCTCAATCATGTATGTAAAAACAAATTAGTCTAGCAAGAATAAGGCTAAAAACTCGCCAAATATAGCACGCGCGCATCAAATCGGTCAGTGAAAATATCGCAGGCTCAACTAATGGTCTGTAAAATTTGCTTGGGTTTTTGTCAAAATTTAAAAATCCCGACAAAAGTTAAGTTTACAAGTTAAGGCTGTTTGTAAAAACGCTAAGGAAAATCATATTCAGGCTTATAGCATGAGATTTGATTTTTTTACTTTGTAACCATTTTTCTATCGTTTGTACCAAGTGATTTGATTTTTTTCTTGAAAACTTAAATTGGCCAATTTTTGCTTTTTCGATAATTCGGTGATTGTTTTCTTGAGAAGGGAAATATTTCGCGCTAAAAACTGCTCCCTTCTTGGTTAATCTTTGTGATCTTTATTCTTCGGGCAATTTCTGATCACGAAGATGTTTAAAGTGGTGAAAAAGAATGCTCCAAAAGAGAAAAAGGGTGTTATCCTGTTAGAATTGCTCAAATATGTTCCCTTTGAAATGAACATTTATTCAAAATTTGAAAAGTGTTCCTTGCATGGATAGTACACACAAAATTACACACAAGGGGACTTGTCCTGGCAGTTCATGTCAATGAAATTTCTCCCCATAGTCGGTGTGTGTTCCGAGTCTAACAGGATAACTATTTCTCCTATAATAACCTACATGTATCTACCCCGTTGGTATACAAATAAAGATGATGATGATGATGATGATGATGATAATGATGAACTAAGAAATGACTGTTCATATTTCAGGGCTTACCACCTGGGCTGGTGTTGCACCTCGCACTGTCATAGCTTGCTGCATTCCAGTAGCTTTCATGCCACTTGTCTTCTACGCTCTACTAGACAAAAACCCCTTGACCAAACATGATTCCACCAAGACATCCACCGAACATCAAAAGGTGAAATACACAGCTCTTCGAGAAGATACCGGCTCAAGTCAAAGAGAAGTGGCAAAGACGGTGACACACGACGTAGCCGTGCTTTTCAAAGTTTTTCCATGTGTTTCATATTACTTTCTTTCAAACTTTTCCCTGCATATGTCCATTGTAGCTGTTTTGTCGACTCTTACATTTGCCTCATCACCCTTCAGACCACGTGATCACTACCAATACTACAGGCTATTAAGTGATGCAGGCATACAAGTGGGAGGAATAGAGCTTGTTCTGGCCTCCTGCCTGAGCAAGAACTGCTTGGAACTTGTCAAAATAAGAAGAGTTTGGATCTTGGTCCTACTCAATGTCAGCTGTTTGCTATTTTACGTATTTGCCTCGTGGTATCGTTTTTTACCCAATGTTTATATTGTGTTTGGGTTGGTTTTTCTTCAAGGAGTATTTCATGGCTCCCTTCTTGTGCAGTCTATTGCTTTGGCTGCCGATAGTTTTCAAAATCCGCGAGACAAAGGCACCGCTTTGGGATTTCTGGAGATCGGTATGTCCTTTGGTCGGCTTATTGCAGGTTTTATGGGTTTGTTTGTTGAAAGACATTTGAGGAAACATTGTACAAACCGCTTATTGCAGGGAGAATTTTGCTTGGCACGAGCTCCATCATTTAATGGCTGGTATGAAAATGTTCACTTAACTAATTCAGCTAGTGTAATGATCTAATCCTTTGTAGGAAATGCCTTCAATGTGAAAACGTCGAGGTGGGACTGTAAGAGACTTTGAAAGTCTCCCTCCCGACGAATCGTTTCCTACTAAAAATCTCATTTTGGCTAAAAATGTTCTACCTTATCATTTTCCATTAGCTCTAAAAATACCCAAGAGTCTCAGTCATTATTCCTTGAGTTTGTACCACTGCCAGAAATATTATTTTTGAAGTGTTTTTACTAGATAAACGACATTCACAGTTGATCTTGTAATTTTGTGTGATCATTCAAAACCTGGAATGGGGTGGATTTCAGCAGCGCGCGCGCGCGTAAACCGGAAGTGAAATCCATATAGTAAACTTCTGAGCTTCCGGTTGGTCATTGTGAAAGAAAGACCTCGGTCTTTTATGTACGGACCTCGCCCTACGGGCTCGTTCCATACTGTCAAAACCTCGGTCTGATATATACCACTTATTAGATATTTTCTTGTGTATTACGGGCTGATATTTTACGAGTCGCGTATGTATTTTGCCGAGCCTTTAGGCGAGGCAAAATGCGAGCGATGAGTAAAATGTCAGCCCGTGATACACGAGAAAATATCTAATAAAGGATTTATTGTACAATTGCTTTTTCGCTTTGTTTTTTACAGTATTTTTATTATCGAAACAGTCCCTTTTGAAAACCAGCGCGTGCGCGCTTCAAACCGGTTTGAAGCCTTGACGTCACGCAGGGCCGAATACGCAAACCGGATTTCTAGAGGGTATTACCGTCTCATATTGGCCCTCAAACGATACCTTATTTGGTAAATTTACGTCACAATAGGCGATTTGCATGATGGCGTCATTTAACTACAACTACCAGAATGCTCTACGAATTTTCTTTCTTATTCAGATTTTTATTCCCTCTTGAGAATAGTAGAACAATTGGCACTAATTATTTTACAAAAGAAAGTGGGCAAAGCATTCTGGTAGTTGTAGTATATGACGCCATCATGCAAATCGCCTATTGTATAATAATTTCCCGTATTGACCGCGCTCTGTTTATAATAGTAAGACACCACTAAGAAAATAAATATAACTAGACGCATGGTTGCGTGAACCCAGGCACTGTCAGGTCTCAGGCAGAGATGCTAATGAATACCGCTGTAAGTGTTGGAATCGCTGTAAGTGTCGGGATCCCTGTGTACTTCAATGTTGATGAATGGCTTGTAATCATTAAAGAAATGCACAACTGTGTGTTCCTAAGCTTTCAGACAATTATATATCACATTTAACGCAGAAATTTCAGCTATTGTGATTGATCGAAGCAAGGCGATAAGTTCATGTAAGTTGCATTCGAATGTTTTCCTCAGTCTTCACTGAAAGAGGTAAAATCTCTTTAGAAAACCATATGATATCGTTAAAATTTCAGGTGAATGGCTCTAACAATAGTTCAGTTAAATCCACATATACTTATGCACATAATGGTACAGACATTGTGTCAGATATATATCTTTTAGCTGCTAGGGAGCCGGAGTTTGTCGAGATTTACATCTTTTCCTTTACAAATTTGACAAATGTTAATCAGTTAGTTTTATAATCATTGCGAACACTGAGCTGTTTGCGATTGTTTGGAAAAGCAATAGATTTACTGCGGTTTTCGATATTCTGCGCACTCTGACCCTCAATGGTTATTCGCTCCTTCCGCCCACCTCAACAAAACATCGAAAAATCAATACTAAAAGTTCCTAAAATCCTACCAAATGACCAAGTAAGATCTTTAGACGATATATATTAGCTATATTATCATTTTGGTATTAAAGGTTCTTCGTATGATATTTACTTTCGATTGACAGAAGCAAAAACGCAAATTAGCGGTTGGTGTTTGAAAGCAAAAATTTGCTTCACTCAAAGTGCCAACCATATTTTGAACTGTATGTGTCAACAACGCTGGAGAATTATAAATTCTTCGGCCAAAATTTGGAAGGTCATGATCAACTAGCAGTGTTCGTCACACAACGAAGCTCTTATCGGTATTCTGATTGGCTCACGATCACGTGTGAATCGACGACGATGCTTACATAGATGGTTATTTAGATCTTTGATATATTATCGGTAGGTTCACTCATAGATTGCTTTGATTTAGCATGATTCTCGACGAAAGGTTCACTCGTACACTTCGCGGACGTCCGACCCGTTCCGAAAAAGCTCGCCATCTGTTAGTGTAGGCCTGACCACGAACGCTGTGTGCATATTTTGTATGTGCTTTGAGCGTATTATCGATAGTATTTGTCCTTGCTTTCAGTCGCTGAAGCTTCGCTTTTTCCGCCATTAACAGATAACACATGCGTATGCGCGAAGATAAGTTCGCGCATGCGTGTTAAGGACATGACAGCAATTTTCAACTGAACGCAAAAACGGAAAACGAAGCTGGATTTTCAACCCAGGCCCCCTACGGGAGGAGCCTAGGTAAAAAAACGAATCAAAAGTGGTCAAAATCCTCAAAACCGCAAGCCACATACAAAGTCAAAAACATCAAACCCGCATGTCAAAATAAAAATAACCGCAAAACCGCATAAAAAATATAATAACGCAAAACCGCATATCACCGCAAACTCTTACGTCCCCCTCTATTCAGTTCATCTTGAATTGGTTAATAAACAAATAACCCTGTCAGTTGACACATCATCTATAGTCAAGCGATAAACCATCCATTGGCTACTCAACGAAAATCTTGATAAACCATCTAATTATCCGTTTCTTGGATCAATTTGACTGCTATGGGGGTGAGACTAAAAGGTATTCTGGTTCTTGCATGCTCCCCCTGGCACAATACTTCCGGTTCTTCAACACTGAAAAGTGGCATTCATCTGACCCGACCTAGCCTTGAACTGACATTGCTTCGACAGTTAACTGAATTATTACTGGTTGCCGTATGGAAACCAGCCTAGATCTGCAGCGCGTCTTTGTCTTTTGTTTTCGGTGTCACAAACCTTAATCAAACCGCCAATGGCGTAGGTAACTCGTGGATTGAGTAACAGGACATGGTGTAAGATGCAAAATCTTACTAGTACGGATGAATCAGTTCTTAAACTTGTTACAGTGTAACTCTTGAGCTATCCTAGGGTCCACAATTAATGACTTAGTTCGCCATGTATTTCAAGCCTGTCCCTATGTTAGTATCGATAATTTCCACTTGGAAGATTGTGATGCGATGATAAATGATTAGAAGTTACCAGAAAGCTGATAACGACATTTTTGCCCGTTGAAAGAGCCAATTTACATTGTGGACGGCCATCTTTAATCTCGAGAGGAGTCTGAGAACGAGTTACTGGCGAGTGAGTGAGTGAGTGAGTGAGTGACACATTTGCATATTCGTCCCCCCACAATAAAAATTGCGCAATAGTTCCCAGCATGCTCTGCGTAGTATGTTATGATTGACTGAGAACATAAAGAACAATGCCCATCATTCATCAATGCCATCTTTGAGCGCGACGCACTATTCACTTGTGCGAACTCTCGAACTCTCGCGAGCCACGATATAGAAGAAATCAAGATGGCGGCGAAGTGACAAAATGGCTTTCAAAAACAGGCTCTTTGAGCAGTAAAATAATGTAAAGTCGAGCTTTTTACTCGAGATATACCAATTCACTTAAAAGCTTTAGAATGGGCTGTTATTTTGAACTTGATCTCCAATACTATGAACAAATATCGAATTCTAAATATTAGTAGACTATTTCAAAGCACACTCCCGCGTCTCAAGCTGTTAGATATAAGCTGGAAATCTTCTATAAATGTAAAAAGTAACGCGAATTTCTCACCCCATATGTTGCTAAACGAACAAGAATAGAGGCAAGTCAATTTTATTTCCAATTCAAACATTGATGACATCTAATGAGGTTTATGTACTGAATTCTAATATCGAAATCCTGTATGAAGGGCACTGAAGAACCACTGAATGACCTGAAGAACTTTCTTTGCAACTGTAGGTAATTTGATGACCTACGCGCGTTTGGTATGTTTTTTGTTCATATAATTATAAACATAAAAGAAAAAATTAAGCAAGTAGTTATTATGTCAGTCACAGCGAGTTTAGGCGCGAGTTAAGGCGAGTAAAAGTAAAATTGCCCTTCCCCAAAAGTAAACAACAGTAATTATTAAGATGAATTTGGAAAGCCGGCGAACTCTGTTTTCAAGCCGATTGAAATATGTTGATCTCAGTACTCCGAAATTTAGAGTTTACCTTAAAAGAAAACACACCAAGCAGTTTCCTTATTGTTTTTGTTAATTAATATACTTGTTAAACTTCTCTTTTTCGAAAAATCCTCAAATTTATCACCAGGAACATTTTTCTTTCTTGCTGAATTCTATACACCAAAGCTAATAAACAACCATGATAATGAAGTCGGTTGTTATGTCATAGCCACGCGTCATGTACAAACTAACCAATCAGAAAATCAGAATTTGTACAGTGTATGAAAATTGAATAATAAATGATTTTATTGATCAAAATGACAAAATTACACTGATCGGAGAAAAACAGTAACAGTAACGTCGTATACGCGGAATTTTAAAACTACATTCTCTCTCTCTCTCTCTCTCTCTCTCTCTCTTACTTTTTCAGAATAATTCCCATGAAATCAAGCGGTTCAGCCAAGTCTTTCACCAGAGCATTCAGCACTTCCTCGCTCAGGGAATGTTTCATCAGCTCCTTTTTGATCTGCTCTCCCCTGGTCTCGGTACTAAGCAACTCCTTCATGTCAAACTTCACCTTTCGCTCGGCTTTTCCTGTACTTTCTGTAGGAACTTTTCGTGCCGCTGGGCTCTTTCCTGATGGCAATTTTTTGGGGCAATCCGTCTTGTCGATGAACACTTCTTCTTCAGAACTGGTCAATTCTGTCTTGTGTTGATGAAAATTCAATAGACCTTTTTTCTCCATCTTTGGTTTTTGTTCTTAGACTGAGTTCTTGAGTAGTTTTGACGTTAGGAAATTTCTTGAATGGCGCTCTAATCAAGGAGCACCAGCAAGTCAAACGGCGTTTCAACTAACTCAACCAAAGAGAGAATTTTTCAGTTTTATCTAGTAGCTGATTGGACGACCTGTGAAGGCACTTATTAAAAGACGTCACAAATATATATTTTTCATTTTTCGGACGTATTTGAACTGTCACTCATTTCTGGATTGTACGTGATAAGAATAAATAAAAGTGTCGAACCACGGGCACCAACGGCTGAATGAGCCTTTGGGTTGCCTGTAGTCATGCTCGAAATAAATAATAGTTCCATGATTTTCGGGTGAGACGTTTCCATGGAGACCAGGCAAAGAATTCATTTACGTTTACACGAGTCTTTTCTATACCAGGGACGACATGAATGTCTTTTCGTCCCGCGGGATGAGTTCGCCACGGGACGGGTTTTATACAATTTTGGGGTGAGACGTTTCCATGGAGACCAGGCTAAGAATTCATTTACGTTTACATGAGTCTTTTCTACCCGTGACGACAGGCAGGCCTTTTCGTCCCGCGGGATAAAACTCGTCCCGTGACCAACTCAGACCGGGATTTTGTCATGAATAAAGAACGTTATTACATTTAGTGTCAGAATGAATACCATTATGCGTTAAGCAGGTAAGAAATAATTATGATAAATAAATAAACTTTTCACAGCAGAGTATCTACATAGTGATTCTTCATGTCCTTAATTCATCTGCTGGCACTCACACTGGCACTACCTCTAAACGAGATATTTTGCATACAATGATCAATTCGTTGAATTTTGATGAGGGAGGAAAAACTAGAGAACCCGGAGAAAAACCCTCGTGGCATAGTAGAGAACAACACATCAAACAAATTCAGTCCACATATGATCCAGTGCCTGAGCTGGGACTCGAACCCGGACCACAGCGGTGAATAAAATGACCAGTGCCCTCGCCACTAGGCAACCATGCCACCCAAAAGAAAAAGGTTATTACATATTATGTGTCAAATTTATTACATTTTTTGTTATTAACAAATTTATTACATTTTGTGCCAGTTTGTATTACGTACACATTTTGCGTCAGTATTGCATTTTGTGTGAGTTTTTACATTTTGTAACGTAACGGTCCCTTGCCCTTATGACAGACTCGTACCCAGTCGCTTCTTCTTATTCGCGAAGTTATTGATGGAAAGGATTTAGCGAGTTCGCGTTTCACTTTTTCTCCCTCCTTCCCAAGCACCTTTGCGTGCCCCAATCCCCTTCCCAGATTCCTTTGCGGATAGAAAAAATAAGTGGCGACTGGGTACGAGTCTGCCCTTATGACGTATCATACCTAAACTAAAACCATCCTTTTCTCTCCATATTCAAATGTAATTAAAACTCCTTTTAATGAGAACACAAACTAGCAGAGCAAAAGAAGCTACCGAAAAGGATTTGATTGAAATATCATAAGGGTAACTACTTATTACTTGGGCTACCGAGTCTAGATCCGTGCTGCGGTCGTCAAAAAAGCAGGTGTGTTAAATTACCCAAATGGCCTTTTCAAGCACATTTTGTCACTCGGGCTTCCTCGCGTAGCCCGAGTGAACGCTAATATAGCGCCGTCTTATTGTTAAAACACAACACTAGCATTTTTGTGAAAAACAACTAAAATAGGAATTAGTGACTAGTTGTGACGGTTCTGATGAAAATCAGTTTTTATAAACTGATGTATTTCTAATTCCTACACTGTTAACATTCATCAGATTAGTATTTCTTCGAGTTTTTCGGTCATACTTTTATTTCTTGGTAAAGTATTTACATACTTGATGGGATCCCTCTCTTTGTACTATAAAAAGAGCAAAGAAAACGACATAAGAGGTTGTGAAATTCACATCAAATACGCATAGAATAGCAGCTACCCTTGAGCCCTTGCAAAGTTAATTGTACAGCCGATATAGAGTTGGTCGCTTAATAGAGGGTGACATCAATGTGCGGAGTTCAGTGAACAAGAATTTGGGACTTCAAATGTGGTCGATAAATTGAGGGTGACCGCTATATAGAGGGTGACCGTTAAATAGATGGTTGTTATAAAGAGGGCGTTATATAGAGGGTGACCAATAAATAGAGGGCAGTTATATATAGAGGTTTACCAATAAATAGAGGGCCGTTATATATAGAGGGTGACCAATAAATAGAGGGCCGTTATATATAGAGGGTGACCAATAAATAGAGGGCCGTTATATATAGAGGTTTACTTAAGGAATATAAAACGCGCGCGCATGTCTCTGTTCTGTGATATAAACACGATGGAAGATGTAGAGCAAGAGAAAAGCAAGATTAGGAACACGAGGCGTAGCCGAGTGTTTCTCTTGCTTTTCGAGTGCTACACATCTTCCAGAGTGTTTATATCACAGTACAGAGACATAAGCGATCGTTTTATATTGCTTTTATAAAATATTTTCGACGTTGTCTGAGCGAGCCATGTCTCTGTCCTCTGATATAAACATGGTAGCCAGCCAATCAGCGCGCGAGTTATATCTCAAATATTTTATAAATAAATAAATAAATAAATAAATAGAGAACTGTTATACATAGAGGGTGACCAATAAATAGAGGGCCGTTATGTATAGAGAGTGACTAATAAATAGAGCCTGGAAGGTGACCAATAAATACAGGGCCGCTGTACAGAGGTCCCATTACAATGCCTGGGGGACCCCTGGGGGTAACTAGTAGAAACAGCATTTAGAAGGCTGCCTAGTAGTGTCAATATATAGAACGCTTTATATAAATAGAGGTTCATAGAGGTTCACAATAATGTCTGAGGGTAGCTAGTAGAAGCAATAGTAGAAGGTAAGATGGAAAAATGTAAGAGAAATTAGTTGAAGTGCCTGAACGATAGAGAATTAAAGACCAAAGAAATCTCTGAATGCTCTACCAACTGCATGAGCTATCGAGCCATCTTAAGTGACATCTTGCATGGATAAAGATTGATTTCATACTTAATTAGTTGACTGTATCTTATAATTAGTCAATCTTGTCATCAATAGCAAGGTTGTCCCCATGGTGAGTTAGCCTTTACCTGGTGGTGACAAATAACATGTGAAACGTGCGCTGCTTGAGTCGACAAACTTCTAAATGAAGGTAGGAAAAATATAGTGTCCTTGCCGTTTAGTTGAAGTTTCTCTTTCAGACCTAAAGTGAAAAAAAGAATGAATGATTCAATATTTATGTGCACTTAAACAATGAATGTACATACTTATAAACTTCTTCCAAATAAAAAACTTTAACGAGCATTATATTATCAAAAATATAGCGAAAAATAGGACACTGTAGGCCGGTGTGTTCTCCCTCCCTCCCTCCCTCCCTCCCTCCCTCCCTCCCTCTCTCCCTCTCTCCCTCTCTCCCTCTCTCCCACCCTCCCTTTAATTGCTTGTTTGCTCGCTCGCTTGCTTGCTCCCTCCTTTCCTTCTTTCCCTCCTTCTTTCTAGCTCCCTTATGTTTTCCATCCTTTCCTTTGGTCCCCTCCTTTCTCTATATATTTTCTTTAGCAAACTATCCTACCTTCCTTTCATCTAACACACGATTTGCAATCATTTATGTTCGTCACTGAAGATACATAGCTTTAAAAATTGAATAATTAGGCAGTGTAGGATTACATATTTCTTCAACACAAGCTGCATGCATTGTTACCTGTTCTTGGTCCACCAATTACAACGACAAACACTTTAATTCCTTTCTTCTCCATCGCTCGTTTTATGTTAATAAGGTACCAAAGTCGTGAAGAAATAGCTTGAGGACTCATTATTGCCACGATTGAGCGCTGAATAAACGCTGGTTTTTGCTTGACATGCAAAGCTTTGTAGGCTGCTCCTAGACCAAGGTCAATACGTTGGCCAAGACGATTTGGAAACTTGATTTTGTTGATGATTTTTTCCACTTCAGAATAGCTGTTAAGCGATGGAAAACTGAATCGAAAAATATAGTTGCATTATTATAATCTTCCGACCAAGGAAATATTTGACGTATTGTTAGCCAAGAATAAAAAGAGACCTCGATCCCGAAGCTGACCCGCAATAGGCCTTTTGCATCAAACGGTCACATGGTCCAAAAATCGGTCATACTGAATGGTAAAAGAATGTAATGGCCTCTAAAACAAAAGGATTTCAACAAGTCAAGCTTAGGAACAAGGATGGCACAGTTGGTTAGTGCGCGGCCTTCGTTGCGAGAGGTCCCGAGTTCGATCCCCAGCCAGACCTCACATCCTTGTTTCGACTTCTTTCCTATCTGTGTAGCTTTAATTAGCTTTAAATACCCTTAAAACGGAGCACTGATGGAGAGAGGGGAGTAAAATGAGCGCACCGTCGACCTCAGGTTTGTCAGTTGAATTACTGTTACGAGTTATCGACGTTAAATATGGTCGCTTTACTTTTACTTTTTAACATGTCTGTTGTTTTAGATGTCTCAGTACGTATTTTGCCATCCATTATTTTGTACCAGTTGATGCAAAAGGTCTATTACTTAATTGCCTTTGGAGTGAAATTTGAGGAAGCCCGAGTTCACCAATAAAGGTTATATCAAAGGCTCCTACAGAACGACGTAGCAACAACGCAAAGTTGCAAAAAAACGTTGTAGAAAACGTTGCAACAACGCCCATACTCACCTCATTTCAACATTAGCTGTGTTTGAGTAGGTCACAACACCAATGTGTGTTTGATGTCTCGCTATAGTGAAGGTACTAATTATCTGTTTAACGAATCGTTTCTGTAAGTTAAAGTTGACTGTCTCCACGTCTTTTGATCCATCAATAACAAAACCCAGATCAACGGAGACTGGACAATGGTTGAGTTTGTTTTGACCTAAAAATGAAAATGATATCGTTTGTTTATATAAAGTTGAGTTATCTCTAGGCTAAGTCCCCAGCCGTCTGTGTATCGCGGGCTCACGAAACCCCAACGGCTGGGACCGACCCTACTTATCTCTGGTAGCTGGGATTATTTAATTTTCCCATAGGACAAACCAAAAACAAAATAACGGTAACCAGGGACAATTCGCCTTTTATATAAACACTGTCTTCTCAGAGGACGAAACCGCTGGAGTATAAAGTACCAAAGCAGTACAAACATTAACAATCTTGCCTTCGTCCAATAAAGTTATTGCAATAGGTGATCCAGAGAAGCGTAGCCATGAAACTGACACACGCGTCACACTTTGGAGTTATTCTTAGTACTGCTTTTCGACAGCAATTCACTGGCGCGCACTGAATTAAACTTTTAGAATATATGCCATACATTCGCTACAAGGGTGATCCAGGGTCATTCAAAATGTGCTATGGAGACCAGAGAATTGCCAAAATGTTGGTCAACACGTTGCATTTGGCTGTCGTAGGTTTTACAAAGATGTGCGTGGATTCCTACACTACGTCCATACGAATCCGCATGAATTTGAAATCTTTTTTCTCCGGCGCTTTGGCACCTTAAGCAAAATGAAAAAAGTCGTTTTGGTGTGGACTGAGGGCTTAACCGTAGGAAAAACAAGCGTTTTCAGATTTGTCTGGACTATAGTGTGGGCTTAACGTTTTCCTATGTTTTTGCTGTGTCGTACCTATTCCTTTGAGTTCAATTCTCATGGAAATATGCTTATGCCACCTTCTCGGGTAAATTTGAATGTAACGAGCTGTGATTGGTGGGTTGAAAGTATTCTTGACCACTGTATTTCTGTCACTGTTGGCACGAAACGTCTGTGAATCGAATACAGAGGAAAAACAGAGAAATGACTGTAAGTAAACAGAGAGAAAAAACCAGAGAGATGACTATATTTGAGAAAAACTTACATGTGAATAAAATGAAAGATGAAAGAAAAACTGAGCAGAGTAACTCAGGCGGCTGAGAAAAGAAAGGAAGAATGGAAAAACAAAATAAAAGATAAACGAGGAAGAAAACATTGCAATGGGGAGTAATCAAAGCGAGTTGCTAACAGAATAAGGAATTGGCTACAAAAAAATGTAAGGGAAGGTCACATAAAAAAAGATCCAGAAATCAAGACTAAATCGCAAAACTAAGAATCGAAAAAGTCGAAAAACACTAATAAAGTTGCACATAACATGCACAGTTGCACCGTCAAAGGCTAATTCCGGGCCCTAAAATTGCCTAAAATCGCCCAAAATAGCCCAAAATCGCCTTAAGTTTTGAGCATCTTTGGGGATAATTTTGCTGAAATCGATCGCCCAAAATTACGGCAATTTTAGGGCCCGGAGTAGGCCTCGTCAATGTCGGCCCTTGCAACAGCGTTGCGCGACGTTACGTTATAGAAGAAAAGTTATAGGAGTATTTAGTCGAGGTATATAAGGCCCAGATATACGGTGAAACGTTTCTTACAACTTTCTCTGTAACATGGCTGGCAACACAGAGTTTCACCGTGTGTCCACCCCTGCAACAGTTGTATACGCAATGCAACGTAACAGAAGAAGTTGGATCGTGGAAAATCGTGTGTACGGGCTTTAAGGAACATAATTTACGTCAGGAAGAACTCCATCAAGACAGAATGCCCACGTACACTACAATAGAGTGCTTACAATTAATATATCCGTGAAAAAGGTAGCGAACTAAATTGTACTAAATAGCGCGAAATCCTTTGTTAATTAGTGTAAATTAGTACAATTTCTTACAAAGTTTTTCACGGATATGTTGTAAGCACCCTAAAAAACTCAATTACAAGCACAAACCACAAGGCTGTGTTGACTAGTTTCTTACCATAACAAACCCCTCAGACCTATATCGGTGGAAGTGAACACCATCAAGACTATATCCTACGTTAAACTCTCTAACCCACTGATCAGCATCCTGTCGTCCTTGAGTCAATATTTGAGTCACTAAAGCCTCAGCTCCAAGATCAACTTGAAGCCATTGATTTTTATCGTTCTTCTTAGCAGACCACCCCCCTGCGTATCCACCGTGTCGTTTGTTGTTAAGAAGAGCAAGCTGTGGTCCATGGTAGTGATCCCACTGGCTCGAGGCTGTAAAGGCACGATCTGGAATCCAACCATCTTCGAGACCAAGAGGTTCTCCCGCGACTTTGCCTTCTTCTCCTTCTTCACTGCCTCCCTCCTCTTCGATAATCTCTTCGTCTTTGACTTTTATTGACAAACAAGAACTGTTTTAGTTACTCCAATTAATAATTATATTTAGGATAAACTGTATTGGTCATCCCTCCCCCCCCCCCCCCCCCCCCCCCCCCCCCCACACACACACACAAAATAATGAAATGCACAAAATTAACAACATCAGTAAAAAAGAGCTAGAGAGGACAAAAAAAAGAGCTGCTGGAGAAGATTACAAATCCTTTTGCCCCGAGTCTGATCTATGGAATAGCAACAGAAGCAGTTTAACCTAACCCAGAGTTAACGCCAATGGCTTTGTTTATTTTGTTTAGATTTAACCCTAGCTGGGCACGCCACTTCACGCTTTCGTCCGCCATTTTGAATTGGGCAAACGCGGCAAAATTTATAGAAATCTGGATCACTTTGGCTTACCATAACTCCGCTCGATTTTGTCGGATTTTCAAAATTTTAAGTTCAATAATTTGCAGACATGCATGTCATATGTCGGAATGAAAATAAGACCAATACAAATATTTTACTACGTTTCTCAAGTCAATCTTTTTTCGCGAATGATCTTAATATTTACGTGGCCAACATTTTATTTTGAAAACAATTTAAGGTGATTCCTCGGTAATTGATCCTACCTATAAAAATCGCTACAAATTGGATATTTTGTAGATTTTGAGTTACTTATTTTTTAACTAACAAAAAACGAGGGGATCACCATACTCTTTTAAGAAATATTTGGCTTGAAAGACAAGGGTGTTTTAGCGATTTCTCGCGCACGTTCGATGTATTCCGGCTAATTCGTCGATAAGTCAATCGGGTCTCAGAAATAAGTTGATAGACTCAGAGTTAGCAGCATTGTAGTAGAATAAGATTAAATGGCGAGTTGTCTCTTAAGAAAGACCATTTTAAGCTTGATAAAATGCATTTAAGGACTTTTTTTTACAAATTTGAGAAACCACTTTCGCGCGGAAACGTTCGAGTTTGGACATTTTAGTGTCCAAATACTCACAAAAAACGTCATTTTTTCAATGTTTCTACCTATAACTTTTCTTAATTTTCAAATATGTTTTGTAAATCATAACAAGAAAGCAAAATTTGAAATAAAAAATGGGGGTCACCGTGCTCGTTAGAGAGTTATTCTCAAAATTACCATCAAAGTTGGGGTAAAATCTGCACTTTTCCGAGAAGGTACTGGGGCGAGTTTGACAAAACTCACTATTTGTCGCACCAAAACTTGCACAATTGTTTCAAATTGTGTTTTTCAGCATTTTTAGTCGTAATTTGAATGAAAATGCTGACAAAGTCGTAATACTGTGCTTTCTGAACCATGCGCGGTAGACGTGCGCGGTGCAAAACAGAGGAATCACCTTAAGGTTGGTGCCTACTATTGTCCGCGCGCACTGCTTTCTGCGCATGCAAAAACACTGAATTTTTGTCGGTAAAGCAATCGTAAAAGCAAGGCCTTTTTACGACTTTTTGAAAAAATAAACTTACAGAATTAAAGGAAAACCATTTAGCCTCTCCTGTGTTTGAATGAAATTCACAGTTGATAAATAGAACCTGAGTTACAACGCCTGTTTTGACTATCATTTCTACCAGAAACGATCTGTTTTCGCCGCCATCTTGAAAATTTCCCACAATGCATTGTAATTCGCTCTACTTTCCGGGGAGGGCTAGGGAATTTTTGATCATTTTCGCGAATTCTGATCAGTTTTCGCGCGTTTATCGGCAAATAACTTTCTAAATCGCACGGATACCCCTATTTTTTATTTCTGTAAATTGTAAAGTGGAGATTAACCTACTATTTTAAAATACATTTATGAATTTAAAATTGAAACTTGATTGCAAAAATTGGACTTTTCATTTGGCGGTCATGAACCAAAACAGGTCTAAAACTAGTAAAAAGTCATTGAAAAAAATTGTTATTCTGGTTTTTCATATTTCGTATGGCATTGGCAAGTAAGAGAATTGTGTTGTAAACGTTTTGTAAAAAAAGTTTGACATTTTTTCAAAATATGGGGTATTTATGATTTTTTCTTTGGGCCTCTAGAATAGGCAGATTTTGCAACATTTGATGGCGTGTAACTCATTAATATGCACGGTGACCCCCAATTTTTTCCTTGGATTCTAGCTCCCTATGATGGGTTCTTTGATACCCATGTGGTTTTTGGCCAAAAAAATTACCTTCCCATTAGTAGGCACCAACCTTAAATCCTCTTTTTCTCATCTTGTAGTCTTCAAATATCTATCATGTAAAGAGACATAAATAACAAAGCCAATATCGTTCAAAAAAATTTGTTTTTATAAATACGATAAAAATGAGCCGATCGAGTTGTAGTAAGCCAAAGTGATCCAGATTTCTATAGATTTTGGCGCCAAAAACAAACAAACAAACAAAAAAACCACGCGCTTGCCAAAATTCAAAATGGCGGACGAAATCGTGAAGTGGCTTATTGTTTATCGTAGCTCGATAGCCACAAACCTTGTACTTAATCGAACGGTTCAGCGACTAAAAATGCAAACATTTTTATAGAAACCACACATAACTTACATTTCTACAGGTTTTCTTGAAAACAAGTAAATAATATCGTAAAATATTGGGCTACCATTACAAATAGTTTCTCTATTTGACTAAAAATCACAAATATTTTCTTTGAAAAGCTGTTTGACGTACGACATTAATAGTGTACGTAGATAACTTTTTCTTGAATTAAATGTATAATAAAGATACCTAAATTATGTCATAATAGGATTGAAACAGATGTCATAATAAATAATAAAGAGAGACTCCAGCTCAAGTGTATTAAGGCTTGACTATTATGCAAATTAGGAAGTAACCATTTTCGCTCATAAAACACGGAGGTTTAAAGATATCGCAAAGATTTCTTGGGAGATGATGTAGATCCACATTATGAAGACTTTCATAGTATTTTTTTTTTCAATTCATTGGTCACGTGACCTTAAGGCTACAAAAACGTTTTTTTGAAAATGGGGTACACAGAACCTTAACCTATCTCACTGAAATTCACATTGTTATTAGGCATTTGGCTTAGGTATATGATGCCGTCTTTTAATCGTGTCCATCACTTTTGGGAAAAAAGATATTAGGAAAAAACATATTTTCATGTTAGGTCACGTGACCTCTTTTCTAAAATATCTCTTTCCACAGAGTATTTTTTCAATATTAAAAGACGTTGTCGGAAAGAGCATAAAAAAAGAAATAAAATAAGATATAAATTGTTTAAATCGAAGAAATCCTTGTGTACCCCATTTGTAATCAAAAATTCCAATAAAATAATTCTTTGTAATATGTCACGTGACACTCCCTCAAAGTTTAAAATCTCACATAAAGTTTCGACTCATGTATATTCGACAAAATGTATGATTTTTTTTAAAGATTCTGATAAACAACAGACCACGATCATTTTAAAACCTATATTTTCGAAAATCGGGCCTAAGTCAAGCCTTAATATACTTGAGAGTGGTTTAAAGCGAGATTTTAGCGTGAGAATCACGAAAAAAGCCGCCCTTTTTGTTTTGCGATAGTTTTGAAATTCAAAACTTAAATTTCTAGTGACTTTACCGAAAATATATGTGCTTACGTTATGATGTTTTGGTATTCAGCGAAACACCATCCTCTCGTTCCTTCTTTACGGCTATTTCTTTCTTTTTACTGGGTTTGAAATTCTAGTAATAGCCTGATGTAGCATGTGAAAAAATTTAATCCGTCCATAACTTTCCAAGTATCGAATAGATAGATATCAAAGTATTGGAGAATGATTTTCATCAATGACTTTCGATTTGAAAACGTTGTTTTGGTATTTATATAAGAGAAGAAAAGCTCTGTTGATTATAATATTGAGAAAACAAAAGAAATAAAAGACCTATAACCCTATAGTCTTTTTAGACCCCAAAAGCCCAGAGTAAGGGTTTTTTTGCCAAAAATAATTAATGTACATATATATGTACATGTGTTTTAGTTGAGGACCTGGTTTTCGAGTTAATTACAAATAATAAACTTCATTTGACTAGATTTTCAAACATCATCGGGCAAAGGTACATACTTGATTCACAAGAGGTCACCAAACTGAAAAGAAAAAATATAAAAATTTAATTCTAATTTACCGATTAATCGAACTACATTCCACCCTTCAGATTTAAAACATTGAAGCAATGAGTTTGATTTACCCAGCAATGGAAATTAAAGTGTGATTTACCCATACGCGTGGTTCATAAAAACTGATCTATTCAAAAGTCTATCTTTACTTACATTACAAACAGGCAGACCAAAGTAAAATGACTTCTCTGCATATTGTTAATTAATGTAGAATATTTCTTTGAACAACGCTCGCAACGCGAGGCGGTTTACGTGACGAAATTCAAAAGTTTCGGTTCGTGATATCGATTGAATATGAAATGTTTTAAATTGCTCTAATGTTTTCAAAACTACAGCTACCCATAACTGGTGTTTATACAGTACTAGAACACTCGTACTACAAACACCCGTCACCGTATATACACCGCGTTCTTTTTCAACTGATACTGGGGCCAAATTGGAATTAGGGCGTAACAAAAAGAGAGCGCCGCTTATTTGGAAAGGGAGAGGGTCACGGGTACGTTGGAGGGTAAGTACAGGATTGGACGGCACAACGACATTCAACGGATACACAGGTTAGTTTAGTCTGATAATCATTTCCTACTGAGGAAAAAAATAACAAAGTGAACAAACTTTCAATGTTGTTTTTGTTATATATTTCATATCAGTACAAATACATGACTATGTTTTTACATATTTAAATTGAATGAAAGAGTTGATAAATGAGTGCATGTGAATGAATATTTTCAATTATTATTCGCAACCAAATGAATCGAGTAGTAGGAAGCTAGAGAGAGAGAGAAAGAAAGAAAGAAAGATTTCAGTCAGCAAATATTGAATAGTAAACTTCAAAGTAAAATGTTGTTGCGAGTATAACTTAAGACTCCAAAGTACCCATGCTAAACTGTGAGCCTTAACGTACTTCACAACATTCAATCCGCAAAACCTGTCTTCCACTTAACATTGTTGAGTTAATCAAATTTTAAAAGAAATCAGTTAAAGTCACGTGACCTGTTTTGGGCTTTATCTCACTAAAGAAACATTGTAGTCAGGTTTTGCAGATTGCATGTTGTTAGGTGCATTAAGGCTCACAATCTAGGATGGTCACTTTGGCAGTAATACACTACGGTCGGAAGGAAACAATGCCACAGGCGACAAGTAGAACAAAAAAGACATTATTAAGAGTAATCCACATATTCTTTGTTTTTGTCGTTTTAACAAATTGCGAGCTTCGTTCTAACAGTAGTGGATGACCTCACTTTGGAGTCTTAAGTTATACTCGTGACCGCATTTTGTTTTGAAGTTTACAATACAATATTTATTGATTGTGACGTCATCAGGTCCAATGACATCATAAAAGTACCGTCAAAGAATTACAAATATCGAGTTTAGTAACTTATCAAAGAAAAATGTTAATTTAGATATTGTGTGTCCTCAAAATAATTTTATTCGATTTTTAAGTAATTAGCGATTGACCCAGGCCTTAATATACTCGAGATATTGAGCGATGTTGCAAAATATGTAATGTAGGAGTAGTGAGTGTGAGTGCCAGCAGAAGAATAGGCACTATGTGGATCTGCTGTAGAAGATTCTGTCTATCTTTCTTTCTATCTTTCTTTCTTTCATTTTCTTTCTTTCTTTCTTTCTTTCTTTCTTTCTTTAAGCGCGGTCATTACGGAAAATTATCAGATCGAGATCTTGACAGTACGAACTGAGCCCGGTTATGCGCTCTGAGCCAATCAGATTTCACCGTGCCATATAATAAAAATAATCATTTTTATCCTAAAATATAATCTAACTCCAAACAGGTCTATTCAAGGCACAATTCACTAGTCGTACCAGAGGGTACGTCCAGAGGGTAACGGCGTTGCATCTACATTCACTTGAGCGACAGGTTCGTAGGTTAGTGATTTTTGAAACTTTGGAAACCAAAAGCTCATCTTATATTCTCCGTCATCAGTGGCTTCAATGAATGGAAATCTATCAGGCATCGTATAACAGTTGTTATCTGCAATAACCTGAAAGAATTACATGCAAACAAAGTTACTGAACCTTGAAAAGAAGACGGAACGGGTCAGGAAAGGGGAGAAAGGGGTGGTGGTGGGAGGGCGGGTGGAGGGAAACGAGAAAGGGTCAGCTCTATAGCTTCCTTCCGTTCCCTCTTCCTATCCCTATCTCCCCTTCTCCACTCTCTGTCTTCCTTAGAGCCGGCCACGCAGAACCTTCTCCTCTTTTCCCATTCAACGTTACTTGTTCAGGCTTCGCCCTTAGTTGCGCGGTTTTTGTCTTGGCATTTACAAAGAAACAATACTGAATGGGAGGGCATATCATTTTAATAGAGGAATGTACAATTTTTTACGCGCACATGGACAAATAATAAACACATTTAGTGAACGCAACACGCAGTGAAAGAGGCCGTCGCTCGCGCTTTCATGGACCAAGATGCGAGGATGGCAAAGTTGGTTAGTGCGCGGCCTTCGGTGCAAGAGGTCCGAGTTCGATTCCCAGTGACTTCACATCCTTGTTTCGACTTCTTTCCTTTCCTTGTAGCTTTGATTAGCTTTAAATACCCTTGAAACCGAGCACTGATATAAAGAGAGGGTGAAGGGCGCACACTTCGAACGCTTTATACATGAGCCACTGGCTCGGAGGGATTGGGCAACCATTCTCCGCCCTTCGAAGTAAAATAAATTGTCTTTTTTTTGACCGATAACGTCACCTCGAGGCTCTGAAGATGACGTCGCAACAGGTCCAATGTCGAACCCAGAGTCTTGCTGGCTTCTGGTCAGCGGGTCAATTTCGTTCCTTGGTTGATGACCAGAAGGAACGCAGACCCTGGGTACGAGATTGAAACAGGTCATGTAATAAAGTGACTTAGCAAACACGACCGACATTAAAGAGGACGCCGCGCGCGCTGACGAAGTTTGTTCGAAATGACCGTTGACGTCGCCGACGCCAAGAAGAGGACGTGAAAACCAGTGAAATGGCGTCCTGAACGCGGCGTCGCGACGTTGTCACGCTAGTCACACAACGACCGAATCAGTGATATATTCGTCATCTCATGATCACTTCCTGTTCTCGCGTCGCGTCGCGTTTGCTAAATAGAGACCTTAAGCAACGAAGACGGCAACGAGGACGACGACGGCATAAGACAATGGCCTTAATTACAAAATACAATAAACGCACGTGCAAATGAGCAGAACTGTAAGGAAATCATGATCAACCGTATTCTGCAAAACTACAACGTGAAAAGTCCAGATTTCACGCTCTGTAGAGAACGGGAACTTGAGGACGCAAACCAGTTTATTTTCCGTTCGCCCAGAAACTCTCTCTTTCATTTTCTTTCATTTCAAAACTCTGGTCTGAATGGCAATTCAAATTAAATAAGCGAAAAAAATTGCAGTAAATATTGCGCTTAAAGACGTTTTGACGTCCCGTTTTCCCTGCCGTCGTCGTCTTGGTTGCTTAAGGTCCCTAATCGCTCAAATGTCGTCCTGAACGTGACGTCGTTACAATTGTTACGGTGGTCACGCAATCTGATCATGTGTCATTTTTGCGTCGCGTTTGCCAATTCTGTCGAATGTGGAGTTTCTTTGTCCCAATCTTTCTGATTTTAGATAACAAAAGGTTACAAAAGTCTAAAGTTTTACTTACAATATTAGGGAATGAAAGTCTATTCTTTCCGAAGAAGAACTTTTGTGGTTCGTGTTTCTTCCCATCCACTCCTTTCATCCCTTCATATGCTTGACCAGGAGATTTTATCTTTATTCTAAAGTTAATGTACTCTCCAAATTGTAAATCCTGGCCATATTTGCAGTCTGTTCCGTCGCCACAAATTTTATTCAACTGAATATGGAATTAAAGGAAAAGTTTGCTTTGTTAAAATCTTCTTGCCAGTTCAGGGGTGTCTTGGTGTCAGGGGTTGAGTGGTTTTTGTTGTTTTTACTTGTAACACCAGACAAGCAACATACACAGACTCAGTGATGTACAGTGCTTCTTTTTACACTAGTGGAATTATATCCTCAAGCAACATACACAGACTCAGTAATATACTGCTCATTAGCAGTGCTTGTCTTTTCACTAGTGACATAAGCATAAGCACAAGCAACATACACAGACTCAGTAATGTACTGCTCATGCATTAATAGTGCTTGTCTTTTCACTTAAGACATAAACGGCACAGTAACAGCACGTTCACGGCAGGGGTTTCGGATGTTTTTATAAACATCTGTGTAGATCCTGAAAAGATCCTCATCCCCAAATGATCCCCAAATAATTTCTGGAAGGAACTTCAAATGGATCAGGCGTTCCTGGGGGTTTGGGGGCGAGGGACCTCGCCAACACAGGAACGCTTGCTACGCAGGATAGCTAATGCTGGAATAGGGAATTCAGAACTGCTAAATTAACGCTCTTACTCTAACTCTGAAACATTATCAACTGTACAAAACAACAACAATATGACGTCATTGATCATAAATACGTTATTACAAACAAGCAATAAAACAATAGAAAACGCATATAAACGTAACGCATGCGCATGGGAGGTTGGTGCATTTCCAGTGATACATGTCTTTGTAATATTTCATTAAGAGACACTAAACCAGCTAGCTCTTGGACAGTACACATATAACAGTATAATATCAAGAGGACGGTGTATTAACTCCTCCCGAGTGAATGCGATGTTGAATAATGGTAACACTCACACGTACTCGGGATAACAGTTTTGTTTTTAGTGTCCCAGGCAAAAGAAAACAAAATAGTTATTCCTAGTGATAGGATCTTTAGGTAAACAGTCTCTCGATCTAACTTACTTTAATGGCAAACTTCACCATTCCAGGTAACACCAAGTATTCTTGAAAACCATCGCACAACGGAATTTCTCCTTTGCTCTTGATAAAACACGTTTGCATATTAAGCTTTGTGTCAGTGCCAGGAATGGTTGCAAAGAAATTAAAACATGTTGCTAGAATGTCCTGCATCGATAAAAGAAGAATAGTTACAATAATGAACAATCGCTTTAATTTTGTATCCGAAGTGACGTGTCCGCCCGATTGTACGTCTTGGGAGCGCTTTTGTAGATGGGGAATATATAGATGTCACGTGATGTACTTTGTTTACGGTCACCAAAACGTTCGGACAGTGTCTCGGAGTTGTCACCGCAGAACTCCATTTGTTATAAGCACTCTAAGGGACGGACCATTAGAAAAGAGATTGGGGGGGGGGGGGGGGTGAAGAGATTTTCAGCTTGCACTGCAGGATTTGCAGGGGCGTATCCAGAATATTTCAAAGAGGGGGTCACACTTTCCATTTTCCACCAAAGGGGGTCACACTTCCAATTTCTCAATCTTTCTCCAGTCAGATTCTTTTATTTCTATCATCTTTTTGTTTTCAAAGGGGGGTCAAGGGCACTCTGGGACCCCCCTGGATACGCCCCTGATTTGTTTTTCATTGCTTGTGCAGGATTTTTTTCAGGTGTCAGCTTGTGACAGATTGATATCTCACAAGTGGACTGTAGTTGCTCTCGTGATAAATTTAGATCGGGGGAGTTTAAAGTAAGCCTTACATAAAACAGGATGCTGATACGTGTTTCAACACGCGCGCGCATGTCTCTGTACTGTGATATAAACAGGATGGAAGATGTAGAGCAAGAGAAAAGCAAGCTTAGGAACACGAGGCATAGCCGAGTGTTTCTCTTGCTTTTCGAGTGCTCTACATCTTCCAGAGTGTTTAAATCACAGTACAGAGACATAAGCGATCGTTTTATATTGTTTTTATAAAATATTCTCAACGGTTTTGTGCAAGTCATTTCTCTGTCCTCTGATTTAAACATGGTAGCCAGCCAATTAGCGCGCGCATTACATCTCAAACATTTTATAATATGCACTAGAACCCCGGTAACTCGAATCCAGTTAACTCGAATTCGAATTTAATCCTCGCTTTCTCGAGCAATATTAAGCTTCCCCCGGGAGTTCGAGTTAGCGGGCAGTCTACTGTACTCCTTGTGTCTTAATTACTCTATGACTTGTGTTGACCAATGGCGTAAAATCAAAGTCCAGATGAGTGAAGTTGTTAAACGAGGGTTTGCCACTTTGAGGACCTGTGCTCCCAACTTCCTTGTGGTTTTCGTCCAATTCATTTATAGTATCAAATTCTATAACAGTCCCTTCGTTTTCGTGATTTTTGTGTGTGATAATAAACTTTCCAGAATGCTCCATATTAACAATACACGTGTCGCCAATGCAATTCTTTCTTTGTCCTTTAACAATGGTGGATACATGACGGATGAAACATAGGTACACAACTATATCAAAACATGAACATCAATATTTTCGAGTTAATAAGAAGTACATTATATATGGCAGGTTATTGGTCGACTAACCAGCTAATATGCCTGTGTATTTTTACGAGTCACGCTGTATTTTGGCGAGCCTTTAGTTGAGCCAAAATGCAAGTGACAAGTAAAAATTCACAGCTTTATTATATAACTATGACGTAATTTTACCATATAAGGATGAGAGAACTAAGCAAATATGAGGCCGTATTATATACCGTATTACATAGTTGAAAACTGGTTTGCCATATTTTACATAAAACAATCGGAAAATAGGAAACTAAGAAGCAGCAAGAGAAGATGAGCTAAGAGAAGGAATCGCGCGTATTAGGTCTTTGGACAATCATATGCCCCGTTTGATGCTATTTTTAGGGTGAATCTGATTGGTCGAGAGCGCGAGCGTCCGCACTGCCTCAAGATCACAATGGTGGAAAAAGGGTGTATATCGTTTGTCGATGAAAAAGAGTTTTTTAAAACTTGAGAAAAAGGGCAAATGGAGTATAAAAAAATTCGAAAATGGTCTTGGTTAAGTCGCGGTCATGGTGACGAGGCTCCAAAAATAGCATCAAACGGGGCATATGATGGGTCACGGGGATTCCTTCTCTTACCTCATTTTCTTTTGGAAGCAGTTATATAATAAATCCCTAATTAGATATTTTCTTGTGTATTACGGGCTGACATTTTACTCATCGCTCGTATTTTGTCTCGCCTTTACGCGACTCGTAAAATATCAGCCCGTAATAAACAAGAAAATATCTAATAAGTGGTAAGTATTCCCTGGTTAATCGACCAATAACATATTTATTATACAATTCTGCACAAATCAATACAAATGATGTCGTTTTTATTGCCACTTTTGACTTTGATTAGCGCGCGGCTTTGCACCGCGGGAAGCCATTCAAATGTTACTAAGTTAATACGGTCTCATATTTTTCGCGTTCTTGTGCATATTACATGCGTTCTTTTGAGAATTGTAATTCTAATGGCAGCACAGAAGACGCCAAAATGTTGTGAGAATAACAATCACGACGTACTTTTTTGTTCTCGTCACATTTTGACGTCATCTGTGCATCTATTAGAGTACAGACGCATGGAAAAATGGAATATACACGACTGAAAAAGGCACTTTTCGAACTTATTCCGAGTAGATGGTGATTCGCTCGAAAAGATGTGAAGTTTAATGAGAAGAAAATTACTTGGAAAATGGAATCCGAGCCACAGACACAGGGTTTGCGACACGGGGTCCGGTTGTTTGAAGGACGATTAACGGTACTAATCCTCGGTTAAAATATAACTTAATAACGAAATAATGAATCTTGAACAATTATTTCGGCTTTTTCCGAATCACGTAAATAAAACAGTTTTTCACGAATCACAAGAAATGATTTTTTTTTCCATTCCCGAATCACGAAAAATTAAATGCTTGATGCAGGATGATGACGCGTCATCACTCGAACCCCTCTGTGTCTCCCTTTTTGATGAGTTTTTGTGTCTTCCTTTTCGATGAGTTTTTATTTACATATAGAGAGAGACAGTATAATATCAAATACTGTGTGCCGGGGGGTCTTTTAGAAGATAACATTTACTAATTATTCATACATTCAATTCTATCAGCAGAACTCTTAAAAAAACTTAAAGTTTCATCATTTAGGAACACACAATGCAGTGTTGTAATAGCAACGAAGGTACAGACAGATTTGGTTTTATGTCAAGTTGAGACAGATTACTCTATCATGCGAAACATAAACAACTTTTTCATGCTGGGCGCAGGGAAACTTGTCCATAATTTTTTCATCGAGTCTTTGGACAACTATTATCAATAACTTTAGTTCGTATAAATGGTTGGATTTTTAATGATTATGCAGGGGATCAATTTTAGGATCTTTAAGGCCCATCTCCAGCCAAAAATAATAATAATAATAAATAAAAATAATAATAAAAAGGAATTTTCAAGAAATTAATTATTAAAGAAAAATTTGTAATAGAAATTTGCTCAGACGTATTTCGATACTTTAAAAACTTATTGCTCCTCAACTCATTTTAAAAGCGATAATATTCAATTATAATGATAATAATAATAATAACTTTATTTCCGTGTCAAAAATATAAGTAGCAGTTTCCCACTAAGAAGTAAGGACACCTATCTAATACTAAAAGTAAAAATAAATGATCGATGACTGAGGAATCAGTACTCCAAAAGTTTTCGAAATCGGTAAAGGTCATGATGCTGAAAGATGCGACTGAAATTTAGTATTGTGAACCAAACAAATAGGTGCGAGCCACCTTAATTAAGGGATTTATTTACAAGGGAGATAAAAAGTGTCTTCGTTCATAATGCAACGTGCTAGCGACTAAATTCACCAAAAAAATTGAGAACGCTGAAATAAATGAAATGTGAGTGTCACCGTCAAACGAAGTACAAAATTAGCACTGAACATCACAGAAATAACTAGAAATAATTAAGTGAAGTGAAACCAACTTACCGATAACAACACACAACATTACAAATAACAGATGCATTTTCACCTTTTGCTCAGCAAATCGGCTTCGCAAAACTCGCAACATTTCATTACGAAATCTAAGTCTGTTGTAGAATACAATAATGGATCTCTTTCGAGTGACAATTTATCAATTCAATTCAGTGGAATTAGCGCCGAACTGATCATGTGAACGCTCATCGATCAAAGCGTCCTGGCCTGGCCTTGTCTGAATGCATAAACAACAACAAAAACATTTCACATTACAAAGATGATCTCTAACGACAGGGAAAACATATTCTTTTGTTATATACCAACTGTCAAAGTCGTGCTCTGATTGGGCGAGAGCGCATCACGTAAACGTCAACAAATTTTGCTGTTTCCCCAGCAAATAATAGCCGGTAATAACAAAACCGGAAGTTGATTGAGCGCGGGAAAGCAGTATGTTTTGTGGTCCCTCGACCGCCAATGTTTCCCTCGGCTCCGCCTCGGGAAACATTGGCGGTCTCGGGACCACAAAACATACTGTTTCCCTCGGTCCCAGTCAATAAGTGTTAATTGTTCTAACATCCAACATAGATTGATGCTACTCCACAACTTACTAGCCGTTGCCATAAAAACTAGTTAAGGCAAGAGTTAATCACTGTAAAGCCAACTACACTAATTGCGGGAATAGAAGTTCAAGAATTCAGTGCCTGTAAGTACGTCGGTACGAAAAGCTGTGGAGACAGTGAGTACACGCGAACAAGTCCATCGTCTTAAAGTGAGCTCAGTACAAAGTTTACCAAAGCAAGTCGATCGCCAAAAATATTAAGTACAATTCAAAAACACATCATATTTAGAACTGTTCATGAACTGTTGGAACTTAGAGAAATACCATTTAGGACTAATAACTTCAATTTAGTCTTTAAGTATTTTTGAACATTTATTGACTATCATTTACATAGATATTTTACAAATACTCATTTAATCTGCAAGTAGCATAACGCTAATCAAGGCAGGTTAAAACTAGTTAGACACAGAATTAATCAATATGTCGCTCGTAATTGCACTTGAACTGCAAAAGCAATCAAAAATATTAATAGAATGAAAAAGAAACGGAACTTATGTAATTATAATTATTTCAGTAGGACAATTTATGTAATTAAATAAAATGATTTGGGATATATGTATTTGAATTGCATGGTAGAGATACGTACATTTATAATAATAATAACTTTATTCCAAACAAAAATACCAGTAAGGTATATAGGGAATACAAACAAAAATTGAATCTAGACTACACTATAATATAATAAGTGTAAAGTATATATAGATATACATAAATATAAATTGAATAGAGGATGAAGGTGAACCAAGCAACTTCTAGCAATCCATGTAGATAAAAAACTTTAATGACGTTTCGACCCTTCGGTCTTCTTCAGAATAAGAATATATATAAATAAGAATATATATAAATATAAATATATAAATATATATATATAATTTAACTTTAAATAAAGCAAAATTGCTTTCAGAGTGCTCAATAGTTTGAGAACTAGAGCTTAATAATTATTTCTAGACAGACAAATCAACAAAAGATACAAAGAGGCATGTTTATTTATCAATTAGACAACAGAAAGCCGCGCGCCCATGGCGTTATAGACGCACGAGAGAAAATATAAAGAACGATTAACAAACGTAAGAGTGGCACGAGGCGTAGCCGAGTGCGAATCTAGTTTGTTAAGAGTTCTTTATATTTCTCAAGTGCCGTCTATAACGCAATGGGCAAGCGGCTTTCTGTTGTCTAATTGATTTATAACAGAGCCTAGAACGTTAGAAACGGAGCCGTGCAGCCCATGGGGAAATAGTTCATAGACTTTTCAACCAATCAGAACGCGCGTTATATGTGTCGCCATCTTAAAAACGAACGATTTGAAAAAGATGATGACGAAGATAGTGCGCGCGCCGTTCAGCCCATGGGCAAATAGTTGATAGCTTTCTGGCCAATCAGAGCGCGCGTAAGATTGTAGCTATGTTATAATACTATATAGTTTCGTACCGCACAAAAAATTGTACGGCACTCGTCAGATAAACAGCCTAAAATTACAACGGCTTCCAATTGATATACGATATCATATTACAGATAATTGCGTGACACAGGCGCTATTTATGTTTTAAAGTTACGTAAATAGAGGATATTACATGGCCGCGCGGAGATACTAATTTTATCTTCGAGTGTTCAATTGATATCTCACGAGTGAGCGCAGCGAACGAGTGAGATATCTAAATTGAACACGAGAAGATAAAATTAGTATCTCCAAGCGGCCATGTAATGTTCTATTTATTATATAGATATCGATGAGACTTAAATAAGCTTAAATAAGAAAAACAACTTAAAAATACCGTATATAACGTTGAAAAATACCGGTTACTATGCCAACAGTGATATCTTCACATGTGAAAGATATGATATCTTCACATGTGATTGATATCAAGTTTTCGACACTGGAGAAAACCTGGTATCTCATCGATATCTATATAATAAAAGGAATTTATTCGCGTGTCTGCAGGACGTTATCAGTTCGTTTCTTTTATTAAGTGTTCCTAGTTCAGCGGTTTACAGATTATGAAGAACTTTTCCCATTCTCTACTTTCACATTCCCCATAATGCCCTCTGTTTTTGGGGGGTAGTTATTGTAATTCAAATGTATTTGATTTTAATAACAACTGATTTGATTAGCATTACAATAACTACCCCCCAAAAAACAGAGGCATTATGGGGAATGTGAAAGTAGAGTATAGGCATAAGTTGCAGCGGTTTGATGAGGGGCTGTATGGTGACGCATGTTTTAGGATTTTCCAGGTTATTTTGTAGGTTTTTTCTTCCTCTTTTAGTTTCCATATGTGTTTACTCAGTTCAGTGCTAGATCGTTTGCTGTAGTTGTTAAAGGAGGCTTTAAATAAATCATCGTAGCTATCTATTGACCATTACAACTGTCATACAACAATTGAATATTATAGCAATATTTAGCAAAAACACCTATTGTATCATCATTCATTGATAACAAGTATATGAAAAAATCTTCACTTTTAAAAGAAACGAAAGAATTATTAATATATATAGATATAGATATTATATCATATCTTGGATAAAAATATTTCTAACACCAACAAAAAGAAAGAAGGCTGAGGTATACGTATATATAATTCTATAATAATTATGTTATTTTTGGAATAGTCTTGGAATATCAATATAGTAACCATCAGTTTTAAAGCATTGATTAGAAATTCCGGCAAGTTTATTTAGTAAATGTGTTTGGTTATTTTTAATGTGTGGAGCATTGTAGTCTTTTGGGAGAGACTTGTTGCTGCCTGTGCTGCACAGAAAGGAGCCGGAGCGCGACCACAATTTCTTGGTCATCTTTCAAGCAGTAGAAATTTAGTCTGGATTCACTGCTTGAAAGATGACATATGACGTCGAGGACAAGGGCTATGAACTTAACTCTTTTCAATTTAACACTTTTACAGTGAGGATACCCAAACTGTACCTTTGGTTCCACTTAGTGGTTTATCGTTTCGTATGGTTTTGCTTGTTTGTTAGAAAGCGAACAAAAATCCCTGGAGCTCACTCGAACCGTGAACGCTTCGAGCTTTTTTAACACTTTTTTAAAAAGTGCATCGATTCCTTGAGTCAATGGTTTAGAACTCAATGATTCATCTTACTAATGTGTGAAGCATTAGAAATCATGTTAGAAAATAAGAACTTAAGGTAATTCCGTAGTTTTGCAGTGCGCATCTCTACTGCGCATAGCATAGTTCAACCTATTTTGATTTTTTCGATTGTAAAAGATATATATTTGACTTAAAATGATGCAAGCTTTAGTCTTATGAAGTTTTTAACAGTAGACACGCTCTAAGAGGCGCTATAGTGGTTACTCGCCTTAGTCCTCTTCGGTCACAGGCTGTTTACGACGTCTTGTTTCACACTTTAGCGCGTCGTAACGCGGAAACGAGCACGGACACCTATTCTTTTTATTTTTGCAAATCAACGGTAATAAGGTTCTCTATCATATATATGATTATAGTCAAGATTCCATTTCCAGTTTTTTAGATATTTTCCAAAACGTGCGGTCGGAAGGTGCTTTCACGCTGCTTCGAGGGCACGTACTATCAACCAATTTTACTTTTTCTTGTAGCAAACGCATTTTTACAACAATTTATTGCATCATAATACTAGGCTATTGCTTAAAGAGAGAAAATGAGCTCATATTAGTCAGCTAGCACTGCTCAGGTTCAAGAAATTAATTATTTTTGACGCGATTGTGATTTTCGAATCTTGAGCCCTCAAGACACAAAAGGTGTAATTTAAAGCAATCTAGCGCAAAAACGGCTACGGTGACCCCCATTTTTTATTTCATTTTTGAGATAAGCAACTCAAAAATTATTACTGTGTGAAGTTTTATGAGAATTCCATTTCTAGTTTTATTTCTACGGAATTACCTTAAAAAAAAAACCGAAACAAAACTGGGAATTTTACTTCCGCCAAATGGTGCTCGCGTCTACCGGGAGAACCGAAAAGAGCGGGAAATTCAATCGGAAGACCGAGTTTTCTGGAACTTTCCAATCGGAATGACACCTACCATTTGTTTTCTAACCGGAATTTCAGGTTTTTTCTAGGTGAATGGTTCGAGCGTCCTCACTGCATGTAAACACAGTAATAAGTAAATAATACAAGTTAATATACAAGTTTTATTCATCAAACAGATTTATTTATTATTTACAAACTGATACATCTTTCCAAGAAACACTTTGTTTCAAGAATGAAATCGTTACAGTAAACGTGACGGTAACGCTACAGCCGTGACAATAACCCAGCTTGATCATAACCGTGACGGTAACGTTAAAGCAGCCGTAACCGCCATAGCCGAGTCTACAACCGTTACAATAGCAGTAGACGCAACGATAGCCGTAACCATGGATACAAAAACATTCTTCACGAGCATGCAGTGAATTGTCTCCACCACTTGGAAAACAACTAATTCAAACGCGGAGACCCCCCAAAAAGTGTTCACAGTCGTACAATGCAAGATATATATTTGCCTACCCTGCTGACAGTGGTTTTCCCGCTCTTCTTATTCCCTTCACGAACGAGAAGAGAAACCACTGAGATATCTGGTGATATTCTGTCGAGCATGCGCATTGATACAGGAAATACGCTACATCCAAACGTCACTTCCTGTGTTATGGCGTGAAACTGTCGCGTCTTCTCCATTATCGTGGTATAAACTAGTATTTACAGGTTTCAAACCGGTTTTTGTTAACTTATTCCTCCGCAGTCCTGGCGCGGATGGTCGCAGTGGTTTCACTGCTCGCAGGATGAGATTTCCTATTCGTACGAAATTGCCGTTCAGTATCTACTTTCTCTGTGTAGCGTAACGTGTAACCGTCGAAACTCCATCTACAAACTTGGTTTTAAAGAGAACGTTAGCATTATTAAACATGCCGTCCTTTAGAGATACCACAATGAATTGTGAATGTTTAAAATGGGTTCGCAACATTTGACCGATGTTTTGAGTGTGCGAGAGATCCAATGCAGCGTCCACTTCGTCGAGAATGTAAAGAGGAGCGGGTTTGAAGAGTAGAAGCGACAGGATAAGAGAAAGGGCAACCAGGGACCTGAAAGGAAAGGGGGAAAAATAGGTTTTAAAAAAACTAAAAGAAGAGCCTGCTGCATGAGGAATTTTTTCTGAACTGGAATACTGAGACCCTTATCACAATAGCGTGACATTATGAATGAGCTTTTCTCACCCCTTACGTGACATGTTATTTTTTTTATCCAACAGCAACAAAAATATATTTGGCTACGCCTCGTGCCACGTTTGTTAATCGTTCTTTATATTTTCTCACGTGCGTCTATAACTCCATGGGCGCGCGGCTTTCTGTTGTCTAATTGATAAATATCTTATTAAATTGATAAATATCTTATTTATCGAAATACATCGATATTAGTAAAATTTCAGAGTACGTAAAGATTGACCTTAAACTGACGAAGTTATGAATTTTTGAAGCTAAGTTTTAAAAAATCATATTTTTGTCACTTTGAAAGCAATCTCCCCGAAACTTTGCAGTTTTACTAATATCAATGTGACGAATTTGATAGTGAGTTTTTTCCCCGATAAATCAAATAATTTATGTTGCGCTTGCGTGATATGGGTCTATGTCGTCGAGTAGCAAATTTTATTACATGGATAATAGTATTTTACCGGAAACTAAAACACTTGTATTTTCCATATTTTCACTAGTGAAGATATGAAAAAGTTATGTACCAAATGTCCCGGATGTGCGCGCGCGTCCTAAAAACATTTTCGCGCCAGTTTCTTGAAATGAAATGAAAATTAAACTTGTTTTTATTTTAGTTTGCCTCAGTTTGTCCATATAATAAAAAGAACATTACACGTTGAAAAAATATTGCAGTTTTCACCATTCGAAAATAAAATTCATACACCCTCTCCACAACTTGCAATGCAATGAAAAATTTCCTTGCAAGTTGCAGACAAAGTTGACCGAGCTACTTTTTATCGCAACGGCATTGTGAAACAAGTTGTAGCGTTAATATTTATCCGCGACCCACTGTGGAAAATCTGATTTGTCATATCAGGGTTAGGTTTAGTGTTAGGATCAGGCTTAGTATCAATAGGAGATTTTTTTTCACCTTCAAACATTGGGCAACAATTATTCAGTTGAAGGATATTCGTTGTACAAAGCTAAAGCTATTACTTTCAGAAAGTTTAGTTTGTTTGTAAGTGGTTTTGATGAATAAAAGTTGGATAAAAGTGTCAGTAATCCGAAGTGAAAATTTGAATTGAAATTTGAGTTTTAGGCCTTTTTTCGCTCAATTAATTGCCATATAATTCTTACATTCAGCTTGAAAGTTGCTAAATTTGATTAAAAATGCAGGATAACAACTTTGTACAATTCAAAAGATTGTTTTAAACAGGCATTGTATCTTAGTAGATCAATTCCTAACTGATAAAAACAGAATTTGAGTGTTAATCCAAAAGGAAACTTTGAATTAAAACTTGCACAAGGGGCTAGTTTTTGGCACTTTTAGCCATTATTACTCGATATTGGAAAATAATCTCCTCTTAATAGAAATTATTTCAAACAAATGAAGTACCAACCAAAATTCTACAATCAGAGTGCAGTGAACCACTGACAAGAAAGAGTTGCATTGCGAGGTACGGAGAGTTGCCCGCGTTCGACATCTCGCTTAACTTCATTGATAGAAATGTATGTAGCTTTAAATTTTTCAATTTTTTAGGCCATTGGGTCTTTTTTTACTTCTTTTCAATTCAGTTTTAACATATAAAACCCTTATACCCTTAAGGTAGTTCGGGATTCATGAATTTTTACGATAAACTTGCCTTCAAAATTCCTACAAAGAAAGAGGGGCATAGGAGGAAATAAAATGTAAAATAAAAATGGGGGGTCACCGAGGTCACTCTTGAGATATGAGGGGGGAGATGTGGGGTGTTTGGGGATCTTTTTACGAAAAATGGCCTCGCAATATTCGGTCAAATTATAAGAATTTTGGAACAACCAAATGTATTTAAAAGCAAACAAAATGATAGCCTGGGATGCAGAAAAACACTTGGAATTAAGTTGTTGCCGAACAATTTGCAAAGAAGCGAAAGATCAACAATAATATGCGAAAAATGGCCTTCTAGAATACACGTTTTACGAGGATCAGACAGAAAAATGATAAATTTACTAAAAATCGAAACGATAGAAGTATTCTTTTTTTTCTTTATACGAAAAGTTTATAAAATTGTGAGCAGAAATCATTCATAAAATCAGGGGGTCACCGAATTGTTTAAAGAGTTAGAGAACAAAGGGTAAAAATCTTCGAAAACGAACACAAAAAAATCAGCCATTTTAGCTCCTTTTCGACTCATAATATTCGCTAAATTTTATAGTTCGAGCTTTTTCTCCTACTTTACACGCTGCACAACATGTTTTGATAAATTTGTTTGCAGAATCCGGTCGATAAAATACTATTTTTCTTTACCAAAAAACGAATTTCTTCGGTTTTCAATCGCTGACTCGCTAGTGCCCAGACTTCCCACGGACAAGCGAATGTTCTTTAATAAAAGTGCGCGCGCTCGAGATGCGCAGTAGCAAGGGTCCCGAACTACCTTAAACCCTTATCATAAAGAGAAAATCCAATTATCCTATAATTCGGTAAATGTTTTCCCCATCACGCACAGATTCAGTCTTAGTAATCAGGGCGGATCCAGGATTTTGCAAAGAGGGTGTCCCAAATAGGCCTCTTGAGAGATGACGTCACATATCCAAGATGGCGCCTCCTAACAATGGAATCTGATGACGTCATCTCGTACGGCGCTAGGGGGTGTCCGGTGCACCTATGGACACCCCCCCTGGATCCGTCCCTAGTAATTTTGTCGTTGACTAAAGATGTTTGTAACATACCTTTGTCCGCCACTTAGTTCACTAAGACTTTCTTTCCACACAGTCCCAAATCCAACTTTCACTTCTAAGCCATCTAATTCTGTTTGCCCTTCTGGGGGAGCAAGTTTGGCTGTAGCTCCAGGAAGAAGTGTTGAGAATATGGAACCAAAATCCTGGAGAGAAAATTCATCGCAGATTAATAAAGAAGTAACATCAAATAAAAGAATATGTCAATCAAATAGATGTACAAGCCCTGCTACTACACGGCTTAAAATGTTCTATGACTAATGGATCCTTGTCTACAAAAATGCACGTCATATGAAACTTGGTCGAATTTTCTCATCCACAAAAATTGTCCTCGTGTAGCATGTAGAAGAGCTTTAAACTCGGACACGGGATTCGCAATGTTGCATCAAAGTTTCATTGCTTTGCCGCATGTCCATAAATTCAATTTGTTGCGAATTTACAAAATCACGTTGCAGAGATTGACATACGGAGCGTTATTGAGTCTGTGCGTAATCTCATGTCCTGTGTAGAAGCAGCAATGACCACTAACATGGCCAGTAAACGCCCTGGCACATTGTGCAACTTTTCTTGAAACATTACGCAAAATTGAAGCGTTTTAACGAAGAAGTAGAGAAATATAGAGCAGTTTCCGAATGACTGGGAAACCGGCACGGTCACGGTACGGCACGGTTACGGTAGGAATTTCGAATGTTTTTATAGGCATCACGGCACTGACACGGTCACGGCACGGCACGATCCGTTTCACATTCATACGAAAACTGCTCTTAGTGTAGGATCTTGGTTCACCTTTCAAAGCTAGATGCGCGTAATCTTGCATAGTTACACAATGAGACAATCCCCCCAAAAAACAGAACCCTATTACGCGTCGCAAGTGATATCGTGTGTGTCCTTGCGGGACATAGAATATGTACTTATTGACTGAGTGGGAGGGCCGGACGGGAAAATATTTGGCTCGAGGTCATGGCCATACAGACCCAAGGCAGCGAGGTCTGTGCTGAATGACCAAGAGCCAAATATTTTCTCGTCCGGCCGTCTGACCTAACTCAGGCAATAAGCATTTCACTCTTTTTGATCATTTTATTCACATTTTTGGACGTGCGCACGAGTCCGGGTCCAAATATGGGCCATATGATAGTAATTATTATTTTAGTCATAAATACCTTGTTGACTTTGACCCAGGCATTACGCAAAGCTTCGTTCTTTTTCTCATCAAGTTCTTTAATGACTGCTGCAATCTTGTCTTTATCGTTCAACACGATTCTCTTCTTCTTCATCAAATCGTTGTACTAAAATACAATAACAAATTGCATTTCTTCTTCAGCATGATAACTTAACTCGTTAACGACCACAACATTTTACTGCAGTCGAACTTCGGTTAGCGCCCATTTCTCCATAATCGCCCCGCGCCACCGATCCCAAAATAAACTTCTATATTGAAACCTCTGTACAACGATCACCTCTCCACAATGGCCACTGAGTCCGTCGCCAGGGTGTCCCAGCGCATTTTGGCGAGGTTCGACTGCATTTACCATAACTGATAATATCATTATCCGAGGATAAACCAAAGGATTTGATTTGATCACTAATATTCTAATTATCAATCCCGGGCTGTCATCATCATCATCATCATCATCATCAGGTGAAAGTGGGTAATGTCGCACCTCCTCGCAAGATATCATCTATCCCCCTTCTATTATCAAAATAAAAGAAAACAAATGGGTATAATAACAATAGATTCTTTCAATTCTAACAAATAGATTTTTCGCGCGTCAGTACTCTAAAAGCCCGGACACACGGTGCAACTTTTCCCGAAACATTTGCTGAAACACCGCGCGCAACACGGTTGCACCGTATGTCCACCACTGAAACGTCTCGTGCAATGTTGAACGCAACAGTTCTGGACAGTTGCTGAAGTAGAACTCGATCCTACTTCTGCGGCTGTTGCGCGCAACGTTTCGTGGAATGGGTGGACACACGCTGCAACATTGTGTTGCGCGCGATGTTTCAGCAAACGTTTCAAGAAATGTTGCACCGTGTGTCCGGGCCTTAATAGATGCACAGAAGAAGTGAAAGTGTGGTTATGCCACTCGACTTCGTGTCGCAAAAAGTAGAACTTTGAGTGGATAAAAACTCGTGAATTTACTACCTATAAATTGCCGATGTTCTTCGCAAAAACAAGTTAACAGTTTTTTAGTTTCCCGACTATTTGACCTAATATTTATAGAAAATTCAAGTTTTCCAGGAGTTGGTCAGTGAGAAAATGTAAATTTCCAGAAGTTTTCCAGGGCCCTGGAATAAATTTTCCAAATTCCAGGAGTTTTCCAGGAATTCCAGGAGCAGTGCGAACCCTGAGTCATAAGTACGGAAAAACGTAATCTATATGTTTTACTATATAGATATATATAATATTAATCAAAACATTTCATTCAATCAGAGCGCGCCTAAGATTTAATGACGTCATCTGTGCATGTGTACTCAACCACACACGGTTCTCGACCAATCAGAGCGCGCGTAAGTATACCAATTATTATATGTTTCTTACACCTTCAGGTGCACAGTGAAAGTGCTACCTGATGATGATAATGATGTATGATGATGATGATGAATCATGGTGTAACCAAGAACAATTTATTTCCTGAAGAACATATTCCTGACAATAACCTTCTCTTCTGCCTTCTCTAGCATATTCATAGCACGCATGTTAACTTTCTTCCCAAGTTTTTCTTTGGTTTCCTGTAGTTTTCCAAGACGCTTGCTGATATCTTTCATGTCATTGGCAGCAAAATCGTAGGCAGTGTTGGGCTGACCAAAAAACTGACGTTCGTTTTGGATCCATTCATATTTCTCTAGCAGACTGTCAACCTGAAAAATTGAGACAGCAAATTTTATTAGGGTTATTCATCGGAAGATGTAGACTGATTGTAAAAGTCGTTCTGTTCGCTCTTCAGTTGGGGTTCCTGTGGTAGTCGACCTATGGAATCAGTCTACGGAAGATGTAGAGCACTAGACTAGCCTACCTAACAGTAGAAAATGCTGACTTTAATGCAGAGGTGTAAGAAGTAGAAGTACAAGGAGTACAAGTACAAGAAAATTAAATTATACAGCAAATAAATCATAAAGAAGAATTATTCACATATAAAGTAAAATAATAATCAAATTAAAATTTATGTGGCATCATTAGCAAATAAAATGACAAAAAGCCTAGCCTGCAAGGAACGCGTGCACGTAGGCTACAAAAAGCCTTGTGGCAAAGCATAAGTCACAAGGACTTATGGGATGCATTGAAGGTGTTGCCACGTGGAGAACTTGTAAAGTGGCATTTGAGCATAGTTTGATGATCATTACTTAAATTCATAAATATAATATAAAGTGAATTTGAACTTTAAGTCCTATTTCTATCTTAATCCATAAAATCGCGTTTCTACAGATGCGACTGTAAGAAGGAAACATCTTGGTTGAATTTGGCAACTGTTGAGTAACAATTCGCCGATCAGAAGTTTGGGCTCGTGACCTGCGTGATCTCATAAAAACAATACGATTTTATCTAAAAATGCTCACTAGATGTATAGACGCAGTAACAAACATATACAAAAGGGAACAATCTGAACTTCCAAATAACAATTTAAAATGATACTCGAAATATAACCTCTGACAGGGGTTATAACTTCAGCCAAATTCTCGATGGCAGAAGCAAGAAATTCAGCTCATGTTCGCAGGATCGGAACATTTCAAGAAGAATTATAACCAACATCTTAAAAGTATTACGCTTTTACTTAGCAGTACGAAATAGAAATTACCATTAGAGGCAGTTTTGGGGCATAAAATACTGATACTCAACTTGCGAGTGGAGAGGACGAATGTCACATGGGCAACGGTTTTATACGCTAGGCTCGCAAGGCAGTGTGGTAAAAAAGGCTGATACCTGGTGTATGACCACATTTGAGGATACTCTGTGCTTTGTATTGCCAAAGTCTATCCAGAGGGTCAGACATGAAGTATAGGACTTTGGATTATTTTTAAAGCCCTGTACGTCATGTATGACTCAATATATTATTAATACGGTTATTGTTCTAGAGTGGTATAGTGTTCGGGTCTTATATGAAGTACTTCATCACGGAACAGAGAGCATTGTGGTTAAAATCGACGTCGGTCAGAGACCTAGTTTGTAGACTAGCTTACCTAACAGTAGAAAATGCTGACTTTAATGCAGAGGTGTAAGAAGTAGAAGTACAAGAAGTACAAGTACAAGAAAATTAAATTATACAAAAATGTAGTTCCCCAAAAATTTTTCTATAAGAAAGTAAAATCTCTTGTTTCTATTGTCTAATACTTAGCTATAGTGCCACTATTTATTTCAAAGGTTAAAAGTGATCACTCAGTTTTTTTTCTTTTCAATCAATCATTCTAAGGGCCTTTTCAGACGAGAGAGGGTGATCATATATAGTAGGGATTTATTTTTTTTCCATGGGGAAAACACAAGTTGTCTAATTTGAACAGGCTTTGAGTTTGTAGTTTGGAATGTTTTGATAAGCCTGTGAATTAAAATGTATTAACTAAAGTGCGATGTTAGAGAAACAACAAAAATGAATGCATTATGAATATTTTGCTTGTAATATTTTGCTTTAAGACCTGATTATATGAACTGGACTGCATTAAGTTTTCTTTTCCTTCAAGGCTACTAAACTTTATTCAGTTTCTTCCAGACTTGTTCATATAGTCTGGTCAATAATGCATGGCCGTAACCAAGGGGGTTGCAGAGGGTGCATGTGCACCTTCCCATTCGAAGCCAAAGGTCCGCTTATCTATAATTGTGCAAGCTCTCAGTAATTGGGAGATCCACTGCTTTCCTTTCCCCTCACCCAATGAATATTAGGAAAAGGTACCCCTCTCCCTCACTGAGCATTGAAATATTGGGAAAAGGACCTCCCAAGTCTGAGCACCAAAATTCAACAATTTGAGTATGCCACTTATCTCCCACTGAAGACATAGTTCCACTTGTATTCGGTCCAGTTTAGATAATCATGATGCATTCCTTTTTGTTTGTCAAACATCACACTCTAGTTAATACATTTTGATTCACAGGCTTATCAAAACATTCCAAACTACAAACTCAAAGCCTGTTCAAATTAGACAACTTAAACACTTGTTTAACAATCTTTTTGTCCATAAATTGATAATTTTAATGACTGGTCTTTAATAGTTTGTAGTAAGCTATAATTACATTTTTATTATATTGATCAACTACTAATCATTACAGTCATTTTTCAAAACTGGATGAAAATCACTTCTGATCAATCAGTGAAAATACAATATTAAATAAATTAATCTTCTGAAATATTTGAATTATAAAATATAGACTTTTAAATTAACTGTAACAAGATATATTGAAAATGTTTCTTTCATTGCAATTCATATTGAATGCACTTCAAGAAATTTATGTAAATAATTATAAAGATATTATAAAGAAATAATAAAAAACATGTGAAAAATAAAAAAACTTATCAAACAATCAGTTCTTTAAGATTATTTTGAACAATAGTAAGTTTCAGTTTTCTAATATCTACTATTCAAAGATTACTGTGGGATATATTGTGTTACAGCATTTTGATGATGCTGCGTGAAGCCACATCCTAATACTATATATCTCACCACATAATAAACAAATCCATTTTTTGTTATTAAAATTTGAGTTATTGATGACTGTTAAAACTCCAGTACATGCGGGCTTAGCCTCGAACCCAGCAGCGACCCCAGGAGCTATTTGTTTTGTTGTTCAAATTTCTGCTTTTGTTCTTGTATCACAGAAGTGAGGCTAAGTCTGCATGGACTGGAATTTTAAGAGTTGTGAATACAGAGTACAAACACTTAAAATGTGCATCAAAATAACATTAAAACATTGCAGTACTAATTTATGGAAATTAGTAAATGCACAATTTTAGTGGTTGTACTGTAATACTAACTTTGAAAATTAACAGTAACAAGGTATATGATAATTGAATTCAATGTCACTAATATAGATTTCAGTACAAGAAAATTATGAATGTGAAATATCAACATATAATAAATATGCCAAAAAATTTAAAAAAAAATTGTCAAAGCAAGATATAATTTTTAAAAGTGAATTTGAACTTTAAGTCCTATTTCTATCTTAATCCATAAAATCGCGTTTCTACAGATGCGACTGTAAGAAGGAGACATCTTGGTTGAATTTGGCAACTGTTGAGCAACAATTCGCCGATGAGAAGTTTGGGCTCGTGACCTGCATGATCTCATAAAAACAATGCGATTTTATCTAAAAATGCTCACTAGAGGTATAGACACAGTAACAAAAGGGAACAATCTGAACTTCCAAATAACAATTTAAAATGATACTCGAAATATAACCTCTGACAGGGGTTATAACTTCAGCCAAATTCTCGATGGCAGAAGCAAGAAATTCAGCTCATGTTCGCAGGATGAACATTTCAAGAAGAATTATAACCAACATCTTAAAAGTATTACGCTTTTACTTAGCAGTACGAAATAGAAATTACCTTTAGAGGCAGTTTTGGGGCATAAAATACTGATACTCACTTTCTATACTTTCAAGTTGTCAAACTTCAGGTTGCGAGTGGAGAGGACGAATACGTTTTATACGCTAGGCTCGCAAGGCAGTGTGGTAAAAAAGGCTGACACCTGGTGTATGACCACATTTGAGGATACTCTGTGCTTTGTATTGCCAAAGTCTATCCAGAGGGTCAGACATGAAGTATAGGACTTTGGATTATTTTTAAAGCCCTGTACGTCATGTATGACTCAATATATTATTAATATGGTTATTGTTCTAGAGTGGTATAGTGTTCGGGTCTTATATGAAGTACTTCAACACGGAACAGAGAGCATTGTGGTTAAAATCGAGGTCGGTCAGAGACCTAGTTTGTAGATTAGATTTGCTTCCTTGCTCGCTCGCTTCAGGCTCGCTCGCTGCGTCAGCAATTAGATTTGCTTCCTTGCTCGCTCGCTTCAGGCTCGCTCGCTGCGTCAGCAAAAAACTCGAGAGGTTCTCAGCTTCATTTGTTCCTAAGATTGCTATTACAGTGAACTCTCTCAATGCCCCCACCTCTCTAAGACGGACACATTTGCCTGCAGTTCCAGCCTAATTGCATGTCCCATATTGACTGTAACGAAACTCCCTCAAAGGCGGACACCTCTGTAAGTCGAACACCCCTCTAAGAAGGACACCTCTCTAAGGCGGACACTAAGAGCTGGTCCCGAAAGTGTCTGTCTTAGAGGGGGTTTACTGCATTGTACCCTGCAACATGGCCACGTGTTTTACATTGCATTAATGGTTAAGTATGTGGTACCTTTTGAACAGCATCTTTACTTTCTTTCTGTAGTTTAGAAATCTTGTGATCAATCTCCTTGACTTCTAACTGTCTGTCAGAGATCTCCTTGGTAAGTTGATGCTGTTCAGATGCTTTGTCACTGATAGCCTGAAGAACACATATTAGATTAATTAATCATCCATCATCATCATCATCATCATCTTCATTCCCAACAAGTGTTCATTCTACGATATGCTTGGAGTGGAACATGTGGCCCTCCGCCAAAGACATTTGGGCATACTTGGTATTTGCTTTGTTTCTCTCTCTCTCTCTCTCTCTCTTTCATCCCACAAGTGTTGTTTGCTCAAATGCAACAGATGTATCAAGTCAGTGAAAGTCAGAGACACCATTGATGCCCTAGGATACTTCATTTGCGAAAGTATGACTAAAAAACGCATAATTTGTGCAAAAACAAAGGATTAAATTAACATTGTCTAATTAAAATCAATTTATTGCAAAAATGATGAAAACAAAGATATTTTTTAGTCAAATCAAATTTTAAAATATCACTGACACTGGCAAAACCTCACAAGTTGAATATTTTACAAAACCAGTCATGTTCGTTACCTTTTCAAAAACTTTGAGTGCTTTTTTCTTTTCATTGAGCTCTTGTTCTGCCTCCTTTACAACTTGCTGTCAAGAAAAGGAAGAAATACAGAATGAGTGAATGAATAAACGAGAAAAGAAAAAAATTCATGTGATTTTCTTAGTTTCCTCAGCTAAGAACTATGCGTCCATTCTTAATTAATAGTCAGTTCCTAAAACCTAATTGAGCAAGCCCTGTACTATACAAATTGAGCAAGCTCTGTACTATACAAATTGAGCAAGCCCTGTACTATACAAATTGAGCAAGCTCTGTACTATACAAATTGAGCAAGCCCTGTACTATACAAATTGAGCAAGCTCTGTACTATACAAATTGAGCAAGCTCTGTACTATACAAATTGAGCAAGCCCTGTACTATACAAATTGAGCAAGCTCTGTACTATACAAATTGAGCAAGCCCTGTACTATACAAATTGAGCAAGCTCTGTACTATACAAATTGAGCAAGCCCTGTACTATACAAATTGAGCAAGCCCTGTACTATACAAATTGAGCAAGCCCTGTACTATACAAATTGAGCAAGCCCTGTACTATACAAATTGAGCAAGCCCTGTACTATACAAATTGAGCAAGCCCTGTACTATACAAATTGAGCAAGCCCTGTACTATACAAATTGAGCAAGCCCTGTACTATACAAATTGAGCAAGCTCTGTACTATACAAATTGAGCAAGCCCTGTACTATACAAATTGAGCAAGCCCTGTACTATACAAATTGAGCAAGCCCTGTACTATACAAATTGAGCAAGCCCTGTACTATACAAATTGAGCAAGCCCTGTACTATACAAATTGAGCAAGCCCTGTACTATACAAATTGAGCAAGCCCTGTACTATACAAATTGAGCAAGCCCTGTACTATACAAATTGAGCAAGCCCTGTACTATACAAATTGAGCAAGCCCTGTACTATACAAATTGAGCAAGCCCTGTACTATACAAATTGAGCAAGCCCTGTACTATACAAATTGAGCAAGCCCTGTACTATACAAAGCCTCAGTACATACTATCGTGTATTGACAATGAGGATTTAATACTAAAACAACAAGAACAAGGCTCTGAATAGTGCAGGATTCACTCAACAAGATCTTGGGAAACAGCTATTGGAGAGTTTGCTGTGTTTCCAAGTTTTCTCTCTTGGTCAGAGAAGCCTGTTAAGGAGGGGGGGGGGGGGGGGGGGGGTGACTAGAAACTTAGAATTTTAAACTCATTTCTATACAAAAATTAGGTCATTTTCCTCTCTAACCTTTGTAAGTTTAGACTTCTCTTCTGCTTGCTGTACCTTTTCCTCAATTTGGGCAATACTCTCATCTAGTTTCTTTATCTGAAATTGTAGAAAAGAAAATATCAAAAGATTGTGATTTGGGTAATACACTCACAGTTTCCTTATCTAGAAGTTATGGAGAGAAAACATCAAAAGATTGTGGTCCCTTTTGATGGAAACAGGCTGTATTCATTATAAATCAACATTTGTTGTTAATCCTGGTTCTTATTTATATCATTAACTCATCCCTTCAAGGATGGAGGGTTATAACAATCTGGGCAATGAGCAAGGCTATCAACTGGCAAGAGTAACCATGGCAACCTTGCCATGGGTCAACCGTCACACTGTTTACACAGTGGAAGCCCAGAGGAGGGTGGGGCAAAGTGAGAACATAGCAATCACAAGCAACTATATGAGAGCAATGGCAAAGCAACCATGAGGCCAAGGGATAGCAAGAGCACAACTATTCTTAGATTGCATGTGACGTCAAAAGCAAGGAAAATTTCAGAAAAAGATATTTTTTAAAGCTTTTAATCACATAATTTAGCAAAAGAGTCTGAAAGAAATCTCCCTTGAATTTTTGGACTGTTTCTGTCGCTTCGCCATCGTTTTCACAATGCCGTCACGATATTTTGAAGGAGCTAAGAACTTATCATTTGGCCACAAATTTCACGACTTCCAGTTAATCAATGAGTATTTTTTGCATTTAAGAAAGATTTAGCCTAAAATCAGCAAATTAGCTGCTATTTTCATGTCATTTTCAGGCTCGATGTTTTGGCCGCCATCTTGGTGGTATAGGCAATACCACCAAGATGGCGACCCCATACATTTCTTACTAAAATGTCAGCATACTTCATCACTAATATCTTTGTTATAATAACTTATTTTGACTCGAAATTTCGCCTCTTTATAGAGTTTTGGATGCTCTATTTGGTGATACTACTTGAATTTTGTTTTAGGCTCTAGAAAAGCATTTGTAATTGGCATGCAATCAAGCAATGTGCAACTATGAAATATCATACATCTGCTGACCAGATTCCATACCAAGTTAACTTTGCTTGTATCTAACCATATTAATCATTTATTGATTGCATTTACATAGGACAACACAGTGTTCTCTAAAAGCACTGCAGCTGGCATTTTTGCCAACCACTGAAATTATCTGTTTGTTTGTTTGTTTATCTATTTATTTATTTGTGACTCAATGGAATGATCCAGGTTGATTAACAAAGGCAACAACCTAAGATGGAAAATGAATTGAGTGTTAACTCATTTGTTACCTGTTCCTCAGCATTTGTTGATTCTTTGGTGAGTTCTTCCATTTCTAGTTTCAGTCCTTCAACTTCCTGTAAAATACAAAAAGATGAAAATCAACAAAATGGGATGATACAGTCATTGCCACAACCACCACAATTGCTGCTATTGCCATCACCACTACTGCCACTGCCACTGCTGCTGCCACTTTCATGAGCATCACACTGCTATCAACAGTGACATTAACAAATCCACATTTTAATATCTCGTTTTAATATCTCATTTTATTTTATTTTATGCACGACCCCACAAGCTATCAGCTTTAAATCATTATAGTGTTGAAATAAATGTTTATCATATCATATCATTGTAGTAAACATAATAACCTGCTGCTTGGCTTTAGTTTCCTTCACTGACTGCTCTGCCTTCTTTTTAGCCTTATTTAGATCATCTTCAGCTTTCTTTAGTTCCTTTTCTCTGTATGACTTGGCTTCCTGAAATATTAAGCAAGGAATATGAGGTTTATGTAAAATATATAAAACAACTGTACCTACCAAAGCACATGTGCATCCAAAAATATGAAGAAAATGATCAAAAGAGTCATATGATAAAAATGCTTATTGCCTAAGTTAGGCCAGGTCAGACAGGAAAACATTTGGCTGCAGTTCATTTGTGCAGACCTCGTGCACCTTGATCCAAATATTTTCTCATCCAGCCCTCCCACTCAGTCAATAAGTACATAATATTTAACATCCATGCCCCTTTACCTAACAGTTATTTTCCAGGGAGCAGGTGGTATGATATCTATTCTCAGAGGATGAAACAAGGACATGAGAATTGCACAACAACAGGAGCTAAACTGTGAACCTCTTGTCTAGAAGGCTACACACTAACAAACTAAGGCTCCATTGCTCCAAAACAACAACAACAACAACAACAACAACCACCACCACAACCACAAAAGAGGTAAAAAGCTTTCCTAACCTTCATTTTCTCCTCAAGATCCTTGCATTTGGCAGTGGCTTCTGAGATTGTTTCTTTTGCTTTGTTGATCACATTTTGCTGTTCCTCTGTAATTAAATAATGTTTAACAAAAACGCCATTAGAAACGGCAAAGTTTAAAAACATTAAATAAATTACAATTGAATGAGTGTCAGATTCAAAATAAAAAAGAATGTGGATCAAACGGACTGAATGAATGGATGAACAAATGGTTGCCATACCAACAGTGTTTTCCAATGCTTTAACTTCCTCTAATTGATGATGATGAGTGCTTTGTTTCATTCTTGTCTGTGCCAACTCTGCTTCATGGCTCTTCAGATCATACTGTTGTTTTAGTTGCTGGAACCTAAAATTATGTAAACTCTTTAATGTCAATGAACTATAGTTATGCATTATGCTTAGAAACTCTTAATTAAGCAGACACTCTTGTAAGACAGTTGGCATCTCTGCCTGGTTACAGCAAAACTACCTGGGGCCTGTTTCTCAAAAGACCCGATAACTTTACAGACCTATTAACTTATTCGATTTATTTAGGTTAACGGGTCTGTAAAGTTATCGGGTCTTTTGAGAAATGGGCCCCTGGACAACATTCTTCAGATCAAGCAATTTTGTTGGTTACTGGTGCGTCAACTGGCTACTGTTGTTGGACAAATTACACCATAATTATTGTAATGAGGGTGCATGCTCTTTAGGTACGCAATTTTATGATTGTATGCATGAGCTGCCTAAAATCTCTGGTATACAGACTGAAACTCTTCTTATATGTTCTTAAAATCTTAACATCATTGAGACAGATATCCAAAGCTGCTCATAATGACATCTGCCTTGGAGGGAGTCCAATGCTTGTACATCTCTCAGCATGAGTACAACAGTAAGGCTTTGATTTATAGTTTATATTTCACTGGAAAACTTGCTTACTTTTCAGCAACATTTTTACAATTCTTCAGCTCATCTTTGACCTTTTGTAGTTCAGTCTCAGCTTGATTCAGCTCATTCTGTGCCTGTTTAAGTTCCTCCAACTTTGAAAGAATTGATCCAGATGATGACCTAGCCCCTGAGACAAGAAAAACACAGCAAAATTAATTGCAGTATGCAGATTTTTGATTGTCACAAAGGAACACTTCACACTGAGATAAAATAGCAGTTACTTTTAAAGGTAAAGACAAATTGTTGAATATCAGTGCAAAAACAAGTGAGCTGTGGTCAAATGGTAAATTCTCCCTTACATTTCTTTATTAACATAGGAGAAGTTGACTTTTGATCAATAGCTAACTTATATTGTTTTTGCTGGGACCTCTTCAATTTTTACCAAGAATTGCTAATACTCTAATAAAGAGGCTAAAACTGGCTTAAGTGACTTCTCTGACAAACTTTGCTAGTTTTTCCAAATGGTTTCAAATTGTATCAACTGTTTATCAAAAGTCACTTACAGTAGGTCACCTTCCTAGGTAGCTCTAACTATTGTTAAAATGTAGCTTTGTTCATACCCCCTGTCAACGTTCCAGCTGGATCAAAGACATCGCCATCTAGCGTCACAGATCTTGTATGCACTTTGGAATCAAATGTCACCTGAACAGACAAATAATGAAAAAACAAAAAAACAAACAAACAAACAAACAAACAAAACAAAAACAAAAAAACCATGATGAGTATCTGAATTCTCACAAATGACCTTTTGCAGGTTAAGATTTGCATGTAGGGAGAATGTGGTTTCATGTTCTATATTCATTTCTCACCTTCTTGGCTTGGTCCATAGTATCACAGACTAGTGTAGACCCAAACACGTACGACATGGCAGTTTTGACTTCATCTTCATAACCAACTAAGGAAAGAGCCAAGTTTACATTCTCTTTACCAACCTGTGGGTGAAGATGGATTATTGCTTGTTCTGTTATGTCATTTGACGTAGCCTTACATACTAAATGTTTAATTAATGAAGACATCGACAGTGCAAAAACAACATATTGGTACTCTCTGATCAAAGTATACATTCTCCTCAAAAATCTTTTATTTTCAAAGGAGAATCCAGTCTTTGATCAGAGATCACTTACTCTGTTTTTGCATAGACCTCTTCAGATGTTATTAGATTCATATGACAATACTCACCAAATCTTTAGCTCTACTGATAACTTGATTATTAACAGTCCTGCTTGCAATCTTATTTAATGGTATAATAGTATAACGTCTCTTTAGCTGTCCATTTTGAAGCAGCTTCTTGCCAGTTACTTCAGTGTCCACAACAACATTGTAGAGCTAAACACCAAAGCAAGGATGAAATACTCAATGAGAAACACTCAATGCAGCAGACAATGGTCAAATTTGTCAGGTAGGAACCCAAGTCTTGACTTGGGACCTTGGTCCAATATAAATGATGAGGTAGGAAGAGCAGTTTTTTGTATGAGTGTGACCACACTGTACTGTGACTGTGTCAATGCCGTGTTGTCTATTTAACAAACTGAAGATGGTTTTGAGTTGTCTGTCCTCTTATTGATACACTGTTGACATCATAAAATGTTCAAAACTCAAGTGGAATTAAGTAATGATGCAGTTAAGAACTGTAGTGGCTGGCGGCACCACATGCGCAGTACTGTGCAAAAAATACTGGCTTCTCATTGGTCAATATCTTAAAAGATCGCAGCCGGGATAGACAACTCAAAACCATCTTCAATTCATTTTTTACAACTGCAATTATTTGAGATAAAAGTTAAAAAATCCTTTGCAAATGGGGCAGTAGAACAAGCGCGCACACCAAAACGCGTCAGCAGTGTGTCTGTTTTCTTATTGACACACACCAATCAACCAATCAGATTGCAAGATTAGTATCAAGTGTTGTCAAAAAAAAAAACATTAACCATGCTGTGCCATGATTGTACTGTTTTCACAGTCATACAAAATTTCTTTGTGTACATGTACAGTGTATAACTCAGAGCTTTCATATTTATAGTGAAGGGATAGACATGAAAGCAGCCAAAGTGACTTTTTTATGTAAAGGCATTCATTGATGGGTGGACCATTTCAGAAAACTTGAACAATCAGAAAAGTCATTTAAGCCATTTTGATGGGCACCCCTTAAATTGTAATCTGTAAGGAAGACAAACCAGAGAAGGGTGTCCACCACATAAATGTGTAATTCATGGCTCACTACATGGATTACATTTGAGTCTGTCTTATCTATTAGAGCCATTTAAATAATAAAGGGTTATTAACCGAGCGCGAGGTCTGTATGGGAAAATATCAGACCGAGGTCTTGACAGTAGCGGACCGAGCGCAGCAAGGTCTGTACGAAAAGACCGATGTCTGATATTTTCCCATACAGACCGAGCAAACGAGGTTAATAACTTATTTATTATATGGCTTTGAGAAGTCCCGCTAAAACAATTGCCAAACGCAAACTTTTCTTTTCATCCGGGACAGCGGTCCTGATATGGCAAAATACAGACCATGCGTTAGCCAGTCAGAATTCAGGAACTTATCTAGCCATATAATAAGATCTTTTATCTAAGATACGACTTTGAAAAGATGCAAACTCTCTGTAAAAACGATCCCTTTTGTCATAAGATCTGTGAACAAAATAAGAATGGCCTGGAATGCTGTTTCTTGTTAAGTCTTTGTACCTTAGATAAGATGTGTTTTATTTATGCCTGTATTCATATATCTTATTAGACGGTTTGATGTGTAGTATGGCTGCATATTTTACGAGTCACGCAGTATTTTGACGAGCCCGTAGGGCGAGTCAAAATACAAGTGAACGAGTAAAATATCCAGCCAAACTACACTTCAAACCATCTAATAAGTTATTTATTATCCAACTGTCTACACTGAAAAAGAAGAAACGCGAAAAAATGCCTTTTTAAAACGCATTTTAGGACGAGAAAGTTCTTTTGAAATAACATTGTGAAAACGTGACAGTCTGCCGTGACTTTGGCGTGTGGCGCGAGCTTTGCGGTCTCTGATTGGCTGAAAAGTGACAACAAGTCAAACTAGTTTTCTGGCGCGTGTGAGGTTTTTTCACTGCGTACGAAGTGGTGATGGCGCGTATTTTGACAACTTGTAAAACTGGTTTCCTACAATACAAATATCTCGCGATATTTGTACTCGTTTTAGGTGTTATTTGTACTCTGCTGAGTACAGTTGGATAATAAATGGCCATATTGTGTCCATTCAGAGAAAGTTCAGTTTATTAATTCCTACCCTGCCTCCAGCAGCAACCTCTAGACTAGTAGCATACTTGACATCCTTCACTTTAATCAGCTGTGCCACTAAACCTTTGACCTTGGTAAACATATAATAACTGTTCATTTAAGTGTCCAAGTCTTCTAGCGCTTGCGCACTAATTGGGGGACACTGTACTCTCACACACACTACCTCTACATTAAGTACATTCATTTGTATTTTGCAAATAATCACTCGACTCACATGTTGATTTTTGCTGAGGGAGGAAAAACCAGAGAACCCGGAGAAAAAACCCTCGTGGCATGGTAGAGAACAACACATCAAACAAACTCAATTCACTTATGATTCTGCGCCCAAGCTGAGACTCGAACCCGAACCTCCAGGTGCTCGAGCTGGGACTCGAACCTTGGACCACAGTGGTGAAAGACCAGCGCTCTAACCGCTCGGCCAACCATGCCACCCACCCTAACATAAAATCACCTCTGTCAAAATGTGCTGGCAGCAATGTAAAAAACTTACTGTTTAATGCATTTTTGTTGTTGTGCACTAATAATTGTACTCTCACACACTACCACTACATTCTAATATTCTATGCATACAACTCTCAGCTCATTAGTTCATTGTACTGAGGGAGGAAAACTGGAGGACCCAGAGAAAAACCCTTGATCTAATGGAGAGAATGACAAACTGAAGCCACATGTACTACCCTGTCCAGGAATTTAACATTGGGCCACAGAGGTGACACCACTAGAGACCCTTGCCTCATAACTTTGGTTATACTGCAATGGCAGATCCAGGATTGGGGGTTCTGTTTCCTAAACTGTGTATACTCTTTTGTTTGGTCGATGCTTAACAAAAAATTGGCTTTAAAGGTAAATTTAACTATTCTATCTAGGACACCTTCAAAGGGGGGGGGGGGGGGGGCGTGTACCCCTACGACCCCCCTGGATCTGCCGATGTACTGTGTACTAACAAATGTGAATGCACTAACCTTTTTTCTGTCAAACTTTGGTTCAGGATCTCTGTATTCAAACTGAAGATTTGGAAACCTAAACATTATAAATTAAAGTTTTTAAGAAAAACCAATTAAATTAAAGTCAATTTTTGTATAATTGTTCATTGTCAAAATTATTGGCTTTGGTTCAACAAAGTTGGATAGTGCTAGAATAAATGTTTATCCAGTTGATAAATGACAGTGTTATCAAATAAATGTGTTCGTCACCCAAAGTTTATGCATCCATCCATTTATTCAATGACAAATAACTTACTTGGCCTCCAGTGTTTCAACTTTGGTTGTCAAATTAGAAACTTGAGTTTCTAGTTTACGTCTGAAAAATTTATAAAAATAAAGGCATTGGTTCAGTAATATGTATTGCATGAAGATTAAATAAGAATTATTAATATTCATTTGATAACATGTCAAATAAACTGTCTCATACCTCTGTGCTGTTAATGTTTCTTCTTTTCCCTCTTGATAATTGAGTTTCTTCAAGTCATCCTATTGGAAAAGTATAATTAAACAATTTGTATTGGGTGGGTATGGGTGGGAGCTTAGTTTTTAGTTTTTAATAACAGCTTTCAATTCATGTAAATACTGTAAGTATTACTTTTGAAATTCTGTGGTAAATAAAGTTTTTTATTATTATAATTATTATTGTACACAACCTTGTGTATAGTAGACCAATATAGAAGCAATTGTGACTCTCAACCTGGTTACATAAAGGGTACTAGATAGCACTATCACCCTTTGTGCAACCAGGGCCAGCTCATTAGTGTGCGACATCCTGAGCGAGAGGTCCGAGTTCAATTCACAGTAACCTTACACACTTGTTTTGGCTTCTTTCCATTCCATGTAGCTTTAATTACCGTTAAAACAGAGCACTGATTGAGAGAGGGGATAGAATGAGCACACCATTGGTCTCAAGTTTATTAGTCTGATGGTGATTATTACGAGCTACTGATATAAAATAACAAAAGGTCCATTTTATAATGGATGTTTGCAAAATTAATGCTTCAAACATCAATAAATTATTACCGGTACTCTACACTTTTATCCAAATAATATACCAACTAAACAATCAAACTTGTCTAATGATCTACATGTATGTATCAAATATACTAGCAAAAACTTGACAAGTCATACAACAAACCTCCAGTTTGCTTTTAGCTTTCTCAATGGAGTCAAAGGCTTTCTTGTCCTTTTCGTAACCCTGTTCAGTTGCCTTCAACTCCGACTTCTTTTTCTTGAGCTCAGTCTGAGCATGTTTCAGCCTGCAAGATATATCAAATGTTTAGTAAAGTAAGAAAAACACATGGTAGGATGGGTGGCATTCCTATCCAAACTTTACCGCAGCAATGCTGGTACTCATTTTATACTGAGAAGACTGAAGCAAAGTCAAAGAAAATGTCTTGCTCAAGGACGACAAACACAGTGATTCAAACTTTTGATTACTTCAATAATGATTCATTCAGTACTTACTTAATTGTTCCTTGTTTAGAAAGTGTTTCAGCTTCAGTGATGTCAGACTTACAGGCTGCAAGTAAAAATTAGCATTAAATTTGACGATACTAATTACATGAATCAGTTTTGGGTGGCATAGTTGGTTAATAATAAATAATAATAAATTTGGGGTAGCTCATCACCCTTCCTCGCAGCCAAGTGCTGAATTACAAAGGGCGCAGCTCAATGTGATCGATTCGAAGGTTTACAAGGGCGCTTTCATTACAAGACAATTGAACAATCACACATTTACATACAAATTTACATACACATACACGTAGCAGCCACCATACGACTCATGTCTGATCACGGAGCACAGCTTAGATCCAAACTAGTTCGTTTTTACTGAGGGAGGAAAAAACGGAGAACCCGGAGAAAAAACCCTCGAAGCAAGGGAGAGAACGAACAAGAAACTCAAGCCACATGCTATGCCCCATCCGGGGATTGAACGAGGGACCACGGCGGTGAGAGACTGGCGCTCTCACCGCTCGGCCACCCTTGCTTCCCTAAAAGCTTGAAAGCCCTGGCCACTCACTGCTGTGGTCCAGGTTTGAGTCCCAGCTTGAGTGCTACATCATATGTGAACTGAGTTTGTTTGATGTGTTGTTCAATACCATGCCACAAGGGTATTTTCTCTGGGTTCTCTGGTCTTTTCTCCCCTCAGCAAAAATCAACATTTGAGTTGTGCATCCTATACAATATTTAATGTAGAGGTACATGTAGTGAGTGTGAGTACCAGCTGCTGTGAAAAGACTTAGTTTATTTTTATTAATTTTTAGTTTTACAAATACTGAATTCCCTAGAACTAGAGATTACCCATAATCTGGTCAGCAAGTGTCTGGTTATTACAAGTAGAGAGACCAGCAGAAACAGCATGGAATTTCTCTTGAGCCAATCGAACTGCTTCTTCATCACCCTTGCTTCCCTCTTCCAACTTTTTGAGCAGTTCATTTAGTTTTTCAACTTCTTTTTCTTTGGTTTTGTAATGCTTTTGATCCTAGTTATCAAATAGAGATCAAGGTTTCATTATTAATCAAATATAGTCCTATACAAGGACAACCTTAAAATAATTGAGGTTGTGGTCCACATTTGAAGCATTAAAATAGCTGCCAGTGAAGGTACCATTTACATGTGGCTAAATGAAATTTAGGTGAAGTTAAAATCAAGGCCTGCTGGCCTGCCAGTGGTTGCTTGTGCTGTGGGGGTGCCCTTAGCTGTTGCAGGGTCACGTGGCGCCCTTCATTATAGATCGTTGCAGATCTAAGCTAAGTAAATTGCTAGTTGCCATAGTTGGCAGGGTTGCCATGGTTACCTCATCCAAAAGGGACTGTGATTGGTGAGGCAAGTCCCCCTGTTCCAGCACTCAACCCTGTATTCATCTGATAACAATGAGTTTAATTTAAAAAGTATGCAGCATTTGTCAGAAATATTAATATTTTATTAATTAAATATTAATATTTAGCTTCTTCTCGAAGAACCAGGTTCAAGAACTTCTACCTTTGGCAAAAGATCCTTTTCACTGGCTGCACCTTCCCTTTGGAACAATCTACCGGACACTGTGAAACATGCTATCTCTCTGGCTTCCTTTAAATCTCAACTGAAAACATTCCTGTTTATCAGGAACGTATAATCAAATGGTATTTCGTTAAACTTCAAGAATCTGTAATTCTATCTGGCCTAATGTAAAGAGCATCGAGACTTTTGTATGATGCGCTTTGAAGAACCATTTATTATTATTATTATTATTATTATTAAAAGCAATACAACAAAATGTTAGTTCTTACATCACTTTGTGCTTTTTCTAGGTCCTTTTTCTTTCTTTTTTCTGCTGTTAAAGATTCTCTGGCATGCTTTAGGTCTGAATTGGCTTTCACATCATCCTACATTGTAAACATAGTACCATTAAACTGGAATCAAATACAAACAACTGAGGCAAATCACAACAATAAACAACTAACCTTTGAAACGTCATCCAGTTTCTTTTCTAAGTTTTTCAGAACTTCTCCTGATTCCTATAATGAAAGAATGTTATTGAAAGTGCATTTACAACTAAGCAAGGTGCATTAGGTATGGTTTAGAATAATACAGAGGCAAAGTGTGAACAAAACTAAACTTACTTCATTTCTTTTCTTCTCCAACTCACATATTTCACAATTTATTTCTTTGATTTTATTCTCTATCTGTGGATACATGTAATTTAGAAATATTATGACAATTCAAATACTAGATGTTTATTGTGACAATTATTCTTAAATATCATTTTAAGTTAGCCCAGTTATTACCTCAGAAATTTGTTTCAATTTCTCATCTTTTTTCTTCTGTTCATCTCCTTGCATTTGTCCAGATTTGGTACTCATTTCCTAAACATTAAAAAATTTGTTTGCCTATTAACTGGTGTCTCAATCACTGGCTACCTTTATTGGACAAATTACGCTACCCTGGAAACTCATGTCCTCCAACGATCTTTATAAAGGACTAGAATTATCATGCTCTGAAATTGCAGCATAGTACACAGACAAAAATCTTTGAGCCTTCTTACCTCAGCTGTAGAAAACTGATAAGCGATGTATATCCTTGTTGAATGCTCCAGTTCACGCATGACCTTTTGGTACTCCAGAGCATCAGCTCTTTCCTGAAAAATAAAATAATCAAAATGTTAGCAGAATATCAAAACTCTAAAACTGACATATTTTCATGCAGAATACACTTACATCTTTGAGCTTTTTCAGTGTTGGTGTTATCTCTTCCTTGAGAATCTTATCAACACAAAAATGAATGACAGTCAAGACAAGTGTTAAAGTAAAATTGCCTTTCAACAACAACAACAACAACAACAACAACAACAACAACAACAACAACAACAACAACAAAATGGAAGCCCTGAAGCACGTGCAACCAGTGTTGTCTACTACAGTAATCATTTGCTATCTACTTAAAATCTTTTTCACAATCTGACTCTACTTTCTTTAGGAGCTGGTAAGATACGTACAGAATCCACCAGCTGTGAAGACCAAAGTGGCCTGTCTGCACTGGCTATGAAGTTTGACTTTTGTCATAAGCTCCTTGTCTCAACTTAACTGATGACCTCAGCTACATAATTATCGATCTGATCACATTTGTGCTGTCTGTTCACATTGGGCACAAAGGATCCCAAAAACGGCCAGGTTAAACGTGACATTTTAGATCTGGCCTTTGCATTTTCAACAATCAATTTGGTTCATTGCACAGTTCATTGGAAAATACTAAAAGAACACTGACAGATTGAGTGGTCTTGACCAACTTCTACCCCAGGTTGAGCATCTTGTTAAGATCTTCTAAGATCTTGACAAGCAAGTATCTTGCTAAAATCTTATCAAGATCTTGCCAATATCATAGCAAGATCTTGGCAGATAATCTTGGTAAGATCTTGTCATAATCTTGCCAAGGACTTGTCAGGATCTTGTCACGATCTTGCCATGATCTTGACAAGATTCTCAACCTGGGTCACACATGATTTGCTGAAATTATTAGTAAAGGACACATGTACATAACACAGTTTTTGTATGACTGTGAAAACAACAAAGTCAAGTCACAGCACATTCACAACAGGATTTATGAATGTCTTTATAGAAATCACGGCACTGACACCTTCACAGCATGCTGCCCATTTCACACTATACCTATTTGCACAAACATTGACCAAACTGAGTGGAAATGAACATTGGGAAGCAGCAACTGAAGCATAGTTTTGGTATTACAAACATGATTATCTAGCAAATTCATTGGTAAAACATATGAAATCCATATATTGCTAGTGTACCCAAGAGCCATTTTGATCTCAGTTTCTAGGTTTGATGACTTGTAAAGGGTCATCGTTTGTGTAAATAGGTACGATGTATATACAATGTTCAGGGTTTGTACACCTAGAAAATTCAATAAATCCAGGAGTTTCAAGGAGGATTTTCAGATTATTTACAGGAGTTTTCTTAAACTTTTACACTAGTTAACTCAAGCAAAATACATAAATTTGCATACCATTTTTTACTGGTAAACTGAGTTTTTACCTGAATATACATGTATATGCACAGTAAATGTACTCTTATTTGTTTCTGTTTTCCAGGAGTTCTCCAGGAATTTATCTAAAAATCCAGGACTTTCAAGAACTTTCCAGGAAAAAAATAAAAATCCAGGATTTCCAGGGGGGTACGAACCCTTATGCAAAGCTGTTCTACGAATAAACATCAAAGCCAGCCTTACCGTTTCAATTTCTTGTAGCTTGTTTTCCTTCTTTTCGATTGTTCTCATGGCCGATTGTTTCTTTGATTCATACATCTGGGTGCCTGCAGCCTCTTCTATCATGGACAAAATCTAGAACATGGACATTTCTACAATTAGCTGACAGTTTCATGAACCCATGGCGTTTGCTATGATTTTTAACCAGAGGGCATCTGACTGTGACACCAGGGCAAGACTACAGAACTGATATTTGTTATCAGAAGTTAGTTTGAGTTTCTCAAGCAGAGTTCGTACTATTTTGGAGAATCAAAATTCCATGACTTTCAATGACCTTTTCCATGATTATTTTCTATATTCCATGACTAAAATTTAGCTCATACTTTTCAAAACTGGAACATTTGCACATGTGGGTTTTGTCATTTCCAAGAAACTAGTAAGATTACTTTGCAGTGGAAAAAAAATATTTTTTCCTATTAAACATAAATGAAGCTACCAATTCTTTTTCTCGTGACATTTTCCATGATTTTCCATGACCTTAATACAAATTCCATGACTTTCCAGGCCTGGCAAATGAAACCATGAAATTCCATGACTTTCCAGGCTTTCCATGACCCGTACGAACCCTGTCAAGACAGCCAGGAAAAACCCGGCAAAGTTGTGTTCACAGCTGGTCAACTTGCCTGGTGCCAAGCCCTTAATAAACCCACTGATGAACCTCGTGTCCAGTGATGTGTGAAACTTCCATCAATGATGCCTCCAAATACCCTTTTAGGTGATTACTGTCAATTAAATAAACCATTACATACCTCAGGTGGTTTCATGTTCAAAACTTTTGTGATTCGTCCCTGAAACGACAATAAAAATGAAATTTCTAGGTATGCAAGTTAGTGAATAGCATGTGTTAAGATCTTGGCTAGATCTTGGCAAAAGCTTGACAAGGCCATTGCTGCTAAGATTTTGAGATGTTCTCAAGATCTTGGACCCCGATCCCAACAACCTTGACAAGAAATGTCAACCTAGCCTTGGTCTCTCACTGGAATTTTTGAGTACTTTATGCTAACTTAAGGATAACCTTGCATTGATGTTGTCTAATATTTATTATACAACTGTATCATTAAACTTAAAATGCTCTACCCAATGACAGACTTAATTCAATACATAACTGCATTAATTATAGCATATTAGAGACCTTAAGAATGACGTTTACAGCAAACGGCAACCATCAAACTGCAAACTTTAGTCGTCTGTCCTCAGCTGTCTGTGCATTTAAGTGAAGATATTTGTATTTTCTGACACTAAGAAATTTGTTCTTTACTTGGTTATTGGATTGATTTAAGGATTAGTCAGAGTAAAATATAAAATCAATTTATTCAAATTCAATTTTGGCCATTTGCCGTAAACGTCAATCTTAAGGTCTCTATTGAATGATTTATTTATTTATTTATTTATAAACTTCGCCCTAGGGCGTGAGCAGCTCACAGAACAAAGGTTCCAAAAACGAGACTCCCTACCTGCATAATTAGGAAATGAGGATTGTTAATATTTAGTTGGACACTGCGGAACAGATCCTGGACACGCTGGTTGTTGGCATTGCAACCATTGATCAAATATTTATTTCTACCACCAATAACAACCTAAGGTATAAAGCACAATTTTTATGAACACTAGTGTTGACTAGGTCAAAAAACAGGGGGGTCATTAAGATTTTGAATTGGGGGGTCACATGACTGTGACACCAGGGCAAGAAATAGAGATATTTATTGCTAAATGTTGCCATAGTACAACAACAACAACAACAACAATTTGTTTATACACACTTGATGAAATAAATATATAAAGTTACTTCACTCGCATACAGTGTGCCTAATCAAAGACAGTCAAAACCGCTGGGAAAAAAACATCAGTCATCTTCACAGCCAGTTAATTTGCCTAGTGCCCAGCCCTTAACAAATCGCCTTAATAAACAAACAAACAAATAAATTTACAAGCAGTAAAATTTATTTTTAGGCATGTACAATTTTAAATTTCTCAATAATAATAATTTCACAATAAAGTGCTGGAATATTCCTGCAGTATATCCAACATTGCAATGTTGTTGGATGTAATATAGAGATCAAGTTAGGAAGGAATGGAGGAATGAAGGAAATGGAGGAGAAGGGAATAGAAAGGAAGGGAAGGGAAAGGGAGAGAAAGGAAGGGAAGAGAAGGGAAAGGAAGTGAAGTGAAGGATGGTAAGAAAAGAAAAGAAAAGAAAAGAAAAGAAAAGAAAAGAAAAGAAAAGAAAAGAAAAGAAAAGAAAAGAAAAGAAAAGAAAAGAAAAGAAAAGAAAAGAAAGGAAAAGAAAAGAAAAGAAAATACACCATATATACATGTCTTGCACTACAAACCTACCTGCCTAGAGACAGTTATTTCATCAAAGCTATCATATCCAACAGGACTTTGTTTCTTGTCTGAGTTATCAAATGTTATGGTAACTGTTGCCTTGGAAATACCAGCCTGGCCTCCTTTGTAGACTAACTCTTGTAATGAACCAGCTCTGACCTAGTTTATAACCAAGAAAATCAATTAAATCTAACATCTGAAATATTTAAGCATGCTAATAAACAAGTTACATAATATATGACAGAGTACATGCAGCTCAGAGTATATGTACTTGTCTTGTCACTGGTGAGTAAATTAGCAGGACTCAGCAGAAGCAATATACACACACGTACTGCTCATAATAAAATAAAATGCTCATATTAAATTATGTACTGCTCATTTATAGTAGTGTACTCGCCAGTGACAAGCATAAGCTCAAGCATACATAGACTCAGCAATGTACTACTTATTAGCAATTTCGTAATCACGTTTCTTTTAAAATGAAATAACCAATTTGTGCAAAGCTTTTAAAATCTTGTTCTTGTAATACATTGTAGCTCTATCTCGCTAATCCTTCAGAAGGATTAGATCACAAGTCTAAATCTGAACAACTCTCTCTGTTTGCAAAGATCTGACCAGTGAAAGTCAAAAATTAGAAGAAAACATCAGTTGAAAACATTCCTTACCTGCGAGAGATTCGAGATTCCGAGAAGAAAACAGATCGAATCCAGAATATTCGACTTCCCGCTTCCATTGAGGCCTGTAATGGCGTTAAACAGGGGATCAAATCCTGATATAACAGTTCTTTGTGCATAAGACTTGAATCCATCGATTGTAACTTGCTTGATGTACATTTTTTTGAAGCAAAAATCTATCAAATTCTACACTTCGAAGAGAAACGATTTCTTGTTTGGCGCCTAAACTGTATAGACCATGATACATTGCGGTATTCCTCGTACCAGGCTCTACCTTTTTAATTCACAAAAGGTAGCCCAAGGAAATTTGAATTTACGCTTTCATTGTCCCATTTAGTTTATTAATAAGTCATAAATCAAAAAGACTGGCATATTTAGTAAAGCCTGAAAATTTGAAAGCGATATCTTAAGTAGTTTGTAAGTTACAGGACTCTGAAAATTGCAATTGCCACTCAGACATACATATACTGTAACTAAATTTTGCAAATTCAGGTCTACCTAACAGCAATTTGCCTTCTTCTCATTTCTAAAGTCTGTTTATAGTTTGAAAATTTGATTTATGTAAATGAAGCAAAATGTAAACATTTATACGTCAGGGTACGTACCGTCTGACACTCGGGCTACCTAGAAATGCTACTTGTACCACTAAGCACGCAAGCTTTTGCCTTTTCTCAAGCACACAAATGTCATCAGTTCATTAAGTGAAAAATGTGTAGATTCATGTTGAAAAAATTTGTGAGAAAAAAAAGAAAGAAAAAATAAGAAAATAATTAAATTCAAAACTGCACTGTTCTCGACCAATCAGAATGGAGTAATTTTTTCATGTATATTTTTAGACGAGCATGCGATTTTAGATCGTATTATAACTCATGTTTTTCGAAAATCTCGCCAATAAAAATGGAGACTCAATTTTTTGGCGGGATTTTCGAGAGTAAAAAAAATTGAGACTACAGTATTAACGCTCATTTAGATTGTTTCTTAGCCAGTGTATTAACTTTTACCCTGCGAGCAGAATCTCAAAGAAGATTCTGCTCGCAGGGTAATTAACTTTATGCAAGTTTGGAAATTCATTTTTAACTGGCCATTCAGGAATCCTGGGTGAACCGAATCAAGAGATCAGAAATAATTTATATATAAAACATCAATACTAGTCTAGGATATTCATAATTAACTGTCACGCTAGGGATTACAGTTGTAACAAGAGAATTAATCATAAATAACAGCATGAAAACAAGAACAATATGTTAAATAGTTTTACGTCATTTCCTAATACGATAAAACATGATAAGAATGCACGATTTTTATTTCCAAGGGATTGTCTAAATGATTGTTGGTTATTTTTTGATTTCCAGTATAGCAATTAGAAACATGAATTATTTTACACTTCACAACCCAGGAAACTTAATTATCATTGCCAAAGAGTTACGTTTTTCATATAAATCGAAAAGATAACATCCCACCATCAAGCCCACATAGGACTACATCCATGGCTCGGAACAAAAGAGAAATGTTGAAAAACAGGAAGCATTTTCACAAATATTTACACAAAGTGTCTCCCATCTCACGAAAAAATAGGCTAATGTCTCCCAGCACAAGGGAACTACGTATTTTTTTCTCAGGGAAAAAAACTCTAGAGTCATGAATTTTACCAATTTTGAAGTGGTCCTCTGTTGTATCATATTTCAAACTCTTGGTAAATAAGTATGTCATTGATTATATCTAGAATAAGCAAATAAAAAGCGTCAATAGTGAAACGGGAAAATGTTCGCTCGCCGAAAAATACGGGAAGCGCCCACTGACAAGCAGGTGAATTTGATTTATTAAATACCCTGTGTTGATTGGTCAAGAGACAATAAGTATTGTGTTTACCATTATTTGATTGGATAATGTGCCAGTTCGTGTTATGACCTGGGTTTCATTTTAGGCGTTCTCGGACCAAGATGGCGTCTGTGGACAACAAGCAATGGCAAAAAGATGCTGCGGATCAGAATTTTGATTACATGTTCAAACTTTTGATCATTGGCAATTCCGCAGTTGGAAAGACATCATTCCTCTTTCGTTACGCCGACGATTCGTTCACATCGGCGTTCGTCTCGACCGTAGGAATCGACTTTAAAGTTAAGACTGTTTTTCGTAACGACAAAAGAGTGAAACTGCAAATATGGGACACAGGTTTGGAAAGAATTTGAACAATTTGTGCCACGGTGAGTTCTTTAGTTTAGTTAACTTGTCTGTGTGATTATTTCCTAGCTGGACAAGAGAGATATCGCACTATAACAACGGCATATTACCGAGGTGCAATGGGATTTATCCTCATGTATGATATCACGAACGAGGAGTCGTTCCAAGCGGTCCAAGATTGGTACGTAATATTTTGATTTTCAACTAATATATCTCTTATTTCTTACGCCTTTCATATTTCTCCGATCCCTCTTCTAGTTGTCAATGATGTAGTATTGTTTTTTATAAGTTTTAGGTTCGATTTATAAGATTGTAACATAGTCGAACGTTCGAATTTTTGCAATTTCTCTTGGCCTCTCAAGCAAGGGAGTTTTGAAAACATTCGCTTCCTCGACGTTCCATCGTGTATTATTTAACGAATGACAAGTTTTTTGGGAAGTGACAAATCCCTTTTTAGAATTTTAACGTTTAAAATACAAAAAAATCTTGAATTTTATCTGCTACAAATGATACAAGTACAATATTCAAACTCGTTGCAAATGAATATATTTTTGTTTTCAAAAATTATAACTTAAGTTATCATTTGATTCCTTTTATTAATTTACAAAATTCCAGATCGCCATTTAGTGAAATTTTCTTTTCTTCTCGAAGGTGAAAGAATTTGATTTTTTTTACGAATAATTTCTATCTTAACATCGAAAATTTGCATTTGCGTTGGTTATATTTTAGTTTCGCTTGCATGGAAAACAATAGCTTAAGTGAGTAGCTCTGATACAGGGTCAATTCATATCTACCGCAATTTTTTCTTTCGTTATTATTTCTCAAGAATAAAAATTTTAAACTCTACGTGTGTTTAACATATTTGGCGGGATATCACCAGGGCGATTTGCGGCAAATTGAAATATTATACGGTACCTTTGTATTTCGATAGAGCCTTTAATTTTCGCGGTTAAATGATTGTATTTCTAACAATAGATTATTTGGCGCCTCATAATACTAAGACTTTATTCGTTTTTGACAATTTTGGCATTGAACACAAGATTGTTATGTCTTGCATGTCATTTGTGTACTGGTACACGAATGTTTTGACCTGTTTTGGGTCACTGATTTTGAGTTCTTTAGACGTGACCTACAATGTAGAAGTATAAACGGCCCAGAACGTACTCTAATATTAATTTCCGAACTAAATAATATTTCTATTGAGTTATTTCTTCTATATGTGTATTACTGGTATAGATAAATGTAAATTGTGCTTCTACCGCTGCTTAGCAATCTTTCTTGATTTATTAACTAGTTTATTTGTATATCAGTGCTTTTTGTTTTGCTGTGTATGTGTACTCAAGCAATGCTGGCTTTTCTTGTACAAACACACCTATTGAAAGTATGTCAAACACTCTTAATTAAATGTATTACATGGAGGTGCTAACTACATGGTATAAAATAGTATTTATTGAATGTTTCAGGCATTTCGATTTAATGACATACTGACAAAATGCTTAGAAATGATTGGCTGATGGTAAAAGGTCAGGGAATCATTATGATCAACCATGTCATTACCAAATATAGGAATGGTTTTTGTAATGATTTCATATTTTGATTGGATGGGTGGCATGGTTGGCCAAGGGGTGAAAGCGCTGACCATTTACTGCAGCGGTCTGGGTTCAAGTCCCAGCTCGGGCACTGGATCATAAGTGAACTGAGTTTGTGTGGTGTGTTGTCCTCTACCATGCCACAAGGTTTTTCTCCAGGTTCTCCAGATTTTCCTCCCTCAGCAAAAATAAACATTTTTTTGTATGCAAAATATTTAATGTAGTCTAGGTAGTGAGTGTGAGATCGAAGACAGCCCAATGGAAGATTAGCGAAAGCTAAATTGGCTTCATCTATAAAATGAGAGTTTATTTTTTTATTATTTTATAGTGGTACTAAATCCATTATCCTTATATACATCACTGTATGTTCCTGAAAAAGTTGCTGCATCATGATCCATTGAGTACTGCTAATTTTGGTCAGATTTGTATATTCTGATCCATCTGATGCAATATATCATTTTCTGATGATATGAATAAACTCTGCCAAGAGTATGATTGACAGATTAGAAGAATATGGAAAGTGGCAAATACGTGGGTAGTGATGCAGTGACCTTTGCTATTGACAAATGCACTTATTTTAAACAAAAGTAGTAAATGGCAAGTTCCAAAAGAACTGTGCATCTATAAAAAAAATTGCACAAAGGTCTAAAAATTAAAGAACATATTTCAAATTGTCTAGTACAAATTGTAGTGAAAATCCTTGATAGTGGGCTGTTGATATGTACTTATTGACTGAGTAGGAGGGCTGGACGGGAAAATATTTGGCTTAAGGTCGTGGTGTATGGACCAAGTGTAGCTAGATCAGTACAGAATGAATGAGAGCCAAGTATATTCCTGTCTAGCCTGACCTAACTCAACCAATAAGCATTTTAATTATCATCATTCTTTTTGATCATTTTTTAAAATATTTTTGGGCGAGGATGATATGGGTTTTCCAGACCACCTTCACAAATCGGTATGTGCACCATCACATGACTATTTCCAAAAGGTTTCTTAAGAGCATGTGTGGGGCCAATTATGCCATTTACCATTCCCTGTGGCAATTAGAAATATGTGTATTCCTGTTGAGGGGCACAGGGACAAAAGACCAGATGTATGGCCATCTGTAGATGTGGGTAACCAAGGGGGTAGCACAGCTGAGTGGGGGAACTTTAGTTTAAAGTACTATGATTGCTTGGTGAGTGACCAAATAACTTGAAAGATCCAAAGTGTCCAAGCCATATTTTATCTTCACCAATAACAAGGGTCAGCATGAAGCCCTCTTGAAGCACAGCGGTGCTTGGTTTAAAAAACCAATGGTCTTTTTAGAATGACGAATGAAGACATTGGATCCTATTGTCCTCCATTGGGCAATCAGAAAATGTATTCAAATGCACTTCATCATGCTATCTGAATAATAAATATCAACATCTGGATGGATTTTCACAAAGTTTCTTTTAATGATTTATAATTCACAGGTCCACACAAGTCAAAACATACTCATGGGCTAATGCACAAGTAATTCTAGTTGGCAACAAGTGTGATATGGAAGAAGAAAGAGTAGTTACCTATGACAGAGGTAAGCAGCTTGCTGATCAACTTGGTTTAGAGTTCTTTGAGACCAGTGCAAAAGACAACACAAATGTCAAGCAAGTCTTTGAACGGCTGGTGGATATTATATGTGATAAGATGTCCGAAAGTCTAGATTCTGATCCAACAATCATCAGTGGCCAGAAACCTGGTACTACAAAACTGACGCCAGAGAGGCCTCAACAAAATCAAGACAATTGTGCCTGCTGATAGTCAAGACAGGTTGAATCCAGGCTAAAACGTAAATATTTTGTTCAAATTGTTTACATTGAGTTGGTGGGGGCCAACTTTTTGGGGAGGAATGAAGTCCTACCTTGGCATTTAACTGTGTAGGCTTGACTTAGGTAACTGTAAAATAATGTGTAACACTCACTGCAAGGACTCTGTGCTTAATTTAGCTCATTGTTGCTTTCTTGGAAACCTCCATTCGTGATCTCATTTGAAGGAGTAAAAATAATTGTTTATCATGACCCACAGTTGGCCCCATGCACATTTATAAGAAAATATTTGGAAATAGTCATGTGACAGGGCACGTACAGACGTGAACGCATGTCCAAAAATATAAATAAAATGATCAAAGAGAGTCATGATAAAATCATTGCTTATTGTCTGGGTTAGGACAGGCTGGACAGAAAATGTTTGGCTCTTGGTCATTCAGCATGGACTGAGCAAAGTAAGGTCCTTACTGCCATGATCTCAAGCCAAATACTTTCCTGGCCCTCCCACCCAGTCATTAAGTACATACTATCAACTGTCACTCCTTCCCCTTACAGATAAAATGGCGATAATCTCATTACCCTGGGGGAGAGGGGTGAGGAGAGTCATGTCTTTCAGTAAATATTAGTAGTATACTGTATTATAATAGAAGATCAGTCTGTGGTTTCCATAGAAGCAACTCTGAATCTAAATCTAAATATATTTAGTTTACTTTTGCAATTGCCAAAGGATATCTGGATGCCTTGCATCAATTTCCTTTCTGGTTTGCTTGTAACTACAAAACAATAAATTCTTAGTCCTCTTGACGATTATCATGTTTGTAAGAACTGGAATGGATTTTTTTAAATTAACCATTTTTATTGTTTTGCCATCTGAACCAGATAGGAATTGACTGCAAGAAGTCAACTACATCAATAACCTGATGTTACAATAATTGATTACTTTAAAAACTTTATGGGGATTTAAGTGTAAAATATGTTCTCATGTCATTATGAATATATAAATATATGTCTTGTTGGTATAGGATAGGTCTATTGAAAGCATGTGCTAAAATAGAGAAAGTGCATAAGAATTGGGAATGTAAATTCCCTTATACTCTTAGGAACAGTTTGCTCGAAGACAAATCATCAGAGACTCTAAAGCCAGTGATGCTGCAATTTCTTCTGAACTGGCAAATGTAATTTTAGATTTTGTTGTGGAGAAAAATTGCAGCATCTGTCATCACTCTGCGACATTCAGTATGAGCATACAATGTTGAAAATGTTGCAGACAAAAGTTCAAACTTTTGAACCTTCTGCAACAAATTTTTGTTGTGAGACATTGTTGCCACTTATGTTGCCAGACATTATACACTTAGCAATTTTGCAAGCACAGAAAATATTGCAGCGTGTATTGCCGGCTCAAGTATAATTGTATGTTTACTGCTCATAGACATTGTATGATGCAGCATAGCTAGTACTGGATTGTACATGCATGAACTTCTTCACTTTCATAAGAAAACTGCTTGCTTGTTCTTGACCTGTATTTCACAGCTATGAACTGATGCTTATATACACTTATTTCAAAAAACGTTGTCACATTTCAGAGCAACAAGCATCAAGACAAGACCAAAATGAATGTTGGTTTTGTTTGTAATGTATTCAAATCAGACTCATTTCTATTGAACTAATTACAAAATTTGAGTATTTTCAAGTCCTTGTTAGCTGTATGCAGCACTCAATTCTTTCGATAACAAGTCTGTTTTGAATACATTATCGATTATTAGCAGCACAAAAACAGCATTCATTTCAGGCTTGCCTTGATGCTTGTTGCTCTGAACTGCAACAATGTTTTTTGAAATAAGTGTATATGTTGCATATGGTAAAAGAGGATCAGGTTTATAAATGAAAACTGCTTAAATTTGCATGAAATATTGTCCAGTGCCTGGACAAAGTCACTTTTCTAATGCTATACTTACTAAATATTTTCCCAACATTTTAAGGGAGTGCTTCAAAGTCTCAAAAATATTCTTGTGCTTATGGACTATTTGTTTGATAAGAAGTTGGCATGGGAACATGAAGAAAATAACTGTGTATGTAATGCATTGCACATAACTTTTGACAATTAAGCAGTTTCTGAAGTTTGTTCAGATGTCCAGAAATCCTTTTGAAGCTTGATCACAATAAAATAATTATGATGGCAAAGTTCCAACTTATTGCTCACATAATAAGCTGGGGATTCCATTAGAATTGAGCTTCTACCCATGGTAGATTCCATTTTGATGGTCAGATTGTAAACTTGTTCAGTTTAGAACACTGCCAACTCATTTTCAGTGTAAACATTGATTCAAACCAATGTTCTGAACTTGTGCCAGAAGCAAGTTCCAAGTTTGCAAATGTATAGTTCATAAATTATTTGTGAACTTCTTCCATGTACAATTTGAATTTTGGAACTTCCAAACATTCTTAGGAACCTGCTAAATTGTGAAATTGTTATGTGAAATGCACTCTAATAATATTGATCGAGGCATAATTTTTTGAGGAAAAAAACAGTAACTATAAACATATTTAAAAATGCAAGGAAGTTAATTATGTCTGCTTTAACGTATTATGTGTATTAATTATTTATATTTAAAGTTGAATCTCCAAAGTAGCCAATATTTATGTGATAACTTGGACTTTTGTAGTATAATTTGGCTTCAAGTCTTTCAAAATACCGTGACATATAAACAGGGATATAGGCTATTTCAATGGTTATGTTGCCAATTAATGTCAGACTCAATTTTGCATGAGATATTCAAAGTTCGACCAAAAACCTGTGGAAATCTTGCTTTGTTTATTCACACCTTCCTGGTTCATTCTATATATGCATTTCTTGACTTTCCATGGGATGTTACCGAAACTATATCTGGAATACATAAGCACAATTGAGGCTGATGTACATACATGCATGTATGCATGAACTGGTCTATAAGTGATCAGTGTCTCTTACAGTAGAATTGTAATCCATCTCTAAGCATCTAATTGCTTTAATTACTTGAAGGAAAGGTAATCTATGCTCTAGTGCTAGGTAAACTGGCTGTCTTATGAGATATTAATGATCCCCTATTTTGCAGTTTTTTACCAAAAAAGAGGCACATCCTAAGAGAGACACTTCCAAAATCATATACTATAAAAACCTAAACAATCGTATAAAAATCGGTTATTTTTAGGGTTCTATACTGTTTGGTAAAACAATCTCCATGATGATAAGAAACCGGATTTAAAAAGGAGTCGAAAAATAGTCAATAAATCTTCAGGCTCACTTTTAGCATGGCAGACATTAACATGATCATCTAACCTTGTTAACACTTGTAGCTTAAAATATATTGCAGCTTAAGAAAATTCCCATTACAAACTCTGCTACTGTACTTTCTCTTTACCCTAACCATCTGGAAATTGCCAATGATTTCTTCTGTTGTTAGGTATGGAAATTTTCAGGAACCACAGAATAGATACATTTTGTATTCAAGCTCATTCTGTGCCATTTGTTTTCTATTGTTTATGCTGTAGTTTAACCGTAAGGGGATGTCACACAAGCAAAATGCCAACATTGCCGTTCTCTCAGTGGCCTTATAAGTCTTAATGTATGCTCTGTTTCTGTGGCATTTCCTTATTTGAGTATGGCTACACCTAAATCATGAAACATAAATTAATAGTACTACTATCAAACCTCTCGAGTAGGCATCCTTGAGATGACAAAATGGTTGTCATAGAGATGGGGGTGTTGTATGGTCATTTAACCAGAGGGGGTGGTGAATGACCTGTCAGTTATTATTTTTACAAATTAGGTATCAAATAAATGACCAGACAGTCTCAAATAATATTATGGTAGGCAAAAGTTGGTGAAAAAATGGCTCAGCTCACAAGAAAGATACCTGATTTTGAGTTAGTCTCATTGACCATTCATCACCCCCAAATGGCAACTAAAAACCTAGTCCTTGCACATGGCTCCTGGAGAGGTTAAATCAGGTTAACTTTATTTTATAAGCTATTAAATTTGTTTATTGGGGACAATATAATGACAGGATAATCATCCACTCCATAATTATTATCTCTAGAGATGGTTAGTACATATAAGTTCTGATAATAAATTCCAACATTCATCTGATTAGTACTTGTTGGTTGATTACTTACTAGTGTTTGTTTTTAATCCTACATTTCCTATCATGATCAACTTTTAGTCAATATTCTCCAGAGACACTGGCACTGCCCACATTTTTGTCAACTACTGTTGTATCAAACACCACCTTTCATAGGACAAGTTAATGGTATCCTGTAATGAGGACCCAGGAACTTTAAAATCTCAAGAGAACACTGTTTTATTGTAGATGACAAGATAGTGCAGTGAACAAGGTGTATAGTGCAGTGGATAAGGTGTACAGTGGGGAAAGGTGTACAGTGCAGTGGGTAAGGTGTACAGTGCAGTGGTTAAGGTGTACAGTGCAGTGGGGAAGGTGTACAGTACAGTTGGAAAGGTGTACAGTGCAGTGGGGAAGGTGTACAGTGCAGTGGGGAAGGTGTACAGTGCAGTGGGGAAGGTGTACAGTGCAGTGAGTAAGGTGTACAGTGCAGTGGGGATGGTGTACAGTGCAGTGGTTAAGGTGTACAGTGCAGTGGGGAAGGTGTACAGTGCAGTGGAGAAGGTGTACAGTGCAAGTGGGGAAGGTGTACAGTGCAGTGGGGAAGGTGTACAGTGCAGTGGAGAAGGTGTACAGTGCAAGTGGGGAAGGTGTACAGTGCAAGTGGGGAAGGTGTACAGTCTGTGCAGTGGGGAAGGTGTACAGTGCAGTGGGTACGGTGTACAGTGCAAGTGGGGAAAGTGTACAGTGCAGTGGGTACAGTGTACAATGCAGTGGGTACAGTGCAAGTGGGGAAGGTGTATAGTGCAGTGGGGAAGGTGTACAGTGCAGTGCACGTGGGGAAGGTATACAGTGCAGTGGGGAAGGTGTACAGTGCAGTGGGGAAGGTGTACAGTGCAGTGGGTAAATAAGGTGCAATCAAATTGACCAATCAGAAATGAGAGAAAATTTGACTTCAAGAACAAGTTCAAACAGATAATGTCCCCAGGGGTAATTTTCCTGGAAGCAAGAAAACAGCAACAGACTACTCCTTGGTTTTGGAGGATGTAATTTCCACCCCTGATAACATTGTCATTTGCATCAAATCTAGGAAACTTGGCAAACAACTCTCTCAGTGGAAGAGACATAAAATAAAACATGATCTGTTTTACTGCAAAGTCCTTTGAGCAACTTACAAATAATATTAAGAATACAGTCATAGTTTCAGGAGTGTTAAATATTTATGGTAGAATATTTCAAATATACATTTATGGTAAATATCAAAAATAATATAGAATTAAGGACAAAATAGTGATTTTTACAGTACCTTTTAATTTTGGTATATTATTTTATGGATAATTTCTGGATATCTTTTTGAATCAGGTGGTGACTTGCATTTTGGAAAGTTTGGCAATAATCATAGAAACAAACTGAATACCTTGTACAATTATAGTGTCGATGTTGTATGAGTGTGAAAAGGTCGTGGCGCGGTTACGGCAGAATTTTGATAGGAAACATGGCACTGACACGGTCACGGTAAGATGCGGTCCTTTTCACACTGATACGAAATCTGCACTATACACCTCACTTGTCTCCTATAACCTTAGTCTCCAGCTATGTTTGGTCTTGCAATGCAATACTTCCTTTCCTTGATGCAGTGTTGCATAATAAGACTATAAACATGGCTGCATAGCAGACAAATATTAAATATGCAATAATCAAAAGTAGATTGTGTGCAAACCAAATTTAAAAAGTCCTTGCCATGTGCCATGCAATGATATGCTGTACGTGTGACTTTTTAGTTGGACAAGACATTGTGAGTAGATAATAATTTTGTTAAAAATGCTGACCCAGCAGTAACAATATCAAAAAAACGATACAGCTTTCATACACTTTTTCACAAATGTACAAGATCTGGCTCTCATGGTTGCACAAAGCATGGATAGCACTATCTGCTGGATAAATTCTTTATCCATTGGATAAATTTATTGAAAACACCATTATCTTCATCCTCTTGATAAGGATTTATATCCACCCTTTGTACAACTGGGCCCAGCTGTTTGAAGGGTGATTAAAGTTAGTCCTGGGTTAAAGTCAATGGTTTTCTTTAGATTTAATCATGGTTTAGCGCTAATTGCCTTTCGAACAACTGCCACAGGGGCCAGTCCTATGCATCTGTACTAACATTTACAACTTAAAAATATTCATACCTCTATCTGTCAATCATGTCCTACTCTCCTTCCCCATGAATCTCCTGCCAACGATAAGATTTTGATAATGGCTTAAACTGGAAAAAGGGGTATGCCACACACCTAAAATTACTCCAGCGTTTATTAAGATTTCCAACTATGGTCCATTTATCGGTATCACTGCTGTATTGCTCAATAGTAGTTGTTCCTCCACCACCAAAAACAAAAATGATGTCTTGCAAAACACCTATGGCAAAATCCCGACGAGGATGATTCAGTGCTCCGACGAGTGACCAGCAGTCCAGTGTAGGATCAAAGACTTCCACTGATTTTGATGATGAACCAAGTTTATCACAACCACCAATTGCATAAATGCAATCATGCAAGACTGCAAGCTCATGTCGAAATCTTGGGACGATCATAGAGGAACACTGGGTCCATTTTTTGGATTCAGAAGAGTAGCATTCAACAGTTGTTGTTGCTTGATCTCCAGGGGGTGTGATGCCACCAGTGACATATACATTTGTGTGTAGGACCACTGCTGAATGATAACTCCTTCGTAAGCTCATCGTTGGAAGACGTTCCCAAGTCTTGGATTTGAGATTAAGAACTTTGGCTCGCTTACCACCACCGATAACGAAAATACCTCCAATTCCTCCACATGCAACATATTCACTTTCCTTCATGCCATCGACAACACGTACCCAGCAGTTGTTCTTGGGATTGTACTTATCCACCATTAGTCCTCCACCGACAAGTAAATATAGGTCATTATCAACTACAATAGCAGTGCCAGAAGTCTCAGCCATTTGTGATACTTCACTGCACATACCTGTATCCATATCAAAGGTCTCTACTTTTGAGTCAAAAAGTTCAGGAATGAGGTAGAGGACATATGGAGACTGCCTGGGCTTTTCCAAGTTGCACTGCTTAGATTTCTTTTGTTTTGAGGAATATAGAGTTTCTAAAGCTGTTTCAGCTAGTGTTTCCCATTCTGGTACTTGAGAAAATGTTTCATCAGATAATACAATTTCTTCTATGTACTCTGGATCCATGCATGTAAAACGGATGTAATTCATTAATTCCTGGAAATAATATTATTCAGAGCAACAATTAGATGGGTCAAATCCTCAAAAAATGGTGATGTTATCAACAGAATGCTAATGATGTCATCAATGTCATTGATATGAAACTTTGATTCCATCAAGATGATGATAGCATCACAGTAATGCAGAGGATCTTGTCATCAATATGATGGTGATGTCATCAACATCCATGCATTATACTGATGTCAATGCAGTTTTGATTATGTCATTGATATGATGCTGATGATATCATGATGATATGATGCTCATACAATACTTAAATGATGTCACCAACACAATGCTGACAATGTCACATTAAAAATAGATTCCATTTCAGGTTTGTCTACATGTCTGTCCTCTATTTGCATGATGCACAGATGATGTCAAAATGTGGTGAGAGCAGTGCATACTGTAATTAGTTCTCTACCACTCAGAGTGCATGTAAAATACCAATTACTGTATTATCAAATATCAGTAAATCATGACGTCAATGCACTGTAACATCATCCATGATGCTGTCATGATAAATGGTTCTGATGATGTCATCTTAGCTTGATGCTGATGATACTATCATTTCTATCTTACCTTGTGCTTGTGCATTCTTGTTTCATCCTCTTGATACCATGCCATAAGTGCTTCAAATACGTCATCCTCACCATTAATATGCAACGAATCCTGGCTGATTATCTGACCCAACTGGTTACCAGGGATCAATGAAAACTCTTCCTCAACGCACAAGCTCATAAAATTCCAGGAAATAAAGTTGTCAACCTTAGATTTAAGGCTTGTTAGAGAATACTGTGCAGCTAAAGATTGAATACCTAAGCAGTTATCTAATTGGATTTCATCTACCATAAATTCGCCACATTCTTGGACAACCTCTGGTATTTCAAACAGATTTGCAGTAGAGAGAATCCCTTCAACGTTGTCTTGATTGATTGTAAGTTTGCATGAGTAGAAGTAGTCTATCATTTGTCCAACAGAATCGGCATCACAGTCTTGTAACGAGATGACACTCATATAGCTCTCAGCGAAACCAGTTGTCAGCATGGCGCGAAAATATGGACTGCAGCCGGCAAGAACTATGCGATGAGCTTTGAGCTCTTTGTCGTTGACTTTAAGTGTAACATCAAGTAATTCATCGCATGCTTTGAGTTCGTTGAAAACTTGAAATGCACGCTTTTCGTGACAGCCAACGACATGACGAACTTTTGCAACCCCGTCAATTTTGTCCGCCATTTTGTCGGTAGACACAGGGATCCCGCCAGCGTTGTGATCTGGCAAGGGAAACAAGATGGCGACCTCCTGTATGGATAACAGCGATGAATCTAGCTTCAAATATAACTTAACTTCAAACATTCAGAATTTGTTAGACCAATGTAAAGACTTGCTTTATGAACGCTCAGGTATTGATGATATTGTGAGTGCATTTTAATGGCGTTTAGTAGCAAAAGTCAATTAGATACCGGTAGGCGGGAAATGGCCCGGGTGCGGTTTATATATGCCAGGATTGCGACAAATTAATTTCAACTTCTGGATTTCGTTCGATCGTCAATGAAGTCTCCAAAATACTTTCAAACAATTCAGTTTATAATTCTTTGAACTGTAAAAGTGCATCAAGCTGCCTAGAACCCAAAATATCATACTTTCTCCACATCTCTGTTTGTGCTGCAGTTGAAGTTGAACTTCTCAGATTATCATGAGCAACCTAGCTTTTCATCATCCCTCTACCCACCCATCTTTCCCACACAGGAGGTGAAATGGAATGGGGTGAAATCTGGGTCAGGAAATGGTTGGATGCTGGGGACTGTGGTCAAAAAGAACTGACAGCTACAAAAACTATACAAGCCAAAACTAGTTAGAAATAACCAACTTTTATTTATAAATTAATGAGTTTTTTTTCATGTGTAAATGAGAAAATCCAACAATCCACCATTCAATCTCATTTCCATTCATTCATTTACTAAGGCAGGCAGGCAGGAAGATAGCTAGACAGTCAGTTAATTAGTAGTCAGTCAGTCAATCAGTTGATCAGTAGTGTTATTCATCCATCCATTTGTTCGTTTATTCATTCATTCATTCACTCACTCACTCACTCATTCACTCACTCACCATCATATATATATTTCCTTTATAGCAAATGTACAAGAAGCACAGCTTCTCACCAAGTCACTTGTCAAATGCCAGTCTTGTATGAGAACTCTTGCAAAAAGGTATAGAGTCTAATATGACAAAATAAAACAATAGGGATTGAACTTTAATTATGTCACAAAGTATACACATCCCATACAAAAACTAGATATCTATATACAGCTGCATTTAGGGCTGTAATGCAATGGTAGAACAGTGAAGCATTGAATGAAGACTTTAACTGCCTGGTACTCTGTTGGAAACCTGCAGCCCTCAGCATGTCACTAGTCAGAACAAAGATGGCCATGGTTAGATAATGAAACCTGTGGACTGACAGGCCATTTTTCACTACTTAATTAATATTCTTGACTCAATAGAACTTAAACCCACCATCACCACTAGGATAGAGCAGATTTCATATGAGTGTGAAATGCGGCATGCTGTGACTATGTCAGTGCCATGATGCCTATAAAAACATTTGGAATTCCTGCTGCAACGTTCTGTGACTGTGGGTTCTATTTTCACAGTCATATGAAATCTACTCTACATGTCAAGTGCTCTTGACTTCCAAATAAGCTATTATAGAGTAAGCTGGAGTGATCGTGAAATAATATATGCATAGTATATGTCTGATGGAATATGTTCCATTTCAAATGCAATTTTACAATTCCTTTATTCCTTTATCAAATGATCCCTATGCACAAACATATACTTAATTCCTTTATTATTCAGTGAAGAAAAGTTAAGCAAGGAAATAGCTCAAACTCTCCTACAGGACTTTTCACAGGTATTTATTTATACTTAGGTCCTATACAAATGAGAATGCAAGTAGACAATACAAGTCAATGCAAATTTTGACTAGTGTCTTGTTTGACCGCTAGCTTGCATCAGCCTGTGGCTACTTGCATTGACTTGTGAGAACTTGCAAGCATTTTGATCGTGCTCAAATTTGTTCACAAGTTGATGCAAGTTTTGACTCATTTGAGCACTCACCACTCCAAACTTTGCAAGTTGTTTTTCTCCCTTTTAGTCTGGGTTTCTGTACATTTCCTCTCCCACAAATAATGTGAACAAAACCAAACCAGATTTTCTTTTTGTCCTTCAGCTAGCTGTTTTTTGTTGAGATTTCCTGAAAACCTGCATTTCCTTGAATTTCATGGCAGCCATGTTTGTGGGCAAGTACAATAGAAAGTTTTTGAATAACAAAAGATTTTATTTCTCTTGGGAGAAAATCACTAATTATTTTGACCACAAACATATCTGCTGTGAAATCCCTCTATTTAAATGAGACAAGCAAGTTTCTCATTTGATCAGGGCCTTAGAGCAGATAGATCAAGCATCTCCTAGCCAGCAGCTTGATCCTAAGTAAAATCTCTCAAGTTACCTGCATTGCCAACATGCACCCTGCCTTAGTGTTATCAAAGCAGATTTCATAAACTTGTCAAAAAGTGAAAGTTAGGATGCAAAACTTAAACTTGCTGGCAGCCCTTTTGCAGCACCAGTTTCCTCATGCAATATATATACCTTTGCTTTATTTGCTATATGACGTGCAGCCTTCCATCATTCTCAGTTTCCAGAGCACCTCGATCAGTTGTTATACCTTCCCTACCAAGGTGCCCTGGGTACAAGAATGCAGTTTCTATATGACTGTGAAAATGGCTAGGTCATGGCATGGCAGGATCACGGCACAGTTACGACAGAAATTTCAAATGTTTTTATAGACAACACGGCACTGATACAGCCATGGCACAGTAGAGTCTGTTTCACACTTATATGAAAACTGCTCTAGTCACAACTAATCAGCAAAAAATGCAAGCTGCAAGGCTCGATCTTCTGGAGATCACTGATTTCATATAAAAGGCCCTACATGTTTTAACGGAAAATGTTATATCATGTATCCTTATTTCTTGTTTCTTTAGGCAATAATGGATAAAACTTATGTTGAAGAATGCAGATTAGTTCATAAAGAATTTGTAGAAAATGACAGCAAGCAGCAGATTTCCAATCTTTTAGGTATATAAATGCCTCAGGTTTTTATTGATTGGCAAAATTCGCAAAAACCTTTCAAACATGACTAACTGACAAGCTTTTGTTACCATTTTAGGCCAGCTATCTTTACCAGAGAGACTTGGCAATCATTTTATGTTAATTACAGAGGATGTAGATGATATTAAGGTATGAGTATGACTATGAGTATGTGGGTGCTGATGAGTTTAATGCTTCTCTGCAACAGACTGTGTTGGAACATATCCAACCAAAAAAACCTGCCACACCTAATGAAGCAGACACCACTATTTTGCCAAGGTTACAGGAGTGAGGCATCTTATGAAATGGGCCTTACACTATTGCTATACATCAGCTTACATCTGGTGTAATATTTCAATAATTATTCAATATATTTCTTTATTTCAGATAGAAAATATATTGGGTTTAGAGATGCTTGAGTGCCTGTATTGGAGACGAGGAGCTATTCTTTACATGTATTGTCATACGGTTTATGGAGATGCTGAGAGATGGAAAAGTATAGTTGCTTCAGAATTTCTTAAAGTAATAATTGTGAACATTGATTTTCTATTGAACTATTCATATTATCTATTGTCTTTGCCCATGTTTGCCCACAGGATATCCATTAGACTAAGATTCAATGTGAAGCCTTAAAAAATCTGAAGCCTTAAATTTGTGACGTGTTGCCTCACATTTGATCTATTTTTTGAACTCCTCACAGTCTGTCTCAGTTGTTTGAAGTGCTTATGCTTACACTTATATTTAGTAAATGCATCATGGTACAAGTATTAGTACTTTCAATAGCTTTCATTGCACACAAGTGGCTGGTAATCATAATGCAGTTCTCAAAATAATCCAAAAATGGGGCAGCATGTCGCATAGCATGAAGCACCTGCCACAATCTCCTTTTGTGTACTTTTCTGGTCTATCTCAATGGTCTTTCAGTCATTACTAGTTAGAGCAGTTTGTGGATGAAAAAATCCTTGCCCTGCATTGTAAGTCTAGGTGCCAAACAATTGTTTGGTACCAACATCATCATCATCATCATCATCATCATCATTGTTGAGACAGGATCTGAGATGAAAAAACTCATTCATTGCACGACAACCATGCATGATGATGTTGTTACGCCATGATCAGGAGTACATTTCATTTCAATAACAAATTTTGTTATTGCACCCTCTTCTTGATGTCAGTAAGGTCATTGATCATTTTTAATATAGAATCATTTTTGTATGAGTGGGAAACTTACCACACCGTATCGTAACTGTACCAGTATCATAGTTTCTATAAAAACATTATTTTGAAATTCTTGCTGTAACTGTATCGTATTGTAACCGTATAGTGTTCTCACTCATACGTAAACCACTCTAGTCCATCAGCACACACTGAGCACCATCTTTGGTAGAGCTACCTATTGACCAATGGAAACCTTGAGACATTGCAGTACATTGTGGTATTTATACAAATGCTGTTCTAATATTGTAACTTAATTATTATTCATTAGGACAGTGAACAAGGTATAGAGTATCTTCAGAAAATGCTGAATGTAAGGTCATGTTTGCCAGATAATAAAGCCATTGAATCAAGTGACAACACAACAACACAACTGATTAAGAAAGGTACAGAATGATGGATGACTGGAAATTTGCAACACTGTATAAAAAGAGAGATTTCATATTTTACTGACGTTTTGAGCCTTTACTTGGCCCTTCATTGGAGTAAAAGAGGAGCCAAGGCTCAAAGCATTGATAAGTTTATATCTCTCTTTTTATGTGGTGGTTCAAATTTCCATTCATCCCTAAAGATACAGAATGATGAAGTTCCCAGTGGTTGTACTTTAAAATGAGAGCCCAAGATCCTCTTTTAACAACCTAGTATATGACAAAAATCTATTTCTCTTTGTGCAGGCATATTTAGTGATACTCACGTCCTAGCTATGATGTACGCTGGAGAGTTGTGCTACTGGAACTGGAAAACCTTAAGGAAGTGCAGGCTAACAGGACCTGAGGAATCAGTCCCTGCATGCAAATTGGATTCATTATCTTTGTGCAAAGATTTTCTAACAAGGTACATAAACACAGTACAAGGACCTTTGCAGGGTATGGGCTGGGATACCATTAAGGCTGAACAATATCTAGAAGAATTGAGTAAAGATGTTGGTCAAACCACTTGATACACTGTAAATGTAATGCTACATGCTGAAATTGGCCAGTTTCAAGATTCTGTGCCTTGTTATGGTTGCCATGGTGATGACCACAACTTGTAATGGTTGCCATGGTAATGTTACCATCGTGGTGTCCACAATGTGTGTTTGTTGTCTTGGTGATGTTGACACCTTGTGATGATTGCTATGGTGATGTCCACAACTTATGATTGTTGCCATGGTGATTTCCACAATGTGTGATTGATGCCTTAGTGATGTCAACACCTTCCGATGGTTCCAATATGGTGATTTCCACACCTGCTGGTTGCAATAGTGTTTTCCACACCTGTTGATGATTGCCATGGTGATTTCCATGCATTGTCATGGTTGCCATGGTGATTTTCACACCTTTTGATGGTTGCCATGGTTAATTCATGTAAAGAGGTTTTGCCGAAAAAGTGTTGTAAAATATAACACCTTGGACATTTTTATAAAATTCAAAGAACTTTTGCATTCTTGAACATGTTTTAGACATTTTTAGAAGTTGCAAATTGGTTGTACATTGATTGCAAATATTAGAGATTAGAAACTTGAAGATGCCTTACTGATGTTAGATCCTTTTTGTCTTTAAGTCAGGGAGGGTTGGGGGGAAGGGGACTATAGAAGTAAGGGTCAGGGAGGGGAGGCTACAGAAAAGAGTACCAGAGAAGTGGATGATAGAAGAGAGGGATAGATGCAGAAAGTAGTGTTGGGGAAAGGGTAGATGGAGAAGTTTTAGAGAAGGGGAAGAGAACGAAGAGAGAACAAGAGAAGAGAGGGATGGAGGGGGAGGATAGAGAAACGAGGGCTATAGAGAGAGGGGAGGAAAGACAAGGAGTTCTGGAGAAGTGTAAAATAGAGAAGAGAGGAGATAGGGGAGGGTAGATGGAGAAAAGAGGGCTAGTTGAAAAATAGCGAACAGAGTTCTAGAGAGGGTAAGGATAGTTGATAGAGAGCGAGAGAACAGAGGGCTAGAGGAGGGAGAAGATAGAGAACAGAGAGCTAGAGAAGAGAAAGACAGAGGGGGAAGAATAGAGAACAGAAGGCCAGAGTGGGTAGGATAGAGAAATGATGGCTAGTGACCGGAGAGAGAGGAGATAGAAAGAAGAGCAGAGGAGTGACATCGAATAGGATTGGGAGAGGCCAGAGAACGGTGGACCAGAGTCGAAGAGGATAGAGAAGAGAAGATTAAAGAAGAAGAAAAAGTGTTTGAATGGAAGAGAGGAATCGCGTGATAAACCCTAGGGAAGTAGTTTCCCAATTCCCATTACAAGTATTCTTTTTATTTATTTATATGTAGTTCTGATTGTCATGGTGCTTTCATTTTCAATCATCAATTTCTTTCTCTCTTCAATGACATTAGGAAACAAATGACCTTTAAATGAGTTCCGAATTCGTCAGGCACTATCTGCCCTCTAGCTACGTGATAATGTTATCTTTTTGTCTTGTCTTGACGGGTTCCGGTAATCTCATCAAATATCTTGTAATGTCATCGATAAAGTTGTTTGCCTCAAGGGAAGAATTGTCCATTAGAATTTTGATTCTAGTACAATCGAGCCTCCTTACAATGATACTGAATAAACACAGAAAAGTGTTCGTATTATGGGGGTGTCTGTTATATAGAGGTTGCTGTCGTGGTCGTTGTGTAGAGGTATCCATGATATTGAGATTTGTAACTCCTTGTGGGCGATTGCCCATTATACAGAAGTTTCAGTACTCAAATGAAATATATAGAGAGAATATTGCACGGTTGCGCGAAGATATGAATTTTATTTTCGGCGAGTGGTGAAAACAATAAAATGTTTTTAACTCGAGAAAATAACATTCATATCTTCAAGCCGCCATTTTTTTGCAGGAATAAGCGACAAGAAACTGGCGGGAAAATTTTTTTAGGACGTGCGCACATCCGGGACATTTGGTACATAACTTTTTCATATCTTCACTAGTGAAAATATGGAAAATATGAGTGTTTTAGTTTCCGGTAAATCACTATTATCCATATAATAAGGATTATGTATCTGTCGAGATGGAGTGTACAGAGCACTGCAACTTAGCTGTATGGCAACAGAGATATGTGTATGCACAGCGTGGGCGTGCTGGATGCGTATCCATGCTTATCTACCTCACAAAGGAACCGTCTGCTTTAGGGGCCTTCGGGGTGTTGCGCCTTACTGACAGGAAGTTTTGGGGATGTTTGTCTGACAGTACTGCATACAGAATTGTTCCAAAAGTGAACGTGTGAGTTGAGAGTTGTATGTAGAGTATATCGAATGTAGTGGTAGTGAGTGTGTGAATGAGTCTCGGAGATATTAGCAGTATTTGCTACTCTGAAATCCGAGGATAAACAAAAATATTTGATTTTGATTTTGATTTTTGTTCCCTATGTATAGGTTTGTTCGACTAATTTCGAGAGAAATTTTCTGAAATATTTTGCATGAATTATCATTCTCAGTGTAAAACATATGTTGAGATTCCAACATTACTTACTGATTCTACTATCTGCAGGATGGACAGCCGTAATCTTTGTGTTTGACTTATCGAGAAAATCTGTACTGTTGACAACTCTTTATACGGATTTTTCCCTTAAGTCTTTGAATATCGCTTTGAGCAGCATTTGATCTCATTTATCTTTTATGTAATCTGGGTGCTTGATAAAGCTTTGTGGGAACTTTCCTTTGTTTGTTTGCGTTTTTACGCGGCAATTCAAAAACGAAAGACGAAAAACGAAAGTTGAAAGAGAGTGATATTCGAAAAATAAACCTTTGGAATATGCTCCCGACTGTCACAACTTCAGTGGTCCCCTCACCCTCCCCTTTCGCCCTGCACCCCCCCCCCCCCCCCCCCCCAAAGGTACCACTGTCATCATTATTATTATCATCGTAATCATAATCTCATAATCATCATGATTGTAATCGTTTTGGAAGAACTCATTATTCTCTTTGTAGCAATCTAAGGAGGTTGTTACCATCGCCGAAGTAATAATCGCCATTGTTCTAGAAGAATTCATCATTGAACAAAAGCATCAGAAATTGCCGTCTTTATCAAGATGAACGCGTTTACATTCCGTTTTGCGTGCGTTTACATAAGTCAATCATTTCTATTCAACGATGGCATGCTATGACAACGATCCCATTCATCCTGGCACTTCGACAGCAAAGGAAGGAAGACGGAGATTACTGATACACTGACATCACTCAATGTTGACTAGCCCCCAGTAAAAGAATCACTTCTCTAAAGCGGACACTTGCCTGGCCCAGTAAATATCTCTACATTGTTTTCTTCTGTGCCTACATTCTGTACCTCTCTAAGTCGGACAATAACGATATTTTATTTAGTTGTTTATGTGCAATTTACAAACGGACACCCCGATTATATGGACATCATGATCATATGATAAAACGGACACCCCGACAAAGCGGACTGTCCAAGACCTCAAGCCGACAATATGGACACCCCGGTAATACGGACACCTCTACAATATTACAGTCCGATAATGCTGACACGATACGTATACAATTACCCGAAAATCCGGTACAAATCATAACACCCCCCCCTCAAACCGGCACACCCCTTCAATAAAGACACCCATACAACACAACACTTCCAGTACACCATTCTTGGAACCTAGGAGTCTTATTCTGTCACTTTCTCGCTCGCAAGAAAAAATAGGAGCAAGAAACGAGCGACAATAATGCCACTTGGTTCACGAGGAGGCATTGGTAAGGGCATTCAAGTGAAAACCCCGATAATACGGGCACCGCGATAATACGAACATCCGATCGAATACGAACAACTGATGATAATGACAATTTTTCTCGCCCTATCTTGGTCTGTATCAGATCCATATATTAAAGTCAAGAGACCATTTGACTGTATTATTATGATCTCGAGGTAGAGTTTTTGTTAAACCTTCCCACAGCTGAATCAACAAAAGTCACTTTGTGTGATTGTAGATAAGACCTCGTTCGTCTTGCACTGTGAAATGTTCATTAATGAAGCTTGACCAAATGGTGGATGTCCTTATTCATTAACACTTTGGTGTAAATGTTGCTTAATTATAATGTCACTATAGTCGTAAGGTTTTTATATTACATATGTACGTTAATTTTCAGTGCAGGCTGGTGATTCGTCCGTTCGTCCTTACATTTATCCGATGCATTTGTTCTTTCGTCTTGTTGTTGGTCTACGTTGATCCATCCATCCACCCATCCTCCTATTCATTCGTTTATTCATTCATTAGTTCGTTCGTTCATTCATCCATTCTTATTCATTCATTCATTCTTCATTTCATTCATTTATTTGTTGACATACATAATTCATTCGTTCATTCAGCAATCATCTATTCCTCATATCTATTCAGTCATCTTTCCATTTATTGAGTGATTGGTTGATCGATTCTTTCATTCATTCATTCATTCATTCGTTCACTTATTCACTCGTCCATCCATCCATCCATCCATCCTTCCATTCATTCATTCATTCTTTCATTTATTCATTCATTCAATCATCATTATTTCATTTATTCATTCATTCATTCATTTATTCAATCATCATTCATCTATCCATCCATTCATTCATTCATCTTCATTCACCCATGCAGTTAGTCTCTCATATTCGCTGACAGTACTTATTCATTCTCGAGTATTAATTTGCTTTGAATCGCTATTTTACAACGTTCCCCTAGTCAAGTTCTTGAGTTTCGATCGTGAGCTTGATCTACAACTTAAAAGCAAAAGAAAGCTTTTCTTTGGACTTCCACAGAAACTTTCATTATGTAGTGATTGTACGTAAATTCAAAATATATCTACAGCTACACTGTCATTATAATTTTGCCATTATCATTTATCATATCAGTGCTTGATCCCCCGCTCTATATTGGCCTCTTGTAGCACTTTAAGTACGCTAAGGCGAAGGGTTTTGTTGACTTCTATCTTAGCTGTTATCTCTTCATCGCTAATGCTGATATGATAACACTTGCTTTGATGGCCTCTTCGTAGTGTCTGGACAAAGTATGTTTCAGTCCTGAAGTGTGTTGTGATATTTACTTCCTTCCCGTGCTCTTGTTTAGTCTCCTGGATTTTATTTGTAATTCATCCATTTTTTTGTCCATTTGTTTTGCATTGATTGATCAAATTGAGTATCTCGTTTACCCTGTTGTTCTGTTTTCATTTTTGGTTTGTTTAATGAGATTTCCTGTATCGTTCATTTTGTCATTCTTTTTTCTATTTTATCTTATTTCCACCGTTTCCTTTTTCAGTGCGCATTTTCCGACTGATCTTCAAGTTGTATTTTATCTCCCCTCGACTCATTTTTGCATTTCTTTTGTCATATCCTACTCACAACGAAATCCTTAGTTAATCCATCATTCGTTTATTCCCAAAACACTTTAAAAATCCTGTTTTAACATTTTAGATCTGACAGTAATAAAAATACAGAACTCAAATTTCACATCATCAAATCAGTCAAAAGTATAAAAAGCCGGATTTACATGGTCAAATTACGCGAGTAAATAGCAAAATGTCAATTACATCTATATTGTCACCTTGGAAAGTTGATATACGCAAAAAAAAAAGGAATATTGTGCTCTTTTCAACGTCAAGTTACATTCGAATGCGTAATCAAGCATTTCCTTTCACGCAAGTTGAAGATAAACGTTCCAACCTCACTTCAAAGTTAAAAGAAAAAAATCATAATCTGTTTAATTGCTAGCTCATAGTTTTGACAACAAATTAAAATCCTCGATAATTAATTTATTTACTCAATCCCTTTTCTTTTAGATGGGTTTTTCAAAGTGTTATATACGTGGGTGGATATTATCCTACTCTTTGTATCTTTTTGTTTTGGTCTTCACGGTTCAAGTAAGGCGTTCAAAATGTTTAGGAAAGAGAATTAATTTGAACAAGATATTAAGTTGATTTTCATTAAAATACTGTTATTTAATATTTTAGAAAACTATACCACAAAGATCTGCTTGGTATTCCTATTATTTTCGATATATACCCCGAACTCCATGATCAACCACAAACTTCAATATATGCAAATGTCACTTCAAAGTGCTATGCTAGAAATTCATACATTTTTGGAAATTTTCAATTGTCAATTTAGAAATTTATAAGTTTTCTCTATCAAAGACTCAAATCCGAACCAAAATTTTCTTCCATTGCAAGTGGCGCGGGTCCTTCCTTCTCGCTAAGTTTTTCATCAGCCAAAAGAATAACTTTCATAATTTCTTGGTCCTCGCACTGTAGGGCCATATCAATGGGTTTTATACCGTCATATGCTGCAGCATTTATGCTAGCTCCATGCTTAAGCAATAAGAGCACAGTATCAGCATCCCCGCCACAAATAGCTGCATGAAGAGGAGTCCAGCCTTCGCGATCACGTAAGTTTACATCGGCACCAAACTTCAAAAACACACGTAAACACGACAGCTTCCCTTGGTAGGCCGCCTCATGGACAGGAGTTCCGCCACTAGCGTTTTGTCCTTCAAGGGAAATATTCGCTGCTGATGTCAAGAGTTTCTCCAACAACCGAGAATTGTTTTGAGCCACAGCGGAGTCCAGCGTGTTGCTAGGATTTAGACGTGTGCAATCATACGAGATTGTACTTGAAGCAGTCAGTTCCGTGACACCGTTATCTGAATCACCTCGCTGAATTAATATCGAAGGTAGTTTTGGTCGTGAGCTGTTGTTGTTATCAACACTGCTTAAAGGTGCTGAATTATGATGGCAAATTGAGAATCCTCTCTGTCGCTTGACGTAATCATAATAGTCTCTAGTTTGCTTTTGGTTTGCTTCCATTTCTTCCAACGTATTCTCGATTAATCCTCTTATTCCTTCTTTGCATTCATTTCATTAACATTGTGTTGTTATTATAAATAACGGCATATCTCTTGCTTGCAAGGCTGTGCTCTAGCCTAGCGTGATATTCTCAGTACAGGTCAAATCCACATCATGTGCCAAGATCCAAACTTGATGGATTTTTAACTGGTTTTTGAAATTGCGGGAAACGCTTGTCTTTGCCTGATCGATTTATCAACTGTTCAAGTCTGTCGTCTGCTGGACGAAAATCAATTTTTAACTCGGCCTTCAATTTGAATTAAACAAAGCTCCCATGGCTAGAGAATATGTTCATCAAAGAATAAGTCGATTCGGTCACAGTTTGAAGTCCCTTTTCGTGTTGTATGCGAATCAACGGGAAAACTTTATATTGTCCACTCGCGTTTGATTTGGCTCAACTTGTCAGAGCGCGCCGTAGTGTTACGTTCAAATTCCGCTATATGAACGTCACCAAAACGAGCGATCGTATATAAGCCCCTGTCAAGAAGAAACTTAAAGGAGAATTCAGCCGTAAAATCACCTCAAAACAAAAGCACACAATCTGTTGCTATTGAACGTGTTCACCAATTAGAACCAAGAACTTCATCAGAGCACTCGAGAATTGGCCGCGATAACAGCGCTAAGATTACGAGCAATTGTGTTTCCTTTTTAAAGGACACTTAGAACACAACGAAAGACTGCTTTGAAATCGTCAAAGAAAACCAAGACTGTCTCGGATTAAACAATGTCTTTCAGTAATAGCAGACATTCTTCTTTCCCTCATAAATCGATACCATCCACAGAAATTGTAATACCTCCCCGGCGTTAAGTTGTTTTGACCGTTTGGGCTTATGCTTTGAATTCTGATATAGGCAGTGGTCAGACTAGGACTCTTGTGGTCGCGACATATGACTTTTTGCGTACAATTTCAATCAGTTATAATACAAAAAAAAACAGAATAACAAAAAGGGCAGAGGATCCATCTAAATTTCAAAAAAGGTGCGATGTATGTTATATAGTCGATAATTTATGATAAAAGCTTCCACAGATCCATTCACTATTAATGTCTTTTTGTATCTCCTTGGGTTTTAGTCGATAATAGCTCCTTTAACCGCATTCAACCTAGCATTCAACCTTACAGGTGAAAATTTTGTGTTAATGTCATTTTTGCTGAGATTTCATCACGCATGCGCGGTTTGGTGCGCGCCAAAATGCAAAGACTGAAGAGTCATTTTCAGTTTATTGGTCTGACTTGAGGACTACTGGCGACTTGGTTGAAAAAAAAAAGTTGTTATAAGAAGTATTTTAGTTTTTGGAGGGGTGCGTTGATATGGTGCAAAAGTACATGGTATTTTTAAAGTGCTAATATTTCAGTTCGAGAAGAAAGCTTTACCAACCTCTATGTTAATGGATTTATATAAGATTATAAGATGATCATTCCAGAGTATTACTACTTGGGATTGGAGAATGTAGGGTGCAAATTGTAATTCACTTTATCATAAAGTGCGATATGTCAATAAACCTATTTAAAAAAATTGAAGGTTTATGTGAGCTAAAAAATATTTAGGACGAGGTATAAAAAGAACCATTTCACGAGCAAACACAGTCACTCTCGTATATTTGAAAGTGTTAGCGTAAGTGTTTATTAAAGATTCAAGTATTATGAAAATATACTTTAAAATTGTTGAAAATAGTTAGAATGAATCTGGGTAGTGGTAATTAATGAAAGAGGCCGTAAAGAGTTTCTGCTGATTTCGTTTGTGAATAAATAAGTAAAAAATAAAGCGAAACAATAAATAAAAAATAGAGAAATGTACTCAAAACTACAATTTATTTACATTTTTTCAATTCCATCTACAATATAAAATTGCTTATATTCATATATTCTTACATTCAAATAGATAAATTTATCCTTAACGTTCGTGTTTTAATATTTTCAGAGCCGTTTAGGCCGAACATTAACATTTAATAGTAAAGTCCTTTCTGGAATGTAATCCTATTCACAAATTTTATGACGAGATATTTGGGTTGTTTTATCATAAGATTGAGCCCATAGTGGAAATTATAAAACTGATTAGAAAAATATGAAAGAGAAAGAAAGAATCGAAAAACAAAAAGAAACTAGAAATCTAAAATGAAAGGGAGGGAAGAGGAGAAAGACATTGAAATTAAAATAACAAAAAACAAAAGAAAACGAGAAAGAATTCGAGGTATGTGAAATTTACTAACCACTATTTTTAACAACACTTTTTTTAAAAACTATACGAAAAAAATAATTTGAACTAACATCTCGGAAATTTGTTTGAGAGGTAAAGGATTCTTACAAGTTACTTGAGTCTCATTATGTGTATCAATAATAAGTACAACTCGACTCTTAGCTCATTAGAAAACAATTAATTAAATGGAAGTAATTACGATGAGAGTGCAAAAGCATTTTTTCTAAATTATTAATTTCTTACACGTTTCTTCTTATTAATATCTGTACTAACACATCCAAACTGTTCTCAGTTGTATTAAAAATTTAAAATATCTTGATACTCCTGCTATGATTTTTTTCTCTCGCAACAATGAAAAATGACGACTGTGGAAAATTTCCCATCCGTGTTATGACTGGAAAGCCATGTTTAGTTTTTGTTTATTTTTATTCATAATTCCCGTTTATGTTATGACTAAATTCTATGTTATTGAAATGGCTTCCATAAGACAGAAATTAGACCAGGTAGCTGCAAAGATCGACCAGATGGGAATTATACTCTCTACTTTGTAAACAGCCTTTCAGCGCGTTGATAGAATACTGTTGACAAAATTACTGAAAATAAAGAGATTGAAGCATCGTGGAAGTGAAATGGTTTCCAAATTTGATATCAAAACATCAAAGAAAAACTGTAATTAAATTGCTTTGCAGCAAAATGAAGTAGCTTTCTAAATCGTTTATCATGCTTGCAATGATTGATTTTTAAGAACATATGGAATGGTTTCCACAAACATTTGAAAAATAGCATCGACAGTGAAATACCTTTCCATAACATTGAAATGGTTTTCCATAGCATTGAAATGGCTTTCCATAGCATTGAAATGGCTTTCCATTGAAATGACTTTCAAAACTGATAATAAATTGTAATTGTCTTAAAATAAAAAATTAAAATATATATTCTCGAATTTCAAATTCAGTTTTCAACATGTTTGATTGAGGTTATACCGGATTCTCATGCGTCTATAAAAAAATTTTTCTCGTGCTTCTAATTCGTGACCTTGATCGGCCTCCCGCGATCGGCCTCCCGCAGTGATATGCACTTGAATCAACCAAGCTGTCTTGATGTTGTCATGGGAACGAAAAATAATCGCACTTGGAATGGTTACGGTGTTTCACCGTGGGACGTCACGCGATGACCACAAGGCATCCGGAACCACATCACGTATACGTCACGTTCATTGGATCATCTTCGTTCATGTTTTCGTAGTAGCTTGGACTACTCTGAAAGACAGGAATTACGTACGTTAAGAACTAACTTTACAGAAATAACAGAATTTCTTAGCCAAAAAATGAAAGGAAGGAAGGTAGAAAGAAAGAAAGAAAGACAGACAGACAGACAGACAAAAAGACAAGAAGAAAGAAAGACAAAAAGAAGAAAGAAAGAAAGAAAGAAAGAAAGAAAGAAAGAAAGAAAGAAAGAAAGAAAGAAAGAAAGAAAGAAAGAAAGAAAGAAAGAAAGAAAGAAAGAAAGAAAGAAAGAAAGAAAGAAAGAAAGAAAGAAAGAAAGTCGAGAAACTTGAAGAAACAATACGTCGTAGAACTATGGAATTCTTTAATGTAACGAATTTTCGACACAAGTCTATATATATAAAGAAAGAAAGAAAGACAGACAGACAGACAGACAGACAAAGAAAGAAAGAAAGAAAGAAAGGCTCATACTGTTTGTCTCGTATAAAATGGCCCTAATAACTTTGAGGAGAGGAGAAGTGAGAAACATTGCTTGCGGTTTAACGCTCAACTGTACCAGGAAAATGTTAAAGTGTCTCTAGGCTTTTGTTCAAGATTGTACCTTAGGTCATTCTTGAGGACGCAGAGCATCACGGGAAGGGGATTGAAAGGGAAGGGGAGGGCAAAGATGAGCTTATTCTTACCGGAGTAGCTTCTTGTAGTTGATATAAATCAAGGTAGAGGTCGTCAAATGACGGTCGCGCCGATGGATCAGCTTCCCAGCATCTTAGCATTATATTATACCTTTTTAAATGATAACAATGGAATCATCAGAAATATCATCATCATCATTATCTTTTTCTTCACCATTATTTATTACCCTTCTTCCCGGTTTATTATTCCAACTTGAAGTAGAAAGCTTACATTGACTTTAGGGGCCTAATTTTCATCTTCCAGACGCAATGCACCGATCCCGCGATCCAAAGATGATACTGTTGCTATGTCGGACAAGTCAAACTTTTCAATGAGAAAGCGCTTCGAAAAAGAAATGTTGATTACTCAAAAATGTATACGGTTTACTTTATATATTATGTATTCTGGGAAAATATTGGAAAAATAGGGGGAAAAATAGGCTATATTAAATGTCTCAAACCGAGTCGATATTGTTTGTTCGAATCTCCATTGGTTCCTTAATTCGGGGAAAAAACGTAACGCCTGCTTTCATGGTTATACTAAAGAGCTTAAGCTTCACGTACGGCAGACGGCAAAGAAGATCACGTCACCTACATGTTTTGCGCCTGACTATGCGCATTTGGTACCTAAACGTAAGCGTAGCTTTACACATGTTTACACATTTACGTAACGCCAGACGCAAAAAGGAGGTCACGTGGTCCTCTCTGACATCTATCGTTTCACGTTTACATTTACGTGTACGCTGCATTAAGACTGATTTACTGGAAACAAAGGGGTGTGGTCGGTCTATAAACAAACTGTCGCACCTATGGGTCGACACTAGAGACAGTTAACCAAAACGTTTACGGTTTACGTTGAAACCAATAAATCTGTGGAAATGGCTCGTCCACGTATTCTAAAAACTCGTCTTTAATGAATCGGATGAAGTGGGCCTGTTCATAGTCTAGTTACTGCCCAAGCGCAACTACCCTATGACCTTCTCCCAGCGAGAGATGTTTAAAAGGAGCTAGACTTTGCTTGCAGAGTAAACCTTGCATATAAAGAGCCTCTATTGACGTTTTCATATTATTCTTGGACGGGATTAACGAGAGGTGTGGTTTTTGGAATGATAAAATGTCAACAGGAAAGCCTTTTCTAAGCATAGGTCTGTCTGATGTAGGCGAGAACTTCCTGGGAGATTAAATTGTGGTCAAAACAAGTGGTAATGGAACTTTTTAAACTATCGCATGACTTAGACACACCTAATCCAAGAAACGTCGCATTAAGGCGTTGTTACACGAGACGATTTTTAACGACGATTTTCCGCGCAACGTTGCAACAACTTGCAATATTTTGCGTTGCGAGTTTCTGACTTGGATTCAAAAACTCGCAACGCATTGCCGAAGCGAAAATTGCAAGGAAAATCGTTCCAAGTGTCATGCTACACGAGAAAGATTTTTAACGCAACGCCGTTGCGCTGAAAATCGTCGTTAAATCGTCTCGTGTAACACCGCCTTTAAGTCCACAGTCTACATTCGTAATTAATGTATAAAAGCACGTTTGGTTGCATAAAACATGAATACAAAAGGCTTAATACTCATAATTGCTAATAACGCTTGCTGGAATGCTCAAAATGCTCACCAAGGAAACATCAAACCAGGAAAGACAATACTGAATAGATTAATTAAAAGAAAAACTACCAAAATCCTTTGCGGTCTTGGAGTGACACTGTGGACTTGTTGCGACAACGTTTTTTGGATTAGGTGTATATTCTGTTGCATTCTACTAGTTATCTGTTACCATGTAGTATGCGAGCTAGAGCGATAGCACTAGAGTGATTTTCACCGGACTGTGAAATAGTTACTAAGCTAATAGACACTAATAGACTCTGCAGCCATTGTTTTCTTTTGTAGCAATACAACTATTAGACACTATTAAACACTGACTATTAGTAATTATTTCACAGTCCGATGAAAATCACTCTAAAACCGTGAAACAAGTACTAACTAAAAAGTACAAATAGTACTAATGAAACAATAGAAAACAAAGGGTTTGCTACTATTTGTCTCTATTTAGTTACTAAGTTATTTCACGGTTTAAGTGTTATCGCTCTATATTCAGAACCGACGCGCTGCGCTGTTGGTGTCTCTGGCGTCATTGCCATTCTCTGATGAGGGCTATCACAAGAATAGCCGAAAACGAAAACTCAGGAGCAGCAACAAGTCGTACGCGTACTACGCATGTTTTCTCGAGTATCCTTACTATTTATTCAAACAAGTGGCAGTTAAGAAAGGTATGAGGGTTTCAAACCAGCGTCGCGCTCTTGGGAATTATCTAAACATTGGCAAGCTGATCTTGATGAAACTGGACAAAGTCTTAATTGGGAAACTAGTCCTACCCGATTTCGAAACCCCCGCCCTTTTCTATGCCATTCTGAGAAAAGGGTATCCTTTTCACATTCCATTCATTTCATTCACATTTCATTCCCTTTCAAAATGCCTACTGAATGGTTGTTTCCCTATACTCAGCCGTTACTTCAGGTCGTGAGATCTTTACCCTTTTAGAGGGTGTTCACATGGCACTAGGATCATCCTAGCAGGCGAATGATCCTACCTGCTATACATTCACTGCATTCTGTTTACATGCATGGAAATTTGTGTCTTCACTTCGGGTACTAGGATCATCCTACTAAACAGAATACAGCTTAAATGTATAGCAGGTAGGATGATTCGCCTGCTAGGATATGATGATCCTAGTGCTAGGATGATCCTAGTGCCATGTAAACAACCCCTTAGTCGCGAAACTCAATCCTTTTATACACTCGTAACCCTAGCTTCATATAGGCATTCCTTTTATTTGCCTCCAATCTGAAGTTAAAACGATGTCCCGTTCGGGAGCTGCCCTCCCGTACATAGAGTAGATTTCTTATGAATGTGAAAACGGCACCGCACGGTCACGGCACAGCTACGGCAGGAATTTCGAATATTTCTATAGACAACACGGCACTGACACAGTCACGGCACGGCGCGGTCCGTTTCACACTCATACGAAAACTGCCCTAATAGGGAGTACCTCTCCCCGTCAAGGCCTAAGTCCCTGAAAGCTCGATTAGCACTAATCCAGGATTAAGTCTTTAGAAAACCATTGGTTTTATCCTAAATTAACGGTAATCGGGTTTTTAAGAACCGCATTCAGGCCAATCCAGGTTGTGCGGGTTTAGGAACTCACGTACACCTAACTGTAGTGAACCAGTTATAATTAACCAATATAAAACGCGCGCGCATGTCTCTGTACTGTTATATCCACCTATTTCAAAAAAGGTTGTCACCGCTAAGAGCGATAGGCGATAGGTAATAGGTCATTCCAAGACCGCAAAGCACTATTGGTTTCTTAATTAAGCCATCCTAAATCTTTCTTTACACTCTTCCATCAAATATTTGGCAATTCATATGTAAATTAATTAGAAATCAATAGTGCTTTGCGGTCTTGGAATGACCTATTACCTATCGCCTATCGCTCTTAGCGGTGACAACCTTTTTTGAAATAGGTGTAAACACGATGGAAGATGTAGAGCAAGAGAAAAGCAAGCTTAGGACCCGCTTAGGAACACGAGGCGTAGCCGAGTGTTTCTCTTGCTTTTCGAGTGCTCTACGTCTTCCAGAGTGTTTATATCACAGGACAGAGACATAAGCGATCGTTTTATATTGCTTTTATAAAATATTTTCACCTCAAATATTTTATAAACTTATTATATAATTTATAATACAGAATCGCACAGAATGTCATACTATCCAAGAACTGTAAATAATTGGAACTGTTTGCCAAATTCAGTATTTGACATATCACAAAGTAAGGTAATGACATTCAGATCGGAAATTGAAAAATTGTAACATCATGACCGCCCCGACCTAAAATCCTCTTATAGAGGGTTTGGCGGCAATGAAAAATAATTAATAAAAATAATAGATAAATAAATGCAGCAAAAGGTCATCTATAACGTACTACAGCTATGTTTTACTTACAGTGCAATTGAACAAGAAGTAGGCTTCTCCAGTCTATAGCCTTGTTTTACAGCTGCAAGCATTTCCATTGCTGAAAATGCTGGGTACGGAATACAACCTAGACAGATTTAATATACATCGCAGATAAGACAATCAAACATATCATTCCATGAAAGCTATTGTCGATGAGTTTTTGTCTACCTCCAGTCTCTATCTCCCATAGTAGGACACCAAATGACCATCTGGAAAAATAAAATAAAGGGTGAAACACGGCATTGTACAGATGTTTTAAGTCAAACGGGCACTCCGACACGGGTGAAAAAATGCATTGCGCATGCTCGAAAATTCGGCGGGAATTCGTGGACGCGTTCGTGTTTACAAACACCGTCGATTCAACTATGCGAATTTCTCGTGTATTATTTGACCAGGGAAAGCGAACAATTAAAGCGATGTTTTAGGGAGAAAAAGCACTAATTTTTCACGGACAGCCTTAACTTTCAAGATTTACTAAACCTCCAATGGTTTTATTTAAAACTTCTGAGTATGCGCAATGCGTTTTTCACCCAAATCGATCACTCCTCAGTCTCTTGCCACTACTTACACGTCACTCTGTGTTGTATTTAGACCTGCTTCTAGAGCTTCTATTGCCATCCATTTAGCTGGTAATTTACCCTACAAAAAGTAGTTAAGGAGTGTGTTTAAGAAATATTATATTTTGAAAATAATTCAAGAGTTTTGATTGGCTAAGAGCCACCGGATAAATTACCATAGTCGCCGGCTAGCTGCCCAAATTTGGAGATATGAAAATGTTGAAAACCATTATTCGAAGTTATGACGTAATTTTCTCGAATATGGAATATTAGCTGCGGTTATGACG